>VWZP01005866.1:0-184921 GCA_013396995.1 Dicaeum eximium | reverse complement strand
GACTTCCTTGGTAACCTCAGCCTAATCAAAAGATGTCATTTGAACCACCAAGGCTGGCTGTATTTTATTAGAAAAGGCTGGGATCTATCTGGGGTTCGACGAGAGATTTCCGGAGACAGGGCTGCTCTTTGGACACGTGGTTTATTGCTCGTGGGGACAGCCAACCTGACCAGCTCCGGCTAAAGCATGGTCCCAAGAGAGTGAACTTCCTGTTACAATCCCATTTATCCCCTTCTATGCTGAATACTCTGGTTAGCATCAACCAGATGTAACAGGGTACAAAACCTACAGAATTTACATGCAACCTATGAGAACTATTATATTACCATACTAAAAACCTGGCAAACCCACCTTTTTCCCCTATCACCTGGCAGGGCCCAACCCCTTATCCCTTTGTCTGAGGAGCAGTATTGTTCAATCATCACGGGCCTGGTCTTCAGATAACTTAATCACTGTCTTCCTGCTTCGCATTCCATAGCTCAAATTTTGCTTTTAACTCTATCTCTTCTGCAGGTTTTACATTCTTAAAATCTTTCACCAATAAACCATCTCTGCAGGGCCTTTCTGCATCATCCTTCCCAACAGTATTTGATACGATGGAGTGTTTTGTCAGGCTGGTGCTGGCAGACTATAAATACACACGTACTTCTGCATTTCCCTATCTCTCACCCCGTAAGAGGAAATGGGCTTCGCGATTAGCGCTCAGAGGAACTTGTGAAATGACACAGCTGTACTGCACAAACACCCGCCCACGGAGTTGGCTGCCAGAGGAACTCGACAGGCAGCACGGACAGACCCGAGAGCAGGACTGCCTGAGCCATGGAGCGAGAGCCCATGCGCATAAGGGAGGGCTACCTGGTGAAGAAGGTAAGTTTTGGGCTGAGTGGAAGAGAAAACTGACTCCCAACGGGTTAGGGAGATGCAGGGAAACATATTGGGACGTCTTGGAAAAGAGGTAACAGGATATTGTCACTGGATATTTTATGAATTCTTGGATGCAAGCTTGCTGAGTGTTTTCTCCCATGGCAAATCTCTTTTTCTCTCCAGATTTCAAATCTTTGTGTGTGTGTTTCAATGACAAAATGCATTCCTTTGCCTGTCTCCTGATATGGGAGATGTGGTTTGCTTTTCCCAACCTATGATATAAAGAATTGCTCTCTCTCTGACTTTGCAAACATTTTCTGGCATTCTAGCAGAGTTTTGGGTATGGAGCTGGAAGAAGCAAGATGCCAGCTCTGTACCTGGGCAGAAATGGCCCAAATCCTTCTGAACAATTGAGTCATTTAAATAAATAATATCAGCCTTCTGATATTGGATTCAAGAGTCTTGATTCACCCTGACGGGACTCCAACAGCAACCACTGGTGACCTCTGAGACCTGGGGCAACAGGATATAGCCACAGCCTTAATCAGTTTATTAATTTTGTTTAATTATGTGGAAAATTCCCTGCATTTTCAGTAAAATCGTGGCTTGAACTAAGTGCAAACTCTTTTCCTAATCTCTTGCTGCTGATAGGTGCTGTTAGTAATGTGGAATTACCTTAATTTGGACTGGAACAACCTCGCCTTCACTTCTCCTTTCACAGAGAGCCATTACAAAATAACTCTTTTTCAAGAATGTAAATTGCATTTCATGTTTCCACTGCCTGATTTATAATCTGAAAATATTACAAAAAAACCCAAAAAACCTCAAAACAAAAACCCCACTGCACAACATCTAAAAAAACTTTGGAAAACCCATCCAGACTAAACCCAAGGCAGACAACACACAACACATGCCTCAACTACAACAAAACCCCCAGCCCCAAGAGGACAGTATTAATGCAGATCTGTTTTCCGATAGAATTCACCTCTGGCACTGGAAGTGGGGCTGAGGTAGGGGAGAGATGGAAGTAGGAGTGCTGCTTTTCTCAGCAGTGTCAATCTAAACCATCTGTAAAAGAACTTGAATAAAAATTGGCTGCATTTTAAAAAAAATCATTTATTAATTTATTATTATTATTAATGCATTTATTTAAATCCATAGTGGCTTCCATTGGCAGAGCAACTACAAAGGGAAATAAATGGTGGTCAGAAAAATAACAACAATGTTTAAGTGCTCAGTAGGATGGGTGTGGTTGTGGTGTGTTCCCTTTGAAACACAAACTGTAGCTATTTTAGCATCAGTCAGACATTCCCTGGAAGCTCATATCTTCACCTTGAAGAGTGATTCATTGAACTTAATATGTGATTTATTGATGCAGGGCAGCATGTTCAATACCTGGAAGCCAATGTGGGTTGTGCTCTTAGAGGATGGAATTGAATTCTACAAGAGGAAGGCTGATAACAGTCCCAAAGGGATGATCCCACTAAAAGGAAGCTCTATTCACAGCCCATGCCAAGATTTTGGCAAAAGGATGGTAAGTACTTTTTTTATAACAAGAATTGACAGTGTGCTTACACTTCTGGGAGCAATGAAAAGGCAAAAGGGTGGTGGCAGCAAATTCCTTGCACTCATCCCAGCGCTGATTTCACTTGCCTCAGGAGGTCACAAGCAGGCTTGGAATTGGGTACTATTTGAATTCAGGTCACTTCAAGAGGAATAATTCAGAAAGCATTTGGGGGGTCAGTTGGTTGGTTGGTTTTTATTAAACTTCTGAGTCTCTCAGAGAGCAGAACTAAATTTTATTGGTGTGAAGACATTTTGCAGATGAATGGCAACAACTCCTGTATTAAATATAAATCTAATTGCCACAGAATAAAGCTGTGGGAAAATACTTTGTGAGCAGGAGAAGGATTTACTTATTGTCAAGGAACAACAACTGGTTTGCTCAGACAGGATGGAGATAAATGCTGTGACACACATATTTTGTTACAGGGCTCCTGAAAAATAATTGTTGGTAAAACACGATTTCTCATATGAGCAAATAATCATATCATAAGTCATTTATTATTTTGTCAACTCAGTTTCATCAAATAGGCATCACATCCCCAGGAATTCCTCTGAAAAAGGGGTCTTGTAGAATCTAGAACATTATCCCACCATAGTTTAAAGAAATTTACCACAGGGATACCTGACTAAAGATAGAAGTCTCTGTGAGAGTATTAGAAAAACAGAAAGTGTGAGAGACTGCTGAGACAGTGAACTTTGCTTTTTCATATGAGTAAAGTGAGGATACTTAAACCTGTCCTCAGGTTTTGTAGTAAGTGGAATCAGGATCCTTTGTGTCAGATTTGGACCTGCTGGCTTTGCTTTTTCCTTATTTTCTTTCTTCTACTCTTCTACTTTCTTTCTTTCCTTCCTTTTTTGCTTGTTTGTTTGTTTGTTTGTTTTTCCAGATTGAATTGCATTTGTATGGAAGGGTGACAGTCTCTGAAGACTGCACTGGGTTTTCTGTTCTTCTTCATTTTACATTTGGTGCTTACAAAATGAGCTTTACATTATGTTTCATTTTAGTTCCTGGGGTCTTTTCTGCAGGATAATAAAGACAAAGGAGCTGAGGTATCCAAAATAGCTTTTCATAAATGAGATTTGCTTCAGGGTTTGCTGAAGCCAGTGGAAACAATCCAAATTACTTCAGGAGGCATTGGAGCAGATCCTCCATTCTGAGGTGGTGAGATTGTTCTGCAAGTCCAGAGACCAGTAGCTCTGGAGATGGATTTTCTCTTAAAATTTCATATCGTCAAAACCTGAACATGCTCATTCATATGAGCAAAGCTATCACCAGGATTGTTCTTACAAGTAGTTACTGCCCAGTATGATTAAACCTAAGTTTCTACATGTATTCCTTGAAAACACAGTATCTTTATTTTTGCCTCTTACATTTTACAACTTTACTGTACTGCTGAATTCAATGTCTCTGCATTCTGTTCTGGCTTCTCACAGGTTACGTGTCAAAGCATACATTTATTCCTCTTATGGGAATTATTCTGGTTCTTAAGTTTCTATGGCTAGAAATGAAAGGATATTTTTAGGACAGGAATTCTGTCTGGTGAACAGTGCGATAATTCCCATTGGGTCAGTTTTGAGTATAGTCTCATTTGTCTGGGCCCAGTTTGGAGCAGGCACTACTCGGCCACAAACAGATTTCTGTATTTCTCTGGTTAAATTTTTGAATCAGCTTGTGTATCTGCACCAGGACCTTGTTTGAAGCTCAGAGCACATCACCAACATGCTTTGTTTACTACATCAATTGCAAAATGCAGATGCTGAGGGGAAAAAAGCAATTTTGGATGTGTTAAGCACAGAAATAGGCTGTTCAGAAGGGGCTGCAACTGCATATTTTAAGATTATATTTCAAAATGTGTTCACCACTGTTTGCTGTCCCTGATTTGATGTTTGATCATTGTTTAATGGAACATAAATTCAGACATTCTTCAGCTTTTTCCATTTCCCCTGTGGTTTTCTTGTGGACAGCATTGTCCTGTTTAGTTGCTCATAGTTAGATTAATCTCTCCCAATTTAAACTATCTAAAATGTTGGTATTTATTTTAGTCTAATGGTCTAATTGTCTCAAAAACACAACCATATATATATATATATATATATATATATATATATACATCATCAGAGAGAGGCTTGGTCACATCTAGGACTGCCTTGCTTTTCTCATGCACTGTACATTGATTTTCACTATTTAGGTCTTTCCTGCATAACAGGAAAGGTGAGTATTGCTGGAAATATGAACAGAATCAGATAAGAAAAAGTTACTTTTCTCACTGAGATGGGTTTTGAGGACTCGTTGCCTTCTAAGTTTGAAATGTATCTTCCACGAAATTCAGTTGGACTTATGCACAATTTCAGAGTGTCAGAATTTTTCCTGTTGGCCATAGCTTGGAAAATGCTTGTGAGGGATGTTCAGAAATGTATAATTCCCAAACGTGGGCTTCAGCAGACTCACTCAGTGTGCTGATTTCACTGATGTAAATTTGCTGCTCTTTGGCACTAACCTTTGCTCTCCTTGCCCTCATCAAGTCATGCTGTTGGCCTGTGGCTTAGCTTGGCATTTTTAGACACCTGCTGAGTCACAACCTGTGATATTTATTACAACACAACTACAGAACAAATTAGTGTCACTCACGGGGAACTACATCTTAAAGGAAGTGGAAACCTGAGTAATTTGATCCAGATTTTCCATCCAGAAGATCACTGGATGGAAATGAGTTCAAGCAGTGTGAACTTAGTTGGATGGTTTTGGGGGCTTATTTTTTTGGTTTTGGTGTTTTTTGTTTTTTTTTTTTTTCAGGTTGTTATTTTTTTCTGTTTACAACTACCTCTAGATGATCTATTCTCATTTTTTGGGAAATACACTATTTCCATTGTTGCTAGTGTGTTTAGATAGGTGATCCTAAGGTGTAGCCAAGGGTTGGATGTATTATCTCCCTACTAAGCTGTAAAGGTTTACTAGGCTGCAAATATACTCAGGTATTCTCCAGTGTTTGATCTTTTTTCCCCTTGTGAGTCAGTAGCTGAATATGATGTGGGGTATTTTTCCTCCTTCAGACTGTTTATGTGCCTCTAAATATTAAAAGAAATTTACATCCATTGTAAAAAATTTACATCCCTGCCTGCAGGGGCTGGGACTACCTGATGCCTTAGGATTTTAACTTTCATATTTTTCAAATCCTGTACTGCTTTAGTGTATTAAAACTTCATATAGAGTGTCAGCTACTGTCTTTACATTTTGGCCAGACAAAATGATTCCTCTTGGCCTGAAACTCAAGGCCACCTCACTGCCTCAAGTCCCAAAAGTATGAACAAAAGTGATTTGAGGGGGAAGCAAACTGGGGGTTAATGACTTCATTACCTGAAGCTGTAATTGGAAAATTAACCCCTGATATGTAAATGGACCAAACTTACATCTGTGGGAAAAACTCAGATCATCCATCCTGACTGCCCAGGGTGTACCTATTGAAGGCCTTTAATAAATACCCACTTCTATTCTCCTAATCTTGTCTAGCCTCTATTCCAGGTCTCCACTCCAAGGAATCACTTCAGCCTTTCAGCTGTGTGGAACTTCCCTAGCAAAAGTTAGAATCAGCAGCTACACTGGTGCCACACACCTTGGATGTGCACCAGGATCAGTCTCAGTGAAGTACCAAAAGGATTTGGTGATGTGCAGTGCTTGTTCATGGCTTCCTTCAGAGTTTCTGTGATTTTACTGTGTCTCCAAGGCGATTTCCATAGTCCTTAGGCAGAGGTGGGCTGTGTGTTGTGGTGGTACTAGCTTCAACTGGCTGCACCAAACTAACCTTAAAAAAAAAGCCCAAAAACTCCTGTAATTTATCATTCCAGTTTGTCTTCAAGCTCACTGTGGCCAAGCAGCAGGACCACTTCTTTCAAGCTGCCTACCTGGAGGAGAGAGATGCCTGGGTGCGGGATATCAAGAAAGCAATTCATCGCATCGACGGAGGCCAGAGGTTTGCCAGGAAATCCACCAGGAAGTCTGTCAGACTGCCTGAGACCATCAATCTGAGGTTTGTTCCCCACAGCTCTGCTCCCCCAGTCACTTCCATCTGCAGTCAGTGTGTCAGACACGTAACCTTGGTCGGGAAGGACAGTGAGCCTGTCTGTCCCTGGATTCTCCCGCAGCCCTTTCTGCATGACTGAAAATTTCCGTTTGTACAACGTGTCAGAAATGAGCTGGCACTCAGAACTGGGAAGTTATTTTTTAATATACTATCACTTATCAAAACATGCTTGTTTATCAAAGGTTTTTGCTGATAAAGAGATTTCTGGGCATAATGGAGTGCAAGAGGCTACGCCGGTGACTCTTCCAGGAGAAGCATTTTATACAATAAACCATTTGTTGCAGAAATATTTTAGGCCTTTTGTTTGCTCTCCAAAGAAATGCTGATGGTAGCCTGGTTTTTGGATGGTGAGGGGAGTGTGGTGCCTACCAAAGAACATGAAACTGGCAAAGAGAGAAGAAGAGATAAATGGAAGCAATCTGTTAGTACTTTTAAAAATCAAGGATGACTTATTTTCTGCCTCTGAGCTGTAAACACCAAGATAAAAACGAGCCTGAAGTGCTCTTATAAAGACAGTAAAACAGCACAGGGCCAAGATCATCTGAGAGCACTCAGGCTTTGGGTCAGGGACAAGTTTTCTGCTGAGCCCACGACCTTTGGGTGAGCACAGAGCACAGCAGTGAACCCTCCTGCTGGGGCTGTGGGGCCCTGTGAAGGTGCCTCAGCAGTGGGTGTTCCTCTCTTCACACTACAGTCACCACAAGTGGCTGCATTCTCACAACAGGGAGCTGTGGTGAGCCCTTTGTGCACTCCACCCTCTGCTCCCACGGCTGTGAGGTGACCTAGTGAGACCTCCAGGCTTTGCAAAAGCTTGAATTTTTCAGGAGATGCAACTAAGCCACCCTGCAGCTCTGCAGAAGAGCCGACAAAACATGAAGCCCCCATGAATGACAATGACCTTATTGTACAAACTGGCAAAATATTTTTATTTGCTAAGAGTTTCTGTGGTTCTTTTCATGCGCAGTGCTTTGTACCTCTCCATGAAAGATCCTGAAAAGGGAATAAAGGAGTTGAAGCTGGAGAAGGATAAAAGAGTGTTCAATCACTGCTTTACAGGTAAGGAGCTCCTGTGCTTCTATTCCATGCAATAAAGGGAGCACAGAGTTGAAAAACTAAAGAGATGAGACAGCTCTGAGCTCTGTAGAGCACAGAGAAGTTTGATGTTTTCTTGACTAACCCAGGAGATGCTCAAAGGATGTATCTTGGAAAAGTGTTCAGTTATGGCCATGGTAAACAAAGGAGAAGGATGAAGTTTTACCAGTGCCAGAAGGATTGAAGTAATCTTTTGAGTAGATTGTAGTGTGAAACACTTAAGTACAGAAGAGTTATTCCATTCTGAATTTTTCATCACCAAATGGTGTCCCATTGTAATTCCTGTTTCTCTCCAAGTCAAATCTGTGTTTGTGCTCAAAACCACATCAACGTAGCACTTGAGGACATTGCTTAGGGGTGGACATGGCAGTGTTGGGTTAATGGTTGGACTGATGATCTTGGAGGTCTCTTCCAACCTCAGTGATTCTGTGATTCTATGAAAATCACCCTGTTTCCAACAGCATAATGTTAGTAGCAGAGCAGCCTGGAAGGCTGCCTTCTCCAGGCTTGGCCATCCTCCATACATCTCCACTCCCTGTCTTTGAGGCTTCCCAGCTCAGCCCTGTATCCCCTCCCAGCTCTTTTCTCCATCAGGAATGGTGTTTGGGAGCTGTCCTGGCCCCTGCCATCAGCTGGAAAGGCTGTGCCTCGCTGGATGGCCAGGAGCCTCCCTAGATCAGCTCCCCGTGTTGTTGCTGTTATCCTGTTTGGGTGCTCATCGTTAGATTCATCTCTCCCAGTTTAAACCATCTAAAATGTTGGCATTTAGTTTAGTCTAATGGTCTAATTTTCTCAAGAACACAACCAGATATTCATCATCAGAGGGAGGCTTGGTCACATCTAGGACTGGAGACTCAGCCTCTTTACCAATTTCAGAGGAAGCCTGGAAGTCTACCCAGCTTACTGGCCTAACTTTGTAAATGCTAAAAAGAAAGGGCTTTGCCAGTCTTCTCTGTGTGCTGAAAATGAAAACTTTATTCAGCATTTCACTGTATGTTGCTTCTCAGCTCTTTGAGAAGGCTAATTTTTTTCCTTTGGTAATAAATCTCATCAATGCTTTGGTATTTCATTCTGTTAATCTGGAGTGTTAGCTTGACTGTTGAATATTGGGATTTGGATAGATCTGTTTGCTTTTTTCATGCACTGTACATTGATTTTCACTATGCAGGTCTTTCCTGTTGCTAAGAACATTTTTCAGGAGACTGATGAACACATGGAGTGGGCTTGTTTCCTGTGCACTTTTAGGCTTCTCCACGTCTGTCTTGGTTTGTGGCTGATATTTTGTTCCTTTGTGCCCAGGCTCCTGTGTGATTGACTGGCTGGTGTCCAGCAGCTCCATCCGGAATCGCAGGGAAGGGCTCCTGCTCGCCTCCTCCCTCCTGAGTGAGGGCTACCTGCAGCCTGCTGGGGACACATCCAAGGCAGCTGCTGAGGGACTGTCAGACACCCCCTTCCTAGACCTCAGCGATGCCTACTATTACTTTGTGAGCATTGCATTCTTGGCTTTTTTATTGTCTCAGACTTAGTGATGCTCTGCTTTTCTCGTGCTTCTTGGCAGGCTTCTTAAATCCTGGAGAAGATTGTACAGAAATGGAGAAATGTATCTTAATTGTCTTTTTTCCTGTGATACTCACAGTGAGCCTGCTCATTTTAACAGTTGTAACCAGGACAGGTTTTATTTTTTTTTTTCTAGCACCCTTCTAAGTGTGAATTGAGTGCTGAGACTAAGCTGGGTTCTTTTTAACTTAGACTTTGTTCCTGGTAATTGGACTGGTGACCTGAATTTAACCATCTGTTTCCCTGTTGATTCAGAAGAGAAAGAGAATAAATCATTATCACAGGGCTTCACAGGTGGCAGAAGCTACAAACCCATTTCTGTGCAGAGCCATCACATCTGACTCAGTGTGAGTGTGCACACACACAGCTTGCCTGTGAGCAAAGAAGTAAAAGTTTTTAACATCCCCCAGTTACCTGTCCTGGGTGTCATACCCAGCCTTCTCCATTTATTACTTCATATTCTGTGGACTGATTTGAAGAACTTGAAATATCAAAGTCAAAATCTGCTGGAAAGACATTTGGCTTATGGACTTACACTAACAAAAAAAACCAAAACATGCCTTCTATAAAGTGAAAACAAGTAAATTGGTATTACAATTCTGTTTATATTTACCACATGCAATCACTTGGCTTCAGCAAAACGACTCTTCCACTACTCATTTGTTTTCCTAAATGTGTTTGTGCTGGGGAGACTCCACTTGTTCAGCAGAGGCACTGCTGGTAAAGGCAGCCTTGTGGCCTCCTGGGATGCTTCTTGCAGCAGCCCAATTTACCCTGCTTGCTTTTGGATTATTTCTGGATTGGTTCAGTGCCAGTGTGGTGTGAGGAGGCCACAGCAAGTCAATGTCTGACGTGGTATCATAGAAGTGCAGTCCCACCTCACACTGGAATGTGTCCATGGGGATTTGGAGAGCTCCTCAGCTTCACTGGGAGGCTCCTCCAGTAAAAGGTTAGATTATGTAACCATAACCATAACAACAACAATAATAATATTTTCTTTGGGATGGCAAAAAAACAGCATGGAGGGAAGCCAAAAGAAGCCAGATTGGTACATGTACACAAGCATGCAGCAACTGTGTAACTTCTGCAACATTTCTCTTGTGGTCTTGCAGCCAGACAGTGGATTTTTCTGTGAGGGATATTCCAGTGATGATGATGTGGTCCTTAAAGAAGAATTCAGAGGCACAATTGTCAAACAAGGATGTTTGCTGAAACAGGTCAGTGTTGCCCATGTTCCACCCTGTCGCTAGCATGATGTTACATGGGTGCAAAAAATTACTCTTTTACACTTAAAAACTTTAGGTAAGTGAGAAACTACCCTAGGGCATCTCCACACTGGGCAGTTTTCTTCTCTGTCCCTCTTGCCTTTGCAAAAGGAGTATTTGCTGCAGCATGGCAGCAGGACTCAGAACAAATATTGCAAGGTTTATTGCTCTTACCACAAAATAAAACAGTCGAGAGCTTTAATCAGCAAAGTCCTAACACAGAAGATGTGACAAGTCAGTGGTACAATGCAAGACTGAACTCAGGTAAAAAAGCTGCCACTCCTGTGCCCCTCTGGACACACAACTGGATTCAGTTGCCAGTTTTCATGGATTTTTCCAGCATGTTTGAGCAAAGGAGTTGTTTCAGTCACTAATATTTGATGTGTAAGACAGAAGATAACTGGGCACCTTCATTTCCAGCAAAACTTTAAGCAATACAGTGGATGTCATGTTTCCAAGGCCATTGCAAGCAGATATTAGTGAACTGAAGGCAAAATCAGGATTCTTCAATGAATAAAATGGGTCAGGTGGAAGGGACCTGCAACAATCCTCTGGTCTAGCCGCCTGACCACTTCAGGGCTGACCAAGGGTTAATCACATTGTTAAGGGTTTTGTAGACCAAAATCTTCTTTCACATTGACAGACATGCACTGACCTTCTCTCTAGGTAGCCTGTTGGAGTATTTGACCAGCCTCTCTCTAAATAAATGTTCCCTACTATTGAGTCTGAACCTGCACTCTTAAAACAGTCCTCGAGGGCCTAAGAACTTTTTGGTGGTGCTCACGTGCATTTATCTTGTTTAATCAGTTTACTCAAAAGCAATGGCAGAAATTAGACCCACGCCTTGCTGCTCCTTTACTCTGTCATGCTCATATCAACCTGGTTAGTGAGAGCTTCCCTGCAAGCCCTAGCTAATTGAGAAACTTGTATTTTGAAACGCCAGAGGAAGTGATTCATGACAATCTTCCACCAGTGTTTCTCTGCACTTGGTCAGCCTCAGTGAGCCATGGGTCATTGCTTGGGAGGGTCACTGCTTCTGCTGAAAATGCTTTCAGCAGGTCTAAACCTCCCACACCCATCCTCTGCAGTCATAAAAATGGGCCATGAGGCACCTACTTCCATATTTCTGCCTGAGCTCCTCAGCCATGAGCCCTCCAGGGTGTTTAAGCTAGATAAGCTTTTTTTTTTTTGTTGTTATCTTTGCAGGGACAGAAAGACTTTTAGCTCATCCTTGCCAATAATTCAAGGTACCTTCCTGCAAGGCACTTTGCAGCTAGTTAAACCCAGTTCTCAGAGATCTCACATGAACGTTGTAACTACCACACTGTGTGATATGTTTAGGGGAATCTCCCATGTTGAAGCTCCTCTGCTTTGCACAAAAGAAAAAAACAAACAAAAAAAAAACACACCCAAAAAAACCAAAACACCCGCCCCCAAAAAAACCCCCAAAAACAAACCTCAAAAAAAAAAAGGAGAAAGCAGTTTGATAGTCCAGTTCTTGTGCAAAAGATGGAAATGTAGAAAAGGCAGATTCAAGTTCTACTCCAGTGAGTATTTCCTGTACAGAATATTCAGGGTTTTTCCCCTTTTGTATTTGCCTGTCCTCTCATGTGTGGGGATAATTTGCATGCAGGCAAAGCAGCTCCGTGACATTCTTGGTTTTGAATTTTCCTAGGGACATCGGAGGAAGAACTGGAAAGTGAGAAAGTTTGTTTTAAGAGATGATCCTGCATATCTTCACTATTATGATCCTGCTGGAGTAAGAGAGATTTCGTTTATTTCCCTGTTTGTTTTGAATCCAGTGCCTTGTAGAAGTACCTGAATGGAGCATTTGCATGAGAATGTGACAGGGAAGAGCAGGCAGGACAGTGGGACTGTTTGTCCTTACATGGCCCAGCCATCCTCTGGAAAAGCAGAGTGAGGGATATTTTCTGGGGCTGTCAAGTCAGGGTGGCAAGTGCCATCCAGACCTTGGAACAAGTAACACTGAATTGTATGTTCAGCTCTTATCTGTGATTAATTAGAATTAATGTGTACTCTCACTTGATCACAACAAATTAGCTCCTAAGTGCAAATGAACACAGTACAGTGATTTTGCAGTTTATATTTGAAGTATTTGCCGTGCCAGGCTGAGACATGGCATCCTATCACCTGTGTATTTCTGATGGGCCCATTCCCAGGCTAAATACTCTGCAGATCCCGAATTCTAAATCACCAGAGACCCCCTATTTATTTGTAAGCCTTTCTCTTACCACACCCCTCAACCCTCCATGTCACACACAGACTGAAGATCCCCCTTTCTCTGAGGTGAGGCATACCAAGTAATCAAATGGTTTTGTCTCCATTCTGGAAATGCAGCCATATAGTAACATGCTGCTGGTTTCAGAAGTGTTGCATTTCATTTTGATTTCCCGTCCTCCCCAGGGAGAAGAACCACTGGGAGCCATTCACTTGAGAGGCTGTGTGGTGACAGCAGTGGAAGATATGCCAGACAGTAAGGAACCACCTTGAATGAGCTCTCTAATAAGTTTTTGGTACAACACCCCCACTTTCAATCCGCCTAAAATCACGAGTGTTAATTTTCCAAAGCAGTCTATGTACAATGGTTCAGTAATTCCAGTTAAGTGGTCTCTCTCTTGCTGTCTGAATTACAGGGAAGGGTGCTGTGGTAAAAGTAGCAATAGGGAATCTTGTGTATTTTCAGTACTTTGGGGAAGGCTGGTCAAAAGGATGACACAAACCCTGTGATAGGATAACTGGCCTTTAGGCAAAGTAAGCTGAGTTGGATCTCCTTAGTTAATTAATTTGGGATGGAAGCTTCACATTAGAAATGGTTGCGCTGACAAATTGTGACTGTCCACCTTCTCTTCCCTCCCAAAGCTAGAAGTTGTGGGAGCAGAAATGGTGTTGCTGCAAGGACCAAGAAACATTAACTTCATGCATTCTGCTCTCCACAGGAGAGGCTGGCTATCATATCCAGCAAGAAAGTTTGCTGGCATCTCAGAAAAGAAACAGATGGACGTGACATAAACTCAAACATCTTGTTTTTATAGCTGGCAAGGCACGGGAGGGTTTGGGGAATATGATCTGTCTGCAGGATTGCAGATCCTTCCATGATTTGAGACCAACAAACCAGAGACTCCTGAAGGTGAAACATGCATAACTCATGGGTGGTTTCTCAGAGAGAGAGAGACACTCATCTCTTGGACCCTCTTTGTGAAGGCCTGATCAGGCTCAGCTGTAGAAAGAAAGGAGATCCCCTTACAGTGTGTAAAGGAGGAAATATTGAAAGTACAAGACTTTTTTCTCTCATAGCTGACTGTCTTTTATTTTTTTCCCTGTAGCCAAGAAGTGTGATGTTGACAACATCCTCTTTGAAATCATCACAGCAAATGAAATCCACTATTACTTGCAAGCAGCCTCATCCACAGAACGTACAGAATGGATCAAAGCAATCCAGTCAGTCTCTAGGCCTGGTAAATGAAGGTGATCTTCCAACAAGAAGACAGACAAATTAAATCAGTTACTCACAAAACAGAATTTAGCATTTCACCAAGAGAAAGCTGTATCATCCCAAAGGGCTTGTGTGTTGGGGTTGAGGACTGGGGGGAAGTTTCAATTCTATAGCGGGCGCTAACAAACTAACATTTTTCCACTTTTGTTATGGTAATATTTCACTAAATTATAACATATAATATATTAGTGTGTTGCTTAGTGCATATTAATGTGTTGCTTAGAGTAATCAGTCTACCTTGAGAAGGCTGTACCTGTGTCCACAGCTGGATAGTGGGAATCTCACCATTAACAGGGGACAGAATCATGTCACCGACAGAGAGGACCTCAATTAATCACCCTCTTCAGCCTGTGTGATGTGTGTCAGGATTTTCATGTATTTCAGTCTTCTCCAGACAATTTTTATACTTTCTTCTTTACCGGATCTTGTTGCTTCTTGTTCACTTATACAATAATGCCATAGATAAAAGGAAAAGAAGTAAACTCATTTGGAAACCTGATCCACTCTTTTATAATCTGTCAGCATTAAGGGAGGGAAGAATGCAGACAACTATGGGAACACCATGTGTAACTCCATGACAGCAGTATGAGGAAAAGTCTCTTCCCACAGAACTTCCAACACAAAGCAATCTCACTTCAAACTCCATATCACCCAGTTTTAAACCTTGCCAGATTTCTCCACAAGAATCTGCCCCAGGACCATTATTTCCCTTTATTTAGGTCTACAAAGCAGATGCTGGGTTGTCAGGTACTGCACTCTATTTGAATTAAGAATTTGCAGGAAAATGGAAAGGATGCACAGGTTGGTTACTTGGACTATTGATTGAAGGGGTTTTGATTAGGTTTTCCTTTTTTAACCTCCTTTTTTAACATCCTCAGTCCTTGATTCTGTGCCTTAGCAATATAAGAGAAACCTTGTGCTTGTAACTGAAATAAATATTTTCATTTGATAAGGTCAGTTCACCTGACCTTGCACTTTTGTCTGACTGTATATCAAACAAACTTCTAAATCTTAAATTCTAAGGAGGAGTTGAAAATCAAGTCCATGTCAGATTGTGCATGTAGGCTGCTCCTGGTACAGGCTGATGTGTGAAAGATCACACATGGAGTGTAGGAAACTTCAAAATCTTTAAAACTCTGTTCACAGATCTAATAAGATACCTTATCCTTAAGAATCCTTATTGAGATCTCTTCCACCTAAAAATAAATGCGGACCTAAAGCTTCTCTGCAGTTGTGTTTAATTATACCTGAGCTAATGAGCCTGAAGCCCTGCTGCCTTGCATTACTTATCCCCAAAAAACCACAGCCTTGCAGGAGCAGCCACTGAGCCACTGCATCATCATGTCCGCTTCAGCTGGCCAGCAGAAATCAGCTTCTGGCAGGCATTTCCTGTCTCTCACACAAGCTACGGGATCCTTGAAGTCTGGTGTGTCATTTTGAGGAAGGAAGACTCGTGGTAAAACCCCCACTGTTTGCTCAGCCTGCTTTCTTGATAATTGCTGCTTATTTTTGCTTTCAGAGCTCACCAACCCAAAAATACCCGAGGGCACAGGAAAAGATAAAAAAAAAAAACCCACCCCACACAACCAAATAACAGAAACTTGGTCCAGCTAACCAAAGGGGGGACATGACTGCCACAATTTAATAAAACTAAAATGTTTTACCTGTCCATGACCTTATAATTTTAACTTGTGCCCAGCCCAAGGTATGCCTGTCCACCTATAAATTATGTTTTCTCAGGCAGAGGATGATGGTCAGTGTATTTATGGAAGAGCTCTTATGTCTGTGCCACCCTGTACAGATGGGGTCTGCAATCCCATAGATTGTGCTTCACAAGACACATTTCAAGGCTTTGTAGGTGCCTCTGCCTCTTGGCAGCAATGAGAAGATCTTGTCCAGGAGAATTCACTATTAAAAATCAGCTACATCTGTCAGATTTGATGAGGCCAGCCCAGTAACTCAGAAGGTGTGGAAGAGGCAGATATCCTGAATACTGGCACAAAGAAGAGAGAGACAGCTTTGTGCAAGGAACTACCAAACAAAATACCTACATGTGTCATGCTTCCTCTAACTTTCACCTTCTAAACTATTTAAATCCCACTTCTACCACACCCTCAGCAATTACTACATTAACATCAGTTCCTTTTTTACTTATAAAAAAGAATTAGTCTAAAGGACAGCAAAATAAACAAACCATTGTGGATAAGGATTCCATTTATCATCTTCAGTTTACTGAAAGACTTGTATAATATAATCTCACATAAATATCCTCTTAAGTTCATGTTTGTCCTGCCACAACTTGCACTGGGCAATCTTCCCTGCCCTGGCACACTGCCCACGTGCTTACTAGTCAGGGTTGGATTTTTGGGAATGTTGACTAACCATGCACCCATAAAAGCACCCACACAGACACAGTGCTTCTACTTCCATCTAAAAATGAGGTTTAAAAGAAAACGGTATAAGACAAACCACAAACACAGATGCTGAAAAAATAAAAACTCCAGCCCAACAAGCTTTCAGTTACAGGTGTTAGTAATTCTTATAATCAACAGACAACACATATGGAGGTAGTTTGGACTTAATATGTCTCTAGCATTTTTTTTTTCAAAGAGCTGTTTACTTTCCCTGCCCCACAGCTTTCTCCTGAAGGGTAAAGTGATGTAACTTGGTTGGTAAGTGTAGTTATTTTGGTGCTTTTCTTTGCAGTGTGCTGTCTTTGCTTTTTATTTGAAAGAATAGTTAACAGAAAGTGTGAAAGGTCTACTGAAAATGTGTTTTAGTACTAGAACAGTTTATTTAGTAATATTTAATCAAGGCTTTTTCCTAAAGACAAAAAAAAACTCGTTAATGTCTCTGAGGTATCTAACGTTTGCTGTCAAACCTCTCTTGTAGAAAAGTTTTTATTTTCATTTCTTCTTGCAATATTACATATAACTCTTCAATGCAGTAGTACCCCCTCTGTCTTTGGCTTAAAGTTCATTTTACTACCAATGTTAATCACCTATATTCGCTCTCCTAATTTGTTCTCAAATATTTGAGAACTTATTTTAAGTTCAAACTACTTGCTTCACAGGGCTCTTGATTAGTCCTTTTCATTGTTTGAAGTGTTTCTCCATTTGTTCTGAGTTCAAGCTTGGGCAACACTGATAAACAGAAAAAAATTTCCGTAAATAATCTTTTTGGTGGGGGCCAGAAACATTCAAGTAGGGTGGGAGTTTTTGGGGGAGGGCAGTGGGGTGGGAATGGGTTGGGTTCTTTGGGTTGTTCTTTTTCAGTTTTAAAACTGAAGGAGTCTATAGGAGGAGCTTGAGAAAGCAAAATGAGCAGATAAGAGTCCTCTGTGGGTTGTTGGTATTTCTGTGGGTGCCTTCAGTTTGTGTTTTGAAAAGGGTACATAATTTTTGTTTGTGAACTGTGATCTCATTGATGTGTAGAGATTTTTCTGTGCTCAAGGTGAACTCTGACTGAAAAGAAAGTTCTTCTTTTATTGTTACTCATCACACTTCTAGAAATAGAACTTCTTTATTTGGCTTCAAAATAAGGCTGGGAGGGGGGGATTTGATTAGAACATAGCACTTCCTGCTTTGCATTTAGAACCAAAACTGTGGCTTTCCACACTTCATTTCTGGTTCTTGTAGATTGCTTAAATTTTTTTCCTTCCAGTGCAGCAAAAGGGAGACTAAGACTGTATGAAAGGTGAATAAAATGTTGCTTTTCATGCTTGATTGGCCTTCCATCTTAAATGTAATGGGCTACAATAAAACTCTTCACTTTCCTGCACGGACTCTGCCTTTCTTTTAAGATGACAATGTCTTTCCCTCCTTTTCTTCAGCTCTTTAAAAGATGACTGAGCAGGAGGGAGGAAAATAATCAAAAGGAAATGCTGATAAAAACTGCTGGAATTTTGCTTCCAGCACTTGAAAGGGAGAAAGATGACGTTAGTGTTTTTAAAAATTTGCCTTCAGTATGTTTTTCACCAAAATTTTGAATATTAATAAACTGGAGTGATCAAGGGAGAGGAAAGAGACCTAGGGATTGAGTAGTTTATTTTAAAAATTCCAAACAACTAGACACCCTAATCTTCCTACATCCTCAAACTCTGATATAAATAGGACATTGAGAACTCTCTTCTTAGAGTATTGCCATTAGCCCTTCTCTCTTTATCAAGTATATTAGAACAGCCTATTGCAGACTAATAGAGTATCAATTAAGTAAATCAGTGTATGATCAGTCTTTTAATGTACCTGCTTCCATATCACAAAGAAAAGTCTGAAAATCCTTTCTTAATCACCAAAGTACATCAAAAGAAAATCAAGAAACCATTCTTTTTGTTTTCCTTTGCTTCTGCTATTTGTGTGTGTAGGTATCCTGCTTTTGAAAGCTTAAGTTGTTGTGTTTCCCAAGTACATGATGGTTAAAGTACAGTAACAAAATCAATCCACATGTGTGAGATTTTTTTTTGAATAATAGAAAGAGTTATTTAGATCAGGCTTTTAACATTGATGTAGTGTTTTGCTAAAAGGAAGTATTTCATGATTCTGGTATACAACTGGTAAAATGAGATTGGTTTGTTGGGTTGGGTTTCTGTTAATTAATATTTTTTACTTAAAGGAACTGTTTATTTCCCAAAAATCATCTTCAATTTTCCCTTTCTTCTCTTCTGCCCTCCCCCATATCCTTCTTCTTATAACTATTTTGACCTAAACATCCTAAAAGGCAGTTTGTGTTTCTGCTTTTGGGCAGCATGGAGTGGACCTTGGATGAGAAAACATAAATGCCTAGTGTCATTTCAGAATTGCTACAACATACCATGTTCTTTAGTCACCCCCTTAAAACAGTAAAAACTTACTGCTGCAAAAAAAACCAACTTTGTCTGTCTCAACCTTCCCTTTATCCCATATAATGATTAAAGGCTTAATGGGGCTGATTTGTTTGATTGAAGTTTTTTCTCTGCTCCCAGCTTGCTCAACCTATACCTTCAGTTCAAGTCTTCAAGCTGAATCTTCCAATAGCCAGCTGGCAGCATCTTTTGGTTTTGTTGTTCTGAGACCACAGAAATGTTTAAAAGCAAGATTTGGTGCTATGACGCATTATCTCATGGCCACTGGTGTCCTGTGGCATCTGGAAAAGCCTTTGTGTATAGCTTGAAGTGTCTGGTTCTCAGCAACAAAACAGCCAATGCAGTCAGCACCCCTATTTTGGCAACAGCAGCTCCTTTGCCTCTTAAGGTTTTTAAGGACTGTGCATTAAAACCAACATGTGCAGTTTTAACAACATTTTTCAACGCAAGTCAAAACCAGCAAAGGTTATACCTAATTTGCATGCTCTAGCAGGCTGGGTTTTATTCCCCTCTGGCTTTGTAAATCCATAGTTGCTGGACAGGGTGATTCTGAGGAGCTGGGGGAGACTGCAGCAAACTATGCCAGTACATAGAATTATCCCCTTGGGTTTCATCTTGGTAGGTCCTCCAGGATCTCTGGGTTTGCAGTCCATCACCACCCTCCTTCTCCCCTTTCAACTCACAGTTGTAGCTTGGGTTTTTTGGTTTACCAGACTAGCAGAAGTGGGTCTAGCCCTTAGGACTGAGACCTGAACCCCTCCCAGCCCCCAACACTCAATTCTCAGCGTTGTCCTGATCAGAAGCTGCTGCTGATTAAAAGTCTGGGGCGATTAAATATCTCATGCGTGCTTTTTCATCCAGTTTGTTGATGGCAATGGCCCAAAGCCACATCCTGCACCATGATGAAATAAAGCCCCACACTGCCAGCTAGTTGCTTCCAAAATGGAGCACTGTCACAATGAGTAGTTGCAAGGCAGGTTCTAACACCAACAGGTGTTATTAAAAACATCACAGGTGGTTTTGGAGATGCAGAAATAAAATGCTGACCTGGAGGGGGGGACCCTCCAGCTGAGCTGCAGTGCTGGTCTCTTTGGTATCCAGCTGTGCAGCACCTCACAGGGTTTTGTGCAGGAGAGAAGTCTTTTTTCCTCACAGAAGCCTGGCTGGTTTAAGGCCTTGTTGTACAGCTGAGTTGTGTGGGCAGAAAACATTTGCAAACAGCTCTGCGCACAAAAAAACTTCATGTGCTTTCTCCAGAGGGCTCTGTATCCTAGGAAAGGCAGGTGGATAATGGGAAGCCTGGATGATGGGCAGCTGACACCTTCCAAGACTCAGGGGCATAAAAATGGCATGAGAATGGAAGTGGGGTTTGCAAAAGTATAACTTTGCACTTCACTAAAAACGCACGGATAAGAAAAGCAAGCATTTACCTTATGCATTGGTTACATCTTTTCTTAATTTTCTTCAGAACTGTGAGGCAGCTCCAGACTGGATAATGTTTACTGGGGAAAAAAAATGTGAAATGTGTTTACTGTGGAAAAAAAGCACTGGGTTGGAAAAAGGGTTTCAGCAGCCACCAAGGTGTGAGGGTAGCTAATGCATGCCCTGGGTGGTGTGCAATTTATGTGTGTGCTCTCAGCTGCTGAGTGTGGTCTCTGGGGAAGGACACCTGCTAGGAAGGATGGAAGTTTGACAAGAAAGTCTCACAGGTATGTAAGCTTCGCAGAAAGATTTTTGTATGTAGAAACTGAGAAATGAATAGAGATGAAAGCAAGTTTTGATATAGAAGAATAACAAAGGTCTAAAGGAATGCTGAGCTAGTCTTACTGGATTACTAAGAATGCAAAGAGTATGTTAGTTAAGAAAGGTTTTTATGACTTAGAACAAAGGATAAGCCCACCACAAACAGATGTTTTTACCAAGCAGAAAAATACAAGAAGTAAATAGACATGCTGATGTTGTAAGTAGAAAAAAGGTCTCAGAATCTTCCACTGCAAGAAAACAGAAAAACAACTTCTAGCTCAAATTCCAACATACTAACCTTTTGTGATTGGAGAATAGTAACATGAATATTGTAGTGTTAGTTGTTGTGACAGGCTATAGATAATGGTAAAGGTATTGATTGGTTTTTATGTATTAAAATGCTCAGCAAAGAAATGTATATAATGTGTTGTAACCAGAACAAAAGCAACTTCTGGCATGCCTGCAGCTGTAGCTGACAGCTATAGGCTGGGCTGTGGTACCCATGACCTGTGCACTGTCTTGGATCCAATAAATAGCATTTTAAAGAGCAATAAATGGCATTTTAAAGAGCCACCTGAAGCCCTGCATCTCTTACATCAGGCTCTTACTGACACCCACATCTGAGTGCTAATTTAGGCATTGGTACAATCTTCCTGTTTCTGGCATTTCAGTGGCTTCTGTTGGCAGGCAGAAGGGGTAAGACATGAGCCCAAAACCAGGTGGTGCAAGGAGTGCCCCACTGGATGCTGCTGGGATGTCTTTAAAGGGAAGGGAACACATCCATGCTGCAGCAGAGATGGGAGGCTGAGTAGATGGAGCAGGGGCAGAGAGGAGTAGAACAGATTACCAGAATTGATGTAATAAAATCTCCAGGGGGAATTAAAACCCTTAAAGGAAGGAGTCAGAGTAGGGAGAGGAAGAAAACTGGTTTTTATGTGGATTTGTACTTAAATACTTTTTTTTTCCCTCAGTAATAGATTTTTCACAAGAAATTTACACCATGTTACTCCACCTGTAAAGATGGAAGTCTTGTGTAATTGCATAGCTGCAGGTTTAATTCCTTGTTTTTAAAGAGGCACAGTCACCTGATCTGAGCAGAGGCACAACAGATCCTGGGGGTTCTCAATGCTCACAAAAAATCCAGAGGAAAAGGTGATATTCAGAGTAGTAGTAAATTGAGTGCTGGTAAAGCAAGGTCTCTGTGATGGAAGATCAGCACGTGGAGAAAAAACTAAATTTCTCAATGTGTTTTAACCTGACTTTGAAAATACATCAAATTGTGTCACCTCATACGGTTATCCAAGCTACTTTGTTTAAAGTAGTTAGATTTTACTCTACTCCTTTTCATGCAAATGACTAATGTGCATAGCTGAGAAACTGTTAGTTACCCATCTGCTTCCACCCTGTCCTGGATCTGAGAGTCCTAATCCAAGAATTCCGCAGCTGGGTAGTAGGAATTCAGTGCTACCAAGCACTAACCCTTCTGTGAGGGTAAGTTCATAGATCTTTGTGAGGGTTCTGTCCCTTGAAAAGGGCACTGGGAATGTTCAGCTGATCCTGAGGTGGCCACCCTGTCCTCTTCTTTCTGGTGTCTGAATTTGTCCCTTCCCCAGCCCTCCTTTGTGGGCTCTCATGTGCTGCTGATACCATAGACTTCATATCAAAAGGTCACACACAGCTTGGGGGTTGTTATTTTGGGTTTTTTTTTTAATATAAAAATCATCTCTTCCAAAACCAAAAGTGCAAACTGAAATTATAATCAGCATATTTTTTGACAGTGCAGTAGAACATTACATTTATAAATATAAATTACATCTGAATATTTAGTTGTCATTAGAATTTTACATAAAATCAATACAGTAAGCTGAAAATTAAAAAGAAACACCTGTAAACTTTTTCTTTTTTTTTTTTGAGAGCTTTCATCATAAATTCATAATCAGTTCAAAATCATTTCCACAACTGCCAAACTGTGTGTCTGTGCTATTGGCAAAACTTGTCTGAGTTGCAAAAATCAGCACTGGGTTTCTCATCTCTCAAGTTCTGCTTCCAAGATGTCTCCCCACGTGTCGACATCCATTGGATACATGCTTTTCTCTGGCAAGCTGAACTGTGAAGGAATGTTGCTGTACTTCCCACTAAGCCATTCTTGCTTCACTTTGCTTTTCCAGTAGTTTCTCAACAATGTAATCTGGTGGGAAAACATACAGTCAGATCTCGGAAAGGAACCGATTTAAACTGCATTTAACAGAACTAAGTTTAGTACTAAAAGAGTAGTGCTAGAAAAAGGATTTGGAATGTGCCTTTGGCTATCTGGACATTAAGCCCAGGAAGGTGCAATGCTGCTGAGAAGCAGAACATGTTCCACTTCCAACTTTTCTGTTCCTGCCTCAATTCTTTGGTGGTCAAGATGAAAAACCCTAACCAGGAATTTGTCTTGCTCATTCAAAAAGGCACCTTTCACTTTCTGTTTCACTTGTGACCTTTATCTTTTGTTTGGAGGCTGGCTGGGTTCTTCTCTTCTGCCAGCCTTTTAGGGCAAGAAAACGTAGACTTGGTGTGTTTATTGCTTCTACTTCAAATCCCTTTCAGATAAAACAAGACAATCAGAGCAGGGAGTTCTGGAAATTGCTGTGTAAGGGTAGCAGGATCTATACACTGAAAGGATAACCACTATCTGCTCATGGCTGTGCCTCACACTGCAGTAACTTTACTGAAATGGCACAGTCCAGTGCCTGCTTTTGTTTCTTTTGCTGCTGCTTCTCTTTCCACCCCTCCAGTGTCCCCCTGCTCTCAAACACACCAGCTAGAATAAGGTGGGAGATTACCCTGGGCCAGCTGAGGGGTAATCTGTGGAACCAGGTCTACCTGATCAGATCCTGATCTACCTCAGCTTCCAGGCTGGATTCAACAGTGAGAGAGCATTCAGCATGTCCTGGAGCTGAACCCGCTGCAAAATCTTCAGAGCAGTCTGCGTGTGGGGAGATTTTCTAAACAGTTTGTAAAAGCTCCCGCTAATTCCCTTTTCTATTCCCCCCCCCCCCTTTTTTTTTTCCTCCTGAATGTGTGTCACTTGAGGTGCACTGAGACAGCGCTATCCAGGATGATTTTTCAGGAAGTCATTCCTAACCAGCAGATCTATTTCCATAAAACACAGAGAGCACACGCTGCCTATCGGGGCTGTTCTCTTCTCCCTGCCGGCCCCATCTGCGGGACCGTGGGCTTTGTCCCGTGTTAGGGCTTGTGTACGATGAATGTCAGCGCTGAGGCTGTGCGGGGCAGCAGGGGGATTAATGCCGAGCCGGACACCTTGTGTCCTGGGTAGGAAACGGGACAGCCTTGCTTTATCTCTCTTATTTTGCCGGGATGCGCTGCCGAGCCCCGCTGTCACAGCAGCCGTTCCCCCACAACCCCAGCACGGCTGCGAATCGCTGTCGTCATTTCCTTACAATTTCCTTGTCATTTTCCTTACGCATTCCTATTGGCCCTGAGCAGCCTGGTTTATGTCACTGCCGGTGTCCAGCCGCTGGAGGAGCATTTACCTTCCAGGAGTAGCCGCTCCCTCGGTCGCAGTCGATCTCCCGCTGGCACACGGCGCGCACGGCCAGGCAGTGGTGCCGCCACAGCCGCTCGTTGCTCTCGATGGCGCGGTGCCAACCCTTGCACGTCACGGACGCGTGGCACAAGCTCTCGACATCCAGCCCGCTGAAAATCCGGGAGCTGATCTCGGGAGGAAGGGCAGCCACGAAGTCACCCAGCCCTCCTCTCCCTCCCTCGGCGCCGTCCCGGCCGGCAGCGCGCTGCGCGTCCATCCCGGGGAGGCGTCACCGCGGCCTCTCTGTGTGCGGGCGGCCGCCGCCGGCAGCGCTCTGAGCTGGCTGCTTGCCTGCTGCCATGTCCCCGTGGCCCGCCCGCTGCGGGTGTGCGTGTGGGGCGCTGCTTTCGGGGCGAATCTCCGGGTTTCGGGGCCGTGGAGGCGGCGTCGCCGCTTGCCTCGGGGAAGCCGCGCGTCACGGGGCGGCCGCGCGTCATCAGGCGGCGGCGGCTCCTGTGGGGCTTGGCACCACCTCCGTCCCCGTCCCGGCGGCTCCTGCCGGGCTCGGCACCACCTCCTCCCGTGTCCCGGTGGCTCCTCCCGCGCTCGGCACCACCTCCGTCCGTGTCCCGGCGGCTTCTGCGGGGCTCGGCACCACCTCCGTCCGTGTCCCGACGGCTCCGGCACCCTCCAGGTGAGGCCCTCCCCCTGAGGGAGCGATGCGCTCGCAGGGCCGGAGCGGATCGTGTCCGCAGCCGCGGGGTTTAAAGGGGGGTGCCGTAGCCCCGGGCCGCGAGGGTGGAAGGGGCAGGGAAAGCTCGGCTCCAGCGAGGATGAGTGGAGAGTGGAGCATCTCTCGTAGGAGGAAAGGTTGAGGGAGCTGGGCATGTTCAGCTTCGAGAACAGACGGCTGAGAGGGGACCTAATTCATGAGTATAAATGTTTAAAAGAAGAGCGCCAAAAGGATGGACCAGGCTGTGCCCACTGGTGCAGAACTACAGGACAAGAGGCAGTGGGCAGAAACTGATGCCCAGAAGTTCCACCTGCACATGGAACAGATTGCCCAGAGAGGGTGTGGAGTGTTCCTCACTGGAGATATTCCAGAAGAATCTGGGTGCAGTCCCGTGCCGTGTGTTCTGGGGTGACCCTTCTTCAGCATGGAGCTGGGGCCAGGTGGCCACTGTGGTGCCATTGAACCTGAGCCATGCTGAGGTTTTGGGAGCCCCTGCAGAGCTAAAAGGGTGAGGGCAGAGCTTAGCCTTCGGTGTTTCTCATCTCAGGGCGATAGAGAGAAAGTTCAGGTGGTCAGTGTGCTGTCTCTGCAGTGCAGAAAGTTCTGGAAGGGTTGGCAGAGACTCCCCCAGTGCTTCTGTGCAGGGAATGCTGCAGCAATTACACTTGGTTCTCCCCGATTATTTGTGCTGGTGAATTGAGTAGTGAAAAGGCAACGTGTTGAAGGAAAAACAATTGCAGCTTGGGTGTGCTTTCATAACCTAAAATGTTTTTGAGATGTAGTGGCTCTGAACTGAGGCTTTCGGAATTAGCACCTGAATCTCTAGTGTCACCTCAGTGCTGCAGGCTTGGAGCCTGTAGGGAGAACTTGTTGGGAAGTGCTTGATTCATTGGGCATCTGATCCTGAAAACTGCATCTTAAAATCGTTGCCTGACTTTTAGGTTAGGGGAGTTGTGCAGATTTACCCTGAAGCAAATTCCAAGACGCAGTTTCAGCTTTCTTGGTGTTTTGTCGTGACAGCAACCAGTGTAAATTATGTACATAAACCCCAAAACACCACAGTCGTGGCCAGCAGTTACTACAGAGAGTTTTGTTCAAAACCCTTTAGGTGTGAGGTAAAAGGAAGGTGCGTTTATTTCCTCTGTAAGTTGATGTTAAGAGGATGTTGACAGCCAGTTTCAAACTGCATTTGTTAGTGGCAAACATTCAGACCAACTTGTGTGTTTGAGTCAAAAGCACATGTTTATATTTGTGGTGTGTGAGTAGCTGAAATTGGCTTTGTTTTGTCAGAAAAAACCCAGGAGGCTGATGCAGAAGCACCAACTGTTCATGCTGCTGAGATGTCCTGCATTCCACTGTTAATGGAACCAGCACGTTCCAGCTCTGAGGTCCAGGGAGCTGCAAAAATGTGGAATAACGATGCTGCCTCCAGACTTTTGGTGGGTGCTTCAGTTTTTGATGAAGTTCAATATTTGTAAGCATGTGCTGAAAGTTAAGGAGGTGTTATGTTTTCTATACAGATGAAATGTCAGCCTTTGCTGTACTTGAGATCTCTGGGGTGGACTGGCTCAGGAAATTCAAAATGATACTGCTGTTTTCAGTAAATAATGAACGTGATTTTGATGTATTTGCATTGTTTTTACAGAGATTTAGAGTCTGGTTACTTTCTGGAGAAATAAATTGTAGGAATGCAAGAAAGACTTTGCTGTTTATGAGGTTTTGTTTGGTTTGGTTTTTTTTTTTTTTCTTGGACAAATCAGCTTTTGTTAGACTTATTCTTTCTGTTATATCTGTGGGGAAACTCTGGAGCAAGATGGTGATAAAGCTCTTCCACGAATCTTTCCATTTGTAGCCTTTTAAATATTTATTCCAAAGATCTAAGAGGTTTTGTTTTGTTTTTACTGCATGAAGGTTCCTATAAATGTTTTTTCTGAGTGGAAACTGCAAAAAAAAAGTAAAATATTTGAGCAATGGTGCTCATACAAAAAGTAGGTGGTTACCCAGACTGCTTTTGAAGGGCATAACTGAGTACAAATTGTGGTTGTGCTCCCCCTCCACTCTTCTGTACCTGGATAAAGGCACTAAACAGTAAATATTGTTTCAGGTTCCTCTTTCTGATGATGATGATGAAAGCAAACAATCAAAATGTATTCCAAGAAAGAGAGTGCTTCCATCTTGGATGCTGGAAAGAGATCTCCTGGTGCAGAGGGTTTCCAAGCCTGTGATGACAGCAGGTAAGTTTGCAGTGTGGTAACAGTTGCATTCCAATATGCATTTCTGTGCTTTGATATAATTTTTAAAATTACAGTGGTGGTGGTAGGAAGTATTAATTTGCTATTTCTCTTTCCATGCTCTGTGTGGGACAGCTGACAAAGACTCACTGCTGTTTTCTCCTTTCTCAGAGCTCTTTTTCATCAGTTAATTTTGTTTTCTTTTTGTTTTAATATACTCTGTTTGTACAGCTGAGCATTGGATGTTCTGGAGCCCTTTCCTATAAACTTGCCTATTTTGTATGTTAATTCTAAGTAGCTTCTGTCTCTTTAATTCCTAGCCTTCTCCACACTTAAGTCACTGATGTTTTGCCCTTCTAAATTTAAATTCTTAATTTCACAGGTTTTAAAGGCAGAAGGGTATGGGTGGGTTTAAAAAATTATAAGATACCAAAGAAAATCTATGCTTTTTTTCTTTCTAGTATTTTTTTTTCTTTTCATCCCTCTTCTAAATCTAGACTGTTCCCTCCTGCCATATTTATACAAAAATTGCATGGTGTTGAGTCCTGTAGTGGTGTGATAGTTTTCTTATGTTTGTGCTTTTGTCTTGTATTTTTGGGGGAGTGGGGTTTGTTTATTTGTTTCTTTGCCTGCCAGTACTATAAGGTTTGTTATATGTGTAAATATAATGTTTATTTCAAAGACTGAATGCTCTGATTGTGTCAGTGTTGAGATTAGGAGCTGTGTGGGTGAGATGTATCTGAAGATCTGATCCTGAAGGAACTGGGGGTACATGCAAACACTGGAAATGTTTAAAAAGTCTTTTTCACAACTGCTGCTGTTTCTCATGCCATGTGCCCAGTGTTCTGCTTTAATGATTTCTAGTGTCAGGATTTCACTGAAAAAGTTGCATTCCAAAAGTAGCCTTTTTCTTTTTTTTTTTGAGGTTGTAGAAAGAAAAAAGGCCAAGGAAGGGGAGAAGGTCACACAGAGTCATTAAAATCAGAAATAAACATAGAGCAGAAAAAAAGATCAGCTTCTGAAGAAACTATAGAGGATTTTGAAGGTGGAGAGCAAGATCAAGGGAAAAGGAGCTGCCTTTCCATCTCTGTTCCTTCATCTCAGGTAACTTTTTAGCTCAGGGCAGAACCATGATATCAGAAAAAAATAAGAATGTAGCTGGCAATGTCATGGTGAAGTTTGGGTCTACAACATAACTTTTTGTTCTGTGTGTTCACAGTACAGTCAAATCCTCACTGACAGTTCAATCCTCACTAACAGCATCCTGCAGGTGGTGAAAAGAGAAGGATCGTTGCTAAAAACAAAGCATATTCTGATGAGAGCAAACTGAGAGTTTCACTGACTTGTTTTCTTTAAGTGAACCACTTGGGGAGGTGTTTTTAATGTCTGGCATTAAAATTGCTTGGGTGTGTTCTAGGATCTGATAAAATACTTCAAATGCTTCTGGCAGTGAAAATTATTGGGGGTTTGGTTTTAAGGTTAATTTAAACAAACTGTGCATGGAGAGCAAGTAGTAGTAGTAGTTTTGGTATAACTGTGGTCCAGTAGGTGCATTAATAACAGCTGCTGAGCTATTTTCTCTTTGCCAGATTATAAAATGAGAGACTACATAATAAATTATTCAGTTTTGCAATTTGTAAGTGGGAAGCCTTACTTCTTTTCACCTAATAATTTAATAAATCATTTTCATCTCAAGTGCAGTTTAAGAAAGTGCTTTCAGGACTGCAGAAAAACTGATGTATTAGGGCAAGCAAGAGTTATAACCATAGAGAGCTTTGAAAGACTGTAATTTGGATATCAGAGCCTAAATCATGATCCTGTTGTTGTGTTTAAGGCAATTGAGAAAATGTTCTGTAGGGAAGAAGGCAAACATACCTGAATTGTTGCAGTTGGCAGCAGCTACCAGAGGCTGTCCCAGTGCTGGTGGTTTTTGGTTTCCCTGGATTGCAGCTAATCAGTATGAGCATTCTTTCTTCTTATGTACTATACAGGCAATGGGTTGGAGTAGGTGGTAGAGAGCTCACAAGTGGTAGTGGCAAATAACAGTAATTTCTGCTTTCTTTTGCAAAGGAAGGCTTATTTCTGAAGTTGCAGTTGGTTGTGAGCTGTATTTTGGGAGTTGTCTTTGTCTCCTAGTTGAGTCACTAAATATGCTGCAGTCAGGATCATCTGATGTTTATGGTGATTTGCCCTTTATTAATCATGTTGCTGCTGAAATGGAATTGTCTCTGGTTTTGGATAACATTTTATGAGACTTGCTTTGAAAGGAACAAAATCAAATAGGAAATCACTGGCTGATTTTCAAGCTCTTGCAAACACATCTGTGTAAACGGAGTATAAATTTACTGGAGGGGAAACATAGATAATAATCTTTAGAAAGCAGAGACTTTAGAATAGTTCTGTGATGTATCCAAGTAATTCAGCCTTGAATGTAGATATGCTTCCAGCTAACGTCTCAGTTGTCAGGACAGTGTTCTTTCCTCAGTTGTGTATCTCATTATTTTTCTAAAGAAAAATTCTTATTTTACGTGTACATTTACATGTACTTATATTTCTTATTTTAAATGTACATTTTTTCAAAAATTTAAAATGCAGCTTGGGTCAAAACTGAAGTATTTGCTTAAGGGTGTCTATGACAGACTCTTATGATTTAGAGTCATGAGCTGAAGCATTAAGAAGTATCAACGTGGGATTAACCTCAGGGTATGTATCCTGAGTTCCCAGATGTCTCCTATATAGATAAATACATATATACTCCATGTATCTTGGTGCTTAAATTATTAAGAAATCCATTAAATCAGTAAGAATTCTTTAATCATTTAAATTGATTCTTGGGTAGGTGCCTACATTCTTCTACAGCCTACCACATCTTCACCTGTATAATGCCCATTAATTTTTCAGGACTAGTACTTTCAATTGTAAGTTAACTAAATTAAATTTAAATTAAACTAGTCCTTGGACTGTTCACAAACTGAGCTGGTGAGAGAAGAGTTCATGTTGTGAGGGAGCTGAAGCTGAGGAAGGAGGCTGTTGGAGAAGGTTTTCTTTAAGGATGTGTGCTCTCTGTGTGTTTTCTGAACTTGAGGTTTTCATTCAGCAGCTGTGTTCAGCAGTGAACTTGAGCTTGGGGAGTAGAAGAGTTTGGGAATAGAAGATTTTTAAAGTCTAGACCAGACAATTTTTCAAGGTCCTCTCTAACTCAGGCTGTTCTGTGACTGATTTTGAAAGCAGGAATGATGAGGCACAGTTTTACTTCAAAGCTTTTGATTCTGAGGAGTGTAATTTTTCAGGTTCTTCAAAATGTAACCTTGTTCCACAGAATACACCTGGATTTCCTTGTGAGACTACCATGAAAGATATGGAAGGAGGTGTCAAGACTGGAACAAAAAACTCTGGAAGTTCTCTGGAAAAAAATGATGGGCAGCTGCATAGCAAATGGACTAAAAGAGCAGGTCAGATCTCCAGTAAGGACAATGGAACTGAGGAAACAGAAAACAAAGAGCAGATTACTGATTCTTCAAGCCAGCAAGCTCACTGGGGCAGGACTTCCCAACATTTTGGTGCCCAGGAAGGGATTCTTGAGCCTGATGCAAATCTGGACTACAACACTGAGGTTTCTGATTCAGCCAGAAGTGCAGATGCTTCAGAAAGCTCCAAACAGCTGCAGCGTAAGAGGACACCTTGCATGTATGGAAGTGGCTGTTACAGGTAAAGCAAAATTAAAACTGGCTTGGCTGACTTGTTATTCACAAGTAATGTATTAGCTGTGGAAGAGAAAACTGTAAAGTTGTTACAAGCTTTGATTTGGAAGAAAATCTTTTGTTGAATAGGGGTCTGATGAGAAACAAGTAGCAGAACATGGAATTTAGAAGGATAAAAGGAGGAGATGGGATGTTTTGCTAACTCCTAATACAACCCAAACAAGGGATGATGTGCTTGAACAAATTAAAAGATGAAGTGTTGCAGGAAAGAAAAGATAAAGGTGCATTATAAAAGGAAAAGAAATAAAAAACCTGTGTGAATGGTATGAGGTACTAGTGGGGGAAGAGATGTAAAGGGTTCAAATGCCCAACACAGATCCTGTAGGTTTGTTTTATTGGCAGGTGAGACTTGTATGAAAGATTATTGTGTTTATTGAAGTTACTGCCTGCTTTGGGATATGAATGTTTAAAATACTTATTACTTGTCATCCGTAAATAATCAAGAATTTCTTTTATTATAACTTGGTGTTTCTGCATTTTTTTTAAGCTTTCAGTCACCTCTAAAACCAGAACAAAGCATACTTAGAACTCGAGGTATTTGGAAATACTGCAAGTGAGGAATAACTGGGGTTTTTCCTCTTCTTTTTCACCCTCTCATATCCTTTCAAGATGGATGTGGTAGAAGATTTGTCACACAAATATTCCAAAATACCAGTGCTGGGTGCCTGGCCTGCTGCTAGTTCTTTTCTGCCCAGAAAAGATCTGTGGTGTCCTGTGGTGTGTTATATTGAAGGGAAGGTTGAAATCTAGAGATTCTCTTGAGTCTGTAAAATGCCCAGTGACCTGTGAACTGCATTTAGGAGAAGGCTTTGAGGTCTAGATAATCCCATGTACTTCATAAATACAAAAGACAAGGCTAATCCAGGAAACAGCAGATCCTGTGACTTTTTTTATCTTCCCCCAAGGGGCTGCAGCAGTAATAAAAACAGTGAGTTGGATTAGGAGCCAAACAAGCACAGGTGGCTGGGTTCCTCTGTGTTTGGTGGGGCTGATGCTGAGATAACTGTGAATATCAGAATTGTAAAGCTGTTGTATTCATGAGCACATCACATGTTGGTTTTCATGTAACTTTGACATATCTCATTTTTTCCCCTTAGTGATTATGACAAAAGCATGTCTTATTAGACAGTTCTGTTTGCTCCAGCTACTTTGAATTTTGCTGAGACAAGTTTTGCCCTCTGTGGGTATTAAAGAGATTTAATACTCTGACATGATGAAATATTCCTTATCTTTAGGAAGGCAAATCTTAGGTACTGGTAACAGGGAGTAGGAGTCTGCATGTGCACATTTCTTCCTGGGTCTCTTGATTGTGAAACATTTGGCAGCAATACTTTTGGAAAGTATTGCTTTGTAAAAAGTAAAAAATGTTCTGAAATAACAAAGAGCAGTCTTTGTCAGAGAAATTTGTAAATAGGGTGAATCAAAAATGTTAGCTTTGATCTTCAGGAAACACTATGAAACTCAACTCACTTGCTTGCAGCAAAAGAAATATGCTTTTTAGTCTGTATTTGCTTTTAATTCAAGGCCCCTAAGTAGTTATTTCTGCATGGTGGCGAAAGTGTGTTAGAATAAAGATGAAATGTTAGTTCTATTACTGTACTACATTTCTATTAGCCTGTTGTAAACATTTAGGAAGTAGATTTGTAACCCACGGTTCAGTTTCTTCATTTATGAATTTGAAAGAGTCAAACTTGATGCACACCTCTTGCCCCAGGGAGTCTTTTTGTCACTTTCTGAGGTGCCAAATTCAGAGGAACTGCTGTTACCATGAACAAAGTGCTCTGTGTATGTTGTAGCTGCTCTATTTGAGGAGGAACTCACCCTCTGAGTACTGCCACATGTTCTTGTCTGCTGCTTGCTTTGCTGGAGTTAGCAGAATAGAGAATTAAAATAAACCTTTTAAGGGCCACCACAGAAGGGGTATAGTAGACCTGAACTCTCAGCTCTGAAGCTGGAACTCACAATCTTTCTTCCACAATTCAGATACTCAGTTTGTTTTGGAAAATTCCTTTTGCCATACCTGGAGTGCAGTTCTCTGCTGACTGGGGGTGTGTAAATCTCTCCCAGAGCTGTCAGAGCAGGGGCTGCTCAACCAATGTTTGGATTTGTTTGTGGGTTCTTCTAGATACTTTGCTGTTTGTTTATGAAAATAAGTACTTTTCCTTTTACTCTAAGCTGGTAAATCGGGCAGCTAAAAACCTGCATCTGTCTTTTTTTTTTTTTTTTGAGTCCTGTATCCTATATTTTAATTAAAAATTAAAATACAGAACTTACAAACATGTTATGTGCAGTCATGGCATAGCTTCAGGCTTGAATTCGATGGCTTTATAAGCAGTGCAGGTAATTAATTACATTTTCACTAGGAGGTTCTTCCAGTAGCTGAAGAAATAAGTCCATGAGGTGGCAAGGGATCTTCTGCATGGGGTTATGAAGAGTCAGGGATTCTGAACTGTTACTTAAATTTGCTTTATAAAAAGTTTTTAAAGTTGCTTTTTGATAGCTGCACAGATGAATAACTGTCTTAAATATTTCACTGAGCAATGCTCAACTTCAGCTTGAGGATGATTGCATTGATTCTGAAGAAGTTTTAAAGTTCTATTTGCATAATTTTTGTTCTCATAGTTTTCTGCATCATAAAGTGTTGAGTACAGATTTAAGAGCTTCTGTGAAAGCAAAGCTGCAGTAACTGTGTCAGTATATTTATATGAAGACAACTGTCATAAAACTTTCTTATTAAAATAGGCTTTTAATTGGTTACTTTTCATGCAAGTAAAGCCTCATGATTTTGTTTTGAGCAAATGAATTAACACATTCCTGTGCACTGAGGCTTTGTTGTGAAACAGTTAACTTTGGAGTGCAACTTAGAATGTGACAGATGTGCTCCTGTAGCTCTGTGTCTACAAATAAATCTTAAAAAACCCCAAACAAAACCTTTAGGGAAGAAGCCTTAGGGTTTTTCTGAAAAAAAGGGAAGATGTTTGCTTATTAGCTATGCACTCCTCTGCTTCCTTTTAATTTTGGGGTATTGTTGCACTATGCAGAATAAGTATAAATTAGCCAGGTAAAGCTAAGATAAAATAGGATAAAATAGGATAAAAATACGATGTTTCTACTGGGCATCTGAGGTAGGACATGTTGAGGAAATAGGACATGCCTCATGTCCTCACAGGTAATGTATAATTTCAGGAGCATTATCTACTGGCCAAAAGGCTCCTGAAGCCTACTGCCAAGGACTTGTACATCACAACTCTTTTGTTGTTCTTGCTCCTTTCTCCTGTATTTCTTTTTCTTTTTTTCCCCCTCTCTCCTTCAATAATGCTGTTTGGTATTGTCCAAGTAGGTCTTGAAGCAATGTTTTAAAAGGAAATGTGTATCTCCTAAAATACAATAAATCTTCTAATTGACAGCTGTTAGTTCTTCTTTCCTTGGCAGCTATGATGCTGTATGTATCTTGATGTAGGAATATGTATTAAAATTATTTCAAAGATATCATTACTGCTGTATCCCTTTCAGAAGATAAATTGTATTTCATGTGACTGAGAATTCCTGCTATTACTGCAAGTATGTTAGCTCTGTGCATTAAAGAAACAAAGCAAATGGCCTCTAAATGATTTGGTTTCATCCCATTTATTTTTAATGGGAAAAGAAGTAGGCAGCCAGTCTGAATCTGTCACAACAAGTGACAATTTGTGTTCCCTACTTGTTTACCTCAGATTCAAGTGTTGTAGAGCAAGAAGTTGTGGATGATGGACTTGTGCTGTCCTCACTAACCTACACATGGAGTTGTCAGTGTTTCATGGTACAACTTCATGTCAGCATGCTAATTTGTAATTCAAATAAAACCTTTTGTGTATGTGTTGGAGGTCTGAAACTTAAAGCTGATGGGAAATAGGAAAATTCCTGCTTTAAGCTCTGTTGCAGCAGGTGCTAAGACAATATTTCTTATTTGTTATTCTGAAATTAGGTCATACATTCTGCATCAAGTTAAGCATTAAAAGCTTCTCTTCATGCAACCACAGAAAAAGGAGCTGTCAGTGATTCAGCAACACGTTTTTATGTCTCGTCTTCTTGTGTAGAAATGAAACACTCAGTTTGGGTGTGTATTTGTCTTTTGCAGGAAGAATCCCATTCACTTCCAGCAGTTCAGTCATCCCAATGATGATGACTACCACGACATGGAGCCGCTGGCTCAGGGTGACAATGACAACCGGCCTGAGTGTCCATATGGAACAGCCTGTTACAGGTGAGGAGCACTCTGCAAAGTGGCTTTTCTTTTAGGGATATTCTCCCTGCAGTTCCAGAATGAGCGGAGTAGAATAATCACTGATTCTTGATGGTAACTTCGTAGCCTTCTGAAATTTACTGCAGTCAGACTGCTGCCCATAGAGCACTCAAGTCTGTGCATATTTTTAATACTGACACAGTAAAAATCACTGTTTTGGTAATGGTATCAGCTGTCAGAGATGAAAACTTGACTGTTCAAAGAGCCTATTCAGTGACCTGGAGTTCAACACTGTGTCTCTTGAACATTCAGTAAATTGTTCTTTTATGTAAGCAATTTATTGTTATGTGTTGTTAATGATCTGTAACTTTTAGTTTAAATTTGGATAAATGTATTAGTTGTGATTTTGTGCAAAAGCTTTTTAAATTAGTAATTGATTTGTTACAAAGCATAACTGAGGTAACAGCAATAAAATCCAGTTTATGGCTGACTGCTGTTTCTTTTAAGCACTGATTTTCTTCAAAATATTGTTGCAGACTGTATAATTATCACAATGGACAAGAAGATACATTTTGAGGCAATAGCATTTCTATGGGAGCATGTTGAAACTGGTGGCTGCTGTTAAAGATTGTTTCCACACAGAAACATTTTCTCCTGGAAAGTGTGGTTGTCCTAAAAAGCGTGGGCTCCATGAAATGTAACAAAATGAGGACAGCTCTTAGGAAAAAGCCTTGGTGATACTCAGCTAATGCAGAAAAAGTGGTTCTCTTAAAAACACCTATGAGATGAATTTCCCATCTCAGGCTGAGTGATACAGACTTTTATCAGTAATGAAATTGCCAACATATTTTTCAGGAGTACAAAAGATGCTTTATCTAAACCCCAAACTGCCTCTCCTCACAGATAAGACAAGCTTGTATTGCATTAGTTGTTAATTTCTTAATCTGTGTTTCATTCTTTGGGGATGGAGGAAAGGAGGCACCCATGAAAAATTGATCATTGTTTTGATGAAGCAACAGATGTGATTTGAAGGGGTTTGGTGTTAATTTTGTTGTGCTTATCTGTTGGCTGTTACTTGACTGATCTAAATGCTGTGCCTTAAAAATTATCCATAAAATACCAGGGAATTCTGCACTTTCTAAACGTGGAACAAGATGATGGAATCAAGCTTTTACTGTTTCCTTCTTTGCAGGAAGAACCCCCAGCACAAGCTGGAATACAAGCACAGTGCACCTCCAGGTGGGCCAATTTGTTCAATATTACAGAATCACAGAAAATTCTCAATTGGAAGGGACCCACAAGGACCATCAAGTCCATCTCAATAAAATGCTTTAATCTCCCTTTAGGGAGTAAAGTTGCATTTATAGCTCCCTGTGTATTGGGATTATTTTTTTTCTGGGATTTTTTTTTTTTAAATCAGAGATTCTTAGGTAAGATACAATTTTAAAGTATTCTGATGCTCTAAACAAAATACTACAACCATATCTGTCATCTTTTTGTGTTGGGTTTTTTTAAACCAGTGATTTTCTTACTGTGAGAACTAACTTTTGCATATATGTTCTTTAGAGGCCTGGAGGGAATATAACTAAAACTGAATTTGAGTTCCTAATCTAACACTTCATAGTCTTCGTATATTCCAGTAACTTGATTTGGTGAAAAAAACACAGGGGAATGTTCTGTTTGCATTTTGTCTGCTCTTAAAGAATTGAAAGAGATACTTCTTGGTTTTATTTTTTTGGAGTGCTTTTTCTTGGTTATTGGATTGGAGTTTTTCCACATGAAATCCCAATGTAATAAATAGTGGGTTAGAGAACAACACTTATGAAAATGTCATGATAATGCATTTTATTTTGAAGATTCAGGGCTATTATTAAGAACAGCATTTATGGAAACAGTAGTGTAAAATATTTAAATGCTCTAAAATATTTCAAATTGCTTCTTAAAAAACCCCAGTCAGAATTGATGACATATATCTACAAATGGCAGGGGTAATAATTTTAAAAACAGTTTATCTGGGTAATCTCTTGGGAAGGATTCAAGACAAAAATGGTACTTTTGGGGCATCAGAGTAGCTTTTTATACCTGTAAGCACAGCACAACCATTTCAGCATTTGTTTAATAGGTCAGTTTTTGGTTGTAGCAGCTCTAAGAATGATTCTTATGGCAGGGTTCCCTCTGTCCTGACTGAAAACTTCCCTTTCTTTAGTAACTGGAAGAGGAACACGACAAGTAACTTCAAGCAATGGTGAGTGTGTTCTAAAGTTGAGTGGGTATATCAACCTGGGACACAGCTGGTCTGCTGTGGCTCTTTTGGTGCCACAGCACCAAATAATAAATAAAATAAATAAAGTAAATAAGTTTGCTTTTAATAGTGCTGGAGATTCTTGATTATACTTAGCTATTTGCTTCCAAAGACTAAGAATGGGATGGATGGATGGATGGATGGATGGATGGATGGATGGATGGATGGAGGCAGAAATAGAGTCAGAGTAGCCACTAGCAATAGCTAGAGGCTTAACTGGAAGTTAGATGTGTTATTTAGGTGATTCTTTCTTTTGAGGAGAGATGCTTAACTGTGTGGGCTCTGGGAGGGATCTTGAGCTCTACATTTATTAGTCATGAATACATGACATTTTTGTTGCTACAGGAAAAAGGGCTGTGAAGAAAGGCAGTGTCAATGATGGTGAAGCCAATGAATATGACCTCATTGACAGCTTTATGGACGAGGAGGAGGAGGAGGAGGAGTGTGAACCTACTGATGAAGACTCGGACTGGGAACCAAGTTCAGAAGAAAAGGATAATGAAGATGTTGAGACACTTGGGGAAGAAACATGTAGATCTGTTAGGATCAAAAAATAGCTGCTCAGGACAGCCTTATGAATGTCCAGTGTGGTTGTGTTAAAACATGGTTGCACAAAGGAGAGGAATTGTTTGAAAATTTTTTCTCCGTGATGTAGGCACTGCAGGAAGATACTAATGGGGGAGAGGGGATTCTGCAATGCCTTTCTTGTCCATATGTATTATTTTGGGGCTGGTGTGGTGTTTGTTTTATTAAGTCATGGACCCAGAGGATAGAGCTCTGAAAATTTTTGGGTTTTTCTCTCTTTTTTTTTTTTTGCAACACCATTTGTATCTCATATTTCGAAATACAGTTTTAAAGGTTGTTAAAACTTCATCTTCCTGTGCTTGAAAGAAATATTGGTAGGAAAGCCTAAGCCATTCTTATTGTTGAGTTAATGCAGTTTTAAACTTCATTATTCTGCTCCCATCTTTCCCAGGTGGTGTTTTGTTGGTTCTCTTCAGTTAAATACAGGTTGTCTAAATCACCTGAGAGCAGGATCTCAGTGTATTGAACCACTTGATTGGCTCAACAACAATGTAGTGTTATTTGCTCTAATTACAGCAGTACCTCTTTCTGTGTACATCACTGGAGCTGTGTCCAATTCTCAGCAAAGTCTTGATGACTGTATTTTTGCACAATTAAACTTGTAACATACATTGGGAAAAATGTAACTGTGTCTGTGATTTCTAAAGTTGCTGTTGGAAGATCTTGCCTTCAGTGTGTTCATCACTCCCCTGAGCTTCCTGGAAAGCAAGTTAAAAGGTTTTACTACATTTTGGGACAGATGACTGGAGCCCTGTGAATTAGGCACCTTTTTTGGTCAAATTCCTGAAGTTCAGCAGGGGCAGCATTCTTGTATGGATTCAAGAAGGCATCCAAATATGTGCCAGCTGGTTTTACAGACTTCTCAGGAGGACTTTGTGGATGTCTACAACACCAATGCCCTGGTTTTTGACTGAGCTTGTGTGCTTGTTCTGTCGTGAAGAGGCTCCTCTTGCAGGAAAAACTGCCAGGGGGGAATCAAACCAAGCATTGCCTGGGCCTTGCCACCGCTGCACTGAGCTGTGTGCGGGCTCAGCTCTCCCAGCAGCCCTGAGATCTCCTGCTCCGTCACTCCGGGGCCATCTTGGGCAGGGAAGTTGCCCTGTGAAGGAAGCTGCTGGCCTCAGGGGAAGCTGGCCTCGTGGCCAGGAGAGCCCAGAGCTGGCTGGAGCTGGGCTGTGTCAGAGGAACTCTCAGCAAGTCCTGCCCAGGCACCTCCACAGTGCTCCACAGGCTGGAGCCGCGCTCTGGAGGAAGAGGAGGGAGAGCCAGCCCCACGCTGAGGTGTTGGCAGAGGGAGAAGCCACTTCCCTCTGGGGCACAGGAGAGGTGTCCTCCAGCCTGTGGGATGAAACATGGGGACCTCAGCTTGAGGTCCAACCTTGTGGACCTCAGCTGCTGCCTGTTTCTACCTCAAAAAACCTCAGTGCACACACCTGAAACCTCCATTCTGGGAGGGTAATCTTGGTCCTTACAGATTCTGCTCTAAGGGGAGTCAGGGAGGATCCTTTTTGATAGGTTTCTTGCATAAAAAGAAAGCACAAATGTGGCAATATTATATCTGAGAACTGTTCCTTGATAAAGAAAGGATATGGACCAAGCTAGAGGGGGATAGAAAAGGGAGCAGAGAGGGCAGAAGAGAGATGGAGGGAGAAATAGAAGGCAGGGACAGCGTTACTGCTTCCACCTTTCTTGGAGGCATTTCACCCTTTGGCTTTTTTCTTTATTTCTACAGAGCCTGGCAGATACTGGAGCACTTCACAGAGCCATGCTGGAGCAGTGTGTCACCCTGGCTTTTTCAGAGTGCTGTGCATCCAGATCCCATTGCTTTGCCTCAGCCTGCTTCCTGTGGTTGCTTTGCATGTGTTACCTTCCATATTTTTTTCTTCTGGAATCAGCAGATGAGCAGGTAGAGTTTTCAAGGAGTTTTGATGTTCCTTTTCAGCTCATGGATGCCTTTTTCCAGGAAGTGTTACCATCTTAGAGTTTTCTCTTTGTCACTTAGTCTTGGTTTTGAAGAAGGTGACTTTACACTTTGAGCAACTTTCTACTCAGTGCTGTTTCCTACTACATTGGGATGGAGGTGGTGAAGTCACTGTCTCTGGAGGTGTTTAAGGCCAGGCTGGCACTCAGTGCCATGGTCCAGGTGATATGGTGATGTTTGACCAGGCTGGACTCGAGGATCTCAGAGGTCTTTTCCAACCTAATTGAGTCTGTGAGTTAGGACTTTTCCTGGCAATGTGTGTTACAGTGCAGCCCATAGGACAGGCTCCTAACAAAGTGTATGAGAGAGCAAGATCTCTCTGAGTCTGAGGGACAAGTGTGTGTCTTGCCTCAGTTCTGCTGTTTTCTGCTCAGTGGTGTGTGTTTTTTCACACAGGTGGTAGAGAGTATTTACAAAGGGGACAGACCAAGCACCCAGCCCTGCCAACACAGGGAGAGAGGGGAATGCCGACACTACAAGCATTGGATAAGTGCCTGGGTACCCAGCTGTCAAAAGCTGAAGCATCTGTTGCTACTTGTTGGAGTGCTGGGAATCCTGGGAATACCTTGCCACCATTCCCACGGTGTTTGAAGTGAGCTGATGCAGTTTGTGCTGCAGAGGCAGCAGCTGGAGGGTGCTGTTGTCACAGGAGAGGCTCAAAGGAGAAGGATCACAGCAGAGTCTTAGCTCCTGAATGGATCAGTCAGTGTTCAGGGAAGTTTTCTGTGCTGGCTACTTTGATGTATGCTGGCCTAGGATCTTGCAGGTCATCCCCCTTTTGTAGGGGGACAACTACTTTAATGACACAGCCTTTGTTTTCTCAGTGCCTGTTGCTGAGAATAGCTGCTTTTTCTTCTCCTAATGCTCTCTTAGGTGTTCCAGGTCACCCTTTTAGCTTCCAGGTGCACCTGGGTTTATGTTTTTCAGTGTGAAGAGTTACCCCTCAAGTTATCCCTGGAGAAACTGCTGTAGAAGGAAGGAAGGGAGCCTATGGTTTTGGAGCTCTGCTGCAGGAGGACAGCTGAGCAGTGATCTGGTGTGGTAGCACCACAGTTTTGCATCTGGCAGTAAAAACTGCAGCTAGCCACAGCTGAGACGTGGTAGCATCAGGCTGATTCACTGCACGGTTACCTAAATGCTGCCAAAGGCTCTCAGGGGGGTGTTTCACTCCCACCCACTCCTCATCCATGACACATCCCACAATTCTTACATGATGGAGCCCTTATTGCAGCTGTTGCCCTGGAGCTTACAGTAGGCAGCTGGTGGCCACAGAGGTCTTGCTGGAGTTTTTCCTGCCTTCCAGTAGGCAGGAGTTGTGCTGGAAAAGGCCTGCTTCTCCTCTGAGACAGGTGCTGCCTTCTTCCCACCTTCTGCTTTTCTTTCTCTGTTTACAAGCAGAGCTCCAGGTAGGTGCAGCCCATATCCAATTCCCTCCCTAAATGTTGTCCTTTAGTAAGATGTGTGGGTACAAAAAAGCCTTTTTGTTCTTTTCTTCCTTGCATGGCTCACCTAAGCCCCGGGGAACGTGGGGTCTGGTCCTCTCCCTCAGACCCTGCCTTGCCTGCTCCCCCCTGCCTGAGGGAGCCACTTGGGTCACTGTTCCCACCTCCTGCACACTTCAGGAGTATTCACAGTAGTTTTCAAGTGACTTTTGGTCCCCATGGCCTCTGCTTGCTCAGTTTGGGAGCAAATGCTGTCTCTGAAAGTGCCTTGTTTTGGGCTGTTTGGAGTTGGTGCCAACACCAAAGGCTGGGAGTGATGGGAGTGCTTCGTGCTTGGATCAGGGGACAGAGCTGTCACCTTTCCTCAGAGGCAATCCCCCTCTCTCTGTGGATGCAGCTCACAACAAATGCAGTTGAGGGGAAGGCAAAGCATTTCCTGCCCAGCAACTGCTTTGCTGCTAGGAGGACCTCAAAATGTCAAAAAAACCAGCAGTCCCAAAACCTAAACCCTCAGCAGGGGCTGTGGAGACTGCTGCTTTGATACCCTTGGCAGGCAGAAGAGATGAGAACAGTGGTTAGGCCAGACCACTCTTGGAGCTCTCAGAGTGGTTTCCAGAATTTTAAAACAATTCTTTGCCCCAGATTTTGTTCAGTACTATATTTCTTGGTGGAAATTGAAGGGTTTCTGTATTAACTCAGCCTTAGATGGATTTCCCATTTAGTGTGGAAATTGTCAGTTGACTTTGTTGGACCAAAACCATGTAGGAAAAATGGGTGGAAGGAGTATCAGCACACCCTAATCACAGGTAGTAATGCTTGCTAATCCCTAACAACTAGGGCAGGCTTCAAAATAAATATGGGAGCATAGTTTCAGAAGGAACCATGAGATTTCAGGTGAGATTACAAGATTAAGCCTTTTGATAGTGAAATACTTCAGCTCTCTGGTCCTTTAAATCTCTGTAGCAGGCTGGAAAATAAATGGCTTTAGTACTTACCCCTGTTCAAAACTGGCATTTTGAAGGATGATTTCAGTCATTGTTTTGCCTAACAGCAAATGATGGAATACTTTTCAACATATATTTAAGAGCAGATAATAGTGAGAGGCTTTGAGCATTTTAATGGATTTGAATATCCTTTTGCCCTTAAATTTAATTGGTCAATTTTTCTTCAGCAGCAGTGGGATCATTCATATTACTCAGTTGGGTAAGAAAAAGACAAAAAATAGTTCAGAATGCTGATACTGAGGCCATGTTTTATTTGCAGGATTTGCTGCTCACTTTGAATTCACAAATAGACAAGTTATTTACCACCATTTACTCCAAGAGTAGGCACAAACACATACTTTAAAACAGGAAGCATTTGTCATCACAACAGAAAAGATTTTATTTCCATACACAGAAGTCAGTGATATCTTATGTGTAGTTGAAATGAGTAGGTATTACTGTTACTGTCACCTGCTTTGTCACAATTATCATCTAAGAAAGATCCAAACTGGAGTTGCACTAAATCAGAAGAGTAAAAGAAGTGCTGTGGAACAATATGCAGAATTCATCTAGAGTTGTTGTGTCATATCTGAGCAGAAAATAGGTGAGGGAAGAGATCCTTTTCATATCTATCTGTGGCATTTCCAAATACATAACAGACAGAGTAACACTCTCCATAAAACTAAAGAGTGGAATAGTGATAAAGCATTCTTAAACAAGGTGTGACAGGAAGAGACTTGAGGTTTTCACTTGACTGTGAAGCAGATTTTAGCTTTCAGAGCCTTTCATAAGAGCATGCTGTGCATATTGTCCAATGACAGCAGAAAGCTGGTGGTCTGTACACTTCAAGAAGCTTCATCAGAAGGGGGAAACTGAGAGGTTAAAGAGTGACAGGAAGCAAAATGGGCTTTTTTGGCATCCCTTCTCTTCTGAGCAGAAAGCAAAGGACACTAAATATTTTAAAGATACAAGTCATAAGCTCAGTGGATTTAAGAGGTTTCTCTTAAGAAACAAAGGAGCATCACTGCTAGGGTCAGCACTCAGCTTTTCCATCATTGTAAAACACTCTAATGCATTCATAGGCTTCTATGTTCTTCTTGAACAGCTCTAAAATGAGTGTCTACATCCCAAATTGACAGATGTATGAGCTGAAGCACAGCATCTGTTCAAGCTTAAGGATTATCCAGCAGTCCAGTGAGAGGAGTTCTGGTGGGAATGCAAAGTAGGCTGCTTCCTTGGGGGTTCTCACCAGTGGAGAGGATTCCCACAGACAAGGAAGAAGCTTCTGAGACCTTCCTCTTTACCCGCTCTCCAAAAAAGGTGAGATTAGAACCTCAGAAAACTTACTGTAGTTTTATGCAGTCTACTTCCTCTGTGACTGGCACTGCACTTGTTCTCAGGTCCAAATCTGTGCTAGACTTGCTTCCCTTATACGTTGACCTCCATCTGAGCAGCATGATCTTCTTGAAGTACTTGAAGGTGTTGTTTTTCACTGTCACAAAGCACATGGTGTTTATCATGCTGTTGCTCATGGCAATGCACCTGATTATGTAAAAGGCAGTGAGGTAATGCTTCTCCTTCACCAAGAGTGTGGGGAAGAAGTCCCGGACAATTGTGAAGCCGTAGAAAGGTGCCCAGCAGAGAACATAGGCAGTCAGGATGCACATGAGCACCAGAACAGTTTTCCTTCTGCACTGAAGCCTCTTCCTGATTTGTTCCGTCTGAAATCCCGGGACGGCTTTAAACCAAAGCTCCTGGGAGATCCTGGCGTAACACAGGGTCATTGTGATCACAGGTGCTACAAATTCAATGCCAAAGATGAAGAGAAAGTAGGATTTGTAGTACATCTGCTGGTCAACCGGCCAAATTTGGCCACAGAAAAATTTCTTCTGGTTTTTCACTATAAACAACACGGTTTCAGTAGCAAAGTAGGCAGATGGAATAGCTACAAGTATGGAGACAACCCAGACCAAGGCAATGAGGAAGGATGCTGTTTGATAATTCATGCGTGGTTTCAGTGGGTGGACAATGGCCAGATACCTAGAACAGAGAAATTACATTCAAAACTAAGTCTGAAAGCACTGTTGGTCAGAGCACACTTCAAAACACAAGCAAATCGAATTGGGCAGGAGGAAATTGCTGTCATTCCTGAGGGGAGAGCCTGGACATACTCATTTGTAAGGACACAGTAATCTGTAAGAACATTTTGTGAAGTAGCAGCCTGCAACTGAGTTACAATTTTGTATCCCAGCTTTTCCTTTTAAACCGGAGCAAGAGTTTGAAAAATGCAGTATTACACATCTAGTCAGGTCCAGGAAAGAAAAGACAAACATGTAGAACCAGGAAAATGTTTTCCCCTAGGCAGAGAGCTACTTAAATAGCTCTTTTTACAAAGAGGTGGAATATACATCACAGTGTTTTTCTTATTTCTGTGGTTATTCCCTGGGATGCAAAGACCTGAAGGTGATGCTAATGTATCACAGGTGAAAATTATTTTAAGCCACCAGTAGAATGTGTATCTATTTTCTGCCCCTACAAACCCTTTTTGTGTCTGTTCTGGAGGTGGCTATTGCTTATTCATCTTAAATATACAATATTAAGTAATATGGCAAAGCAGAAAACTTGAGTTAGGTATTTGCACTGCTTAGGACTGTAAAGCTGCAAGGTTGTGGTATTCCTGCTAGGAGGAGATTTTTATCAGAGGTCCCAATACAACTGTATTTAACCCAAAGTATTGTTTCAAAAAGTGGAATTTCCCATTCCTTTGGAGTCAATTCCATCTGTATGTATTCAATACATAGAATAGCATCCATAAGATATATTCATTCTAAAGTAAAATGGAAAGTCAGCAGCACTTTTCGTCAGCCAGATCTTGGAAGCAGATAAATTGTCCATGGCTCTTAATAGTGCAGGGTAAATGTCAGGGGACAGCAGAATGAGTCAGCTTTATTGTGGAGCAGATAGCTTAACCTTTTTAGATGAGGTCCTGGGGAAGTAAGTTGTGGCATAGTGTATGTGTATGTATTCATAAATATGCATATCTTCTCAGCAGAACATTTGGCTGGATGGGATCAATCTGTCCAACAAAGTCAGGAGGAAGCTCTTGTGGTGGATTTCCTGACTGTCATAACTTACCACTCTTGGGCTGTTAGTGTGGAGTGGTTCTGCAGTTCATGAACTGAATTCAGATTGAACTGTCCTGGGAGATGTGCTCTGAAGTGTACATAAAACACACCAAGTGCCTGTGGGTGTTTGGTCCAGGGAGCCCAGCTAAATATTTGTAGTGTGGACATTGGACCCTTACCATGCACTCTTCCTCTTCAGGTGTTGTATTTTTTCTAGTGTAGGTGTGGCCTTAAAAATGTGAAATTCCTATTTTTTCATGTGAATAGACATGGACCCTAAATAACCCACCCTAAAGGAAATCCTCAGTGGGACAGACTTACTGGCTTTACACAGCTGATTACCTTTAAATTACCTAAACATGGGAAGACTTTTGTTAGGAGGCTGCTCTTTTTAGAGACAGAAGTCAACAATCCACGTGACATAACTAACGTGGAATAGGTGATTGTTAAACAATGAGTTTCTCTCTGTTTACTAAATCAATAGCTTGCAAAAAAGAAAAAAAGAAAAAGGAAAAGCAATGAAACAAAAACAGTGTGTTCTTACAACGAGCTCCAGAGATTAATCTTTGCCAGGCTTGTTTTTAAAGATGTGTGGGAAGATACGCTATAAATCTGATTTCTTAGCAGACATAAGGGCGCCATGACCCATGTTACTTCATCAACCTGGGATGCATTAGCAGAGCTTTCCAAGGAAACCTTGCAGAAGCTGAAAAACTGATAGAAAATGGTAATGCATACATGGTAGTGTTTTAGAGGCTTTACCCCGAGTCCTCAGCTGCTTTTCAAAGGAGATTCTGTTAGATGCTTGTTAAGGGTTTGTTTTGTAGGAACTGATTGTCCCCTTGCCCACACCAGGCAAAACATCTCTGAACTTCCCCAGGGTCTCTCCACAGACTTCCACTGGTGTCAGGAGCAGCTGAGTCAGGCTTACACCAGCTGTATCTGTGCAGCCTTCAGCAGGGCTGACTACTTCTGAGCTGACTTCTGCACCAGGGACTGACTGAAAACTCTGCAACACTGTGCTGAAGTTTGAAATGGCACATGAGAGATACTGGGGCAAAGGAGAGGAAGGAAGGGTGGGAATCACACATGTATGTGCAAAGGGTCTACAGAGATGTGTATTGTGTTTGTACATGAAAGAGGTCCTGTGATGATGGCCTTTCTGTAAAGAGTTTACCGAGCAGGTCTCTGGCTCTCTGTGGCTCAGATCCTCAGTGCCTTGGTCTGTCAGAGTCCCTGGTGCACGAGGCTGAGAGAAGGGTCTTGAGAAAGGATACAATTAAATTAAATGGTTAAAATTCCTGAAGTAAAAGGCAGGCAGTCTCTCAGGACTGCAGCACAACTGGAAAAAAAAATTCTTCACTGAGAGAGCAGCCGGGCATCAAAACGAGCTGCTGGGGGAATAGCTCACCAAGAGTGTGGATGTGGCACTGGAGGACGTGGTTTAGAACCTCAGAAGCTGTGGCCACATCTTTGTGCAGTCGCAGCATCCCACTTACCTGTCAACAGCTATAGCCAGGAGAGCGTTGGTGGACACGTAGAGGGACACAGTCCACAGGTAGTTGACCGCGGCACAGAGGACGTGGCCGTGCTCCCAGGACAGCTGCTGCACCACGTAGTAGTCCATCTCAAAGGGGCAGCACACGATGGCCACGATGAAGTCTGAGATGGCCAGGTTGGCAATCAGCAGGTTGGTGAGGTTCCGCAGCTTCTTGTAGCGGGCGAGAGCGGCGATGAAGACGAAGTTGCCGACGCCGCAGACCAGCATGATGCCGGCCAGAGCGACCCCGATCATGATCTTGGCTGCGAAGAAGGTGGGGGTTTTGGTCATGTCATCCTCGCTGTCCAGTGGCAGGTCGTAATCGCTGTAAGTGAAATTGAAAGGGAAAGAGAAGTTTCGCAAAGAGGGGAAATCCCCGTCGTGGATGTTGTAGATGGCGGCAAAGTTGAGGAGGGTGGTAGAATTTAAGTTGGGTTCTGTTTGCTCCGTGGCCATGTCTGTCTTCTTTTGGCATGTGCAGCTTGGTGTTGTGTTAGCCCAGTGTGGCAGATGAGAGTCCTCACCCAAAGCTTCCTTTTGAGCAGTGAGTAACCTTGTCTTTGTCCCCAGAAGATTATAGGACAACAGCTTCACTTATCTTCTTCTGTGGGAACAAAAAGGAAAATGTTTCCTGAAAGGAAATGACAGCAAAAATACTAATCTTGAAGGAGAGCAACAGCCACCTCATTGTGCCACAGATCTGTTGCTGCATGTGCACAGAAGGAAGAAATACCCTGTGAAGGGATGCTTCTGTTCTCACAAAATAAATGCTTCTAGTTGCTTCATGCACTGTTTGTTACAGCAGCAGTTTTATTTACCAACAACAAAACTTTCATCAGGCAGTGAAATGACAGTAAAGGAGGAATGTTAAATCTAGTTTAAACCTCCACCAGCCTGCAAGCCCATGGTGCTGTCATCGTTGTGTGAGGTAAAAGACACTAAAGGACAACTCAGTGTGCTGTAAAGTATTTGATGTACCTTTTGGACAAAGTTTATGCTTTATTCTGATTGTTTCAGAGTAATGTGGTGGAGGAGAATGAAAAGAGAACTGATGTCCTTGCTTCTAAATACATTTCTTTATGAAGTAAGAGTTGCAAAGACCCAAGAAAATACTAAATCCAGCACTTCCATTTTGGCAGCCATTAATTGAGTACAGGACAAAATTTTCTGCCAGTGTAATCCATTATCACTTCTGTCAAACAGGTGAAGCTCTGCCAATTTGCAGAGACAAGAATTTTGTCCCCTGAACCAGCCTGTAGAGCTTAGCTGTGAATGCAAATCTGCCATTCACAGGGAAAGTGTTTCCACAGAGAGTGAAAGGTGAAAGGGAAAATTTTCTGTAAGCAAGACAGAGTGTCTTGCATTTTTGATGCTGGGGGGGAGCAGGCTCCCCTCTTTGTACTGCCAGTTGTACAAAACAGTAAAAAATCATTATTTTTTTCCCACACAGAGGGGAAAAAAGACATCTCATCTACTCCTTATTTTTGCCTCTCTGTATCAAAATGCTGAGAGTGCATCTTCTTGTACCTTCCCATAGTCCCCCTAGGACTCTTCACACCAGACTCCTGCCTGTCAGGACAGTCTCACCTCATTCCAGCAGTGGATCAGGGGGCATTACTGCTTTTTCTGCCCTCAAGCAGTGAGTCCTCGGGGTGTCAAACACTACTGAACAATAGCAGTCATGGCTACAAAGATAATCTGCCCAGTGGAGCTGTTGCTCCCTTCTTTCCCTGGAACCACCCTCAGACCCTGAGGTACCGATGCTTAACAAATATGTCAGAAACTCTCTTTTACAACTTTGGTCACCACGTTGTTTTTCTGAGCATTGCAGAACAGAATAACAGAAAGCCAAAGCCTAAAACAAAACAGTTCTGACAAGGGACTGCTTCAGGAGACATCCCCACAGCTGCCTGGAAAGGTAAACATTCATTTAAGGGAAGCGCTAAATAAACACTTGTATGCAAAATCTGTTGGTCATAGCAAGGTGCAGTACCTGTGTCAAATTTTGGTGTTTTCCCCAAATACCAAAAGAGCTGTAAAATAAACACAGACCATGCACAAAGTGACATAACACTATCAGCAAAGGGTACCTGCAGTGGTGCTCATCTTCTTGGAGTCTCGGGCATCCTTGTGGAGAGCCACCAGGTTTGTCCTCTGCACGTGCTGCTGTTACTGGAGGAGAGAAAGGATGTCTGGAAGTAGCCCAAGGACTCTGCTGAGCGCTGCTTTCTCTTCCCTTAGGTTCTCTCCCTGTGCTCAGGGGAGGATGGCTCCTCTGCCTCTGTGCCTGCATCTGAAGCCTCTGCTCAGTGGGAGGCACCTTGAAGCTGTCCGTGCATTTCTGATTTTAAAGAGGCAGCACGATCTGGAGACAATAGAGCACAGCCCTTTTGGGGGTTCCTCTGCCTTAAACCCCCTGAATGCCTGGAACTGGCAGGGTGGCTTTGTTAGCAAGGAACAAATAAACCCCATGGAACACATAAACCCCACCCTGCCCTTGCTCTTTGGGTTTTGCCTGTGCTGGGCAGCAGCAGCCTGCACCTGATGTGGCACAGAAGTAAAATACAAATCTCCCACTGGAAAGGAGGGGAAGGAAAAAGGGTAATGTGCTTTCCCAGGAGCCTTTCTCTGTGTGTCTCTCTCTGGCTATTGTCTTTTGGACTGCAGCTGCAGTAGCTCCAGCAGGAGGGACACAGTGAATAGCCGTAAATCAGAGGACCCCTGACAGCTTTCCTTGCCCTCCCAGGGAATTACTCAGAGCAGAAAAGTGGCAGTGAATCCTTAAAGAGTTGCTGTCCTTGGCTAATGCTGCCTCTGCACTGCTCTAAAGCACTCACACCTGAGGGAGCAGTTCTTTTCCTTTCCAGTTCTCCAGAAAAAAAGGAAATGCGTGGCACATCACATGTCTTCTTCACCTCCAGACTGATTCGCCTCGCTGACATTTTCCAAGGTGCATAGTAGGACACATTTTATAGTCCCCAGCCTCAGATGAGACCATCAGAGGCTGTCAAAGGGCATAAAGAGTGCAGGAGGTTTGCAGAAAACTTAGACTGTGTGTGCCCAATGCATATTCACAAGGCTGGGCTCTTGTGAGCTAGTGGGCACCTAGTTCTGGAAAAAGAAGGTGAGGAAAGAAACCTGTAAAATATGTAAAAAGAGTGGCATTCCTTCCAGGGAACTTGAAGAAGATTGGACAGTCCCCAATGTCTGCATTAAGAATTTCACAACAAATACTTTGCTTGGCTTTGTTTTGAACAGCCAGTTTGCTATTTGAAAATAAACGAAGGGATTTTTAATGTCCTGAAAGGGTAAAACCAGAGGAACAATAAGGAAATCAGATCCAGTCCACCTGTTAAATTCTGTCACAAAAAAAAATATATATATATACTAAGTGTGGAGAGAGAGGCAAAGGAAACTGTGTGCATCAGAGCCATGTTAAAAGGATCCTGAAAATGGGCCACATAAACCTTAAATGCCCCTGAAGAAAAGCTGATACCCTAAAGGGAGCTTTGCATTCAGAATGTTCATGATCTCTAAGACTTTGTTCAGCTGTCTTCCATGAAGTTATCTAGTGAGTTAATCAAGCAAAATGATATCCAGATATTTATATTCCTTTAGGCCAAAGCCTCATCTGCTGCAGGAGTGTCCCCACTGACTCAAGGCAAGCTAGCATCAGAACCCTGATGACTCCAGATGTGCACTGCATGCTCAGTGCAAACTTCTGAGCAGCAGCAGCTCCTCTCCTGTGCTCCAAGGAATTGGACTGGAACAAAACCAGTGGTGCTGGGAGCTGTCCTTGGGCAGGGCAGAAGTTCAGGGGTGGGCCTGGAGCCTCAGTGACTGTCCCAGTATCCTGCAAGGGCTAGTGTGGTAGTCTAAGGGCTCTAAAGCCATGGGGTACGTGCAGCAAGTGTGCACATGATTCGGGGGTACAATTTCTGCAGAGGACAAGCCTTCTCCTTAATGACATTAATTGATGATTCTCCAGTGGTGTCACAACATTCAACACAGCGCCACGAGGCATTTCCTGGCACCAGTGTTACCAGTGTGACAAATTCGGGCTGAGAAAGAAAAGTTGCTGCTGAAAAGATCATGGAAAATACTGTGTTGGTTTGGCACAGCCTGGATTTTGGTAGCACAGGGGCCACAGAGGTGGATCCTGTGAGAAGCTGCTGGAAGCTTCCACCATGTCCAGCAGAGCCAATTCCTGATGGCTCTGAGGATGAACACGCTGCTGGCCAAAACTGGGCCAATGACAGAAGCTGGTAATGCTTCTGTGATGATGTATTTAAGAAAATCAAAACAACGGGGGGCAGAAGAGTTTTTTTTTCCTAGCCAGAGAAGAGGAGGAGGTGAGAATATATGAGGGAAACAACATGGCAACACCAGGATCAGTGGAGAAGGAGGGGAGGAGATGCTCCAGGCACTGGGGCCATAGGAAAGTCTGCAGATAGCAGCAGGAGATGACAAGAAAATATTGCGAACCCTCAGCTCTACCAATAACAGCCCCTAAAACCAGTGCCACTTCTTCAGGTCTGTTCAGAACAAAGCCACCCTAAGATAATGTTGACCTGCTGGTTTTAAAAGAACATCTCCTGGTGCTGATGGGGTGGTCAGAGACTTGAGCCTTGACACTGACAGGCAAGAGTTTGAAACAAATTCTGCAATTAAAATGGCAGGCAGCAGAAATTGCCAGTCATTAAAAGCGATGATTTTTGCTTTGTAAAGATGATCTATTGGAAAATATTCAAAATTAATCATATTGATTAGATGGCCTTGGATCACTCAGAGATGATAAACTTCTCTAGAACTCACACTGGCAGACAAAAGAGTCACTGTTCAGATGGGTGGGGTAGAGGGAGGTGGAAAGGGGCTCTTCTGTTTGAAGCACTCATGATGGTTAAATTTATATTTATATTATAACCACACTCGTGGTTAAATTTATATTATGGAGTGATGTATTTGAAACCACATTGAAGCTCCCACTGTCTGTCAATGACAGCTTCACACAGTGCCTGCACACAGAAAAAGACAAGATCTGTCTTCAAAAAAAATTGATGTGTTTTAGAATTTAGAGAAAACTAATTTCTACTCTTTTCCAGTAAATATCAAGCAATGGATTTCAGGAGTGACTCAGATGTTTTGTATGTGACCAAATATATAAATTACTCCAAACCCTTGAATTTTCTGTAAGTTTTTGCAAGTTGTCAACACTGGATCAAAGATTTAAATTTATTTCCTAAAGGTCAAATTTTATTTTTTAATGTCATAATACCACTTAGCTCCTGACAGATCATTTCAGTGAATTGGATGGAACTGTACATAAATGACTGAAAAATTACAAACTTTCACTATATATTAAGTACAAATTTCTAGCCCTGCTGTAGGATCTCTCTCTCCTTCTCTGGGTGGAGCTGAGTTTTTGTCTAGCAAAGCACCCTTGCTAAAACATTTGCTTTTGAGTGTGCTTTAGAAAGGTGGATTTTATTTGGATTCCATTGTCTGCAGGCTCAAGAAAATTGCAGGTACTTCTTAATTTCTAAGCAGTTTCTTATGCTGTCTGGTCTGATGTCTACGATGATAAGCAAATGTGAAATCATATACATGTGGTATTAAAATAGGTAGGTAACAAAAATCTCTGATGGAAGAATTGTGATGCTTGGAAATTAATATTTAGTCTCAATATAGATATAAGAAAAAATATAATTAAATATTAAAGGAAGCTCAGCAATACACAATTCCTTGATGTTTTTGTAATCTAGCATGTAATTTTGCTATGTGGCAAAAATTTCTCCCAAATCAATTCCAAAGTCTGCACAACAAGGAAGGGGAAGTTTAGAAAAATCTGCTACTCTGTGTGTTGATGATGCTGCTCTTGTGTCTTGACCAGTATCTGGTCAAGGGCACAGAAGAGAGGCTCAGATGGTCATGCTGTCTGTTCTGCTGTTAGTATTAGAATTTAAAGGTTGCAGAAATTGTATTTTCAATAATCTCTGAGTTCTCGTATGTAAAGTTTCAGACTGGAATTAAAACAAGTCTTTTCTGTTGACTTAGCTATTTACTTGGTGGGTAACTGTGGTTAACTTACTTAACACTTTACTGCTTTCTCACTTTGAAATGCAAGGACCATTCCAGTGGTGGTAATAGTGTTGCAGGTACTTTTCCCTCTAAAACTATTTTGCCTGGGATAATAGCACACAGTATTCTGTCCTGGAGATTGAGTTCAGTTCCCACAATCTGCAGAAGCCACTGCTTTTTCTTTTGAAAGACTGTGGAAGGAAATTTGCAGAAGCTGTTTTCTTTAAGTCCTTCATGGCCCTTCAAAGCTTCAGATTATATTTTTTTATTGAAATAGCCCTTGAAAGAAATTTCTTAAGGAAATGATGAGTGGCCTCTGCAATCAGCCTCAGTGAGTTGTGGTGCAATGACAGGATACTTGCAGAAGAAACATTGTTCAACCTCTGGCAGCATGACAAGTTGCTGAGATTCTATGATGTAAATGCCAATGATTTGACAACATAATTCTTGAACAATTATTGGAGAAGACAGCAACTACGTGTATTAAAAGGCAGGGCTGAAAATGTGGCACAAGGACATAACTGATCTATTGTCCATACATAAAATAATCTTCCCCCCCCCATGATTATTCTTTGTGAAAAGAGTATTCACATGGAGCTTTTTAAAATAGTGTAGAAATTAAATCACTTGTCTGCAAAAGAGCTGTAGGAATTTGGCTCAGAGGAGAGCTACAATCAGCCTCGGGAGAAAACTGAGTAAACAGGAGTGAGTTATTTGGGGCAGATTCTGCTCTGAATTTTACACTTGTCTGAGTTTGAGAGACAGTTTAAAAAAGGACATTGGAATGAGTGTTGCCTCCTCTGCAGGGTTCCAATAATCCCTTTCCACCAATAGGAAAGGAATACCAATAAATGAAAGTGAAAAAAACCCCCAGCAGTTTATTAAGAAACAGAATGCCCACAAGCCAAGGAAAAAAAAAAATGTAAATAACTGTTGGATATTAAGCTCTCAGACCTTACCCCACATACACACACTGGGACAAAAGACCTGTTATGGAGACATATTATAATATTGGCTTTTTGCAAACATTAAAATAGATGTTATATGTATAATGTTAAAGTGACTTTACTATAAAGATACAGTTTTTATTCCTGTTATTAAGTAAATTTAGACATTGTAGTGAAATAGCTGATCTAGTTATGCTTGTAGTAATTGAACTGCCTGCTTAGTTAGGATAACATCCAACAAATGTATGATGAAGACCCCTGCTACTGATATGCCAACTATCAACACCTGCCATCAGTGGAAAGTGTAGACCAAAACCCAAAACTAGAGGTGATGATAAGAATAGACTAAAACCACAACCAAGAAATATGCATGCTCTGAAAATGCAGACCAAGTAAGAGGCATGCTAAACAGTTCTTGGAACATGTAAACTAGTTCAGCAAAAAGTTTAAATATGTGTAATTGTTTATAAATATGCAACAGGCTGATACAATAAATAGTATATAAAAGGTTGTGGATATTCTCAGTCTCTGGTAAAAGAGGGAAACAGCTTCTCCCAGGCTCAGCCTGTGAAAACTGGAGAAAGAATTAAAACAATTATTATATTATCCCCTGCACCTGGTGTTGTGAAAGATGTTTACAAGTAGGTGTTGTTCTGCTTGACAATAGTGAGAGAGAAGTTTCCTAAAAACCAATCAGGTCTTAGGTTCATGATGCTCTCTATAAGAAGTGTAGATTTCTATTAATAAATGCTTTTTATGCCTCCTGAATCATGGAGTCATGGATGGAATCATGGATGTCTCCTTCTTCTGTCTTCTGTCAGTGAAACAGCTGATATAGTTATGCTTGTAGTAATTGAACTGCCTGCTTAGTTAGGATAACCATTTTTTGGGCACAAGGGAGATGATCATGGAATGCACTATCCAAAAATAGACAGAGTAATGGAATACACTCACTCCAACACTTCATATTAATTTACTCACTGTAAGGAAAATGCCTTTCCAGAATGTGCTTTCACATTTCAGACCTTGATTCTTTGTTGGGCTTTCTTTTCCTTTGGGGAAAGTGTATTGACAGCAAATTATTTATATTTAGTGGGGTGAAAAAAAGCAAACAATTCAGTGTTTCATCTTATTTTTTTTAGCAGGCGAAGAACTTAAGCTAAAAACATTTTCAGTCAATTAAAAAACCCAAAAGCAGAATGGCAGCTATTTTTATTGTCAGGAAAATCCACTAATGCCAGAGGTATACATCTAAAAAGGAGACAGAGGAGTCCTTCAACTTTATTTGAATAAAGGGAGAAAGTCCACCAGGGGCTTTTCTCTCTCGGGGTTTCAGAGTGTTTCCAAAAAGGCAGCCAAAAAACCTGAACACGTGGAAGAAAATCTGCTTTTGTTGGGAGCAGGTAGAGACAAAGTTGTTTAACCATCACTAATATGAAAGGGTGATTTGTCAGCAGGTGAAGATCAACGTGGACAATTGAAACTTTTGTGTATGAGGGAAATGGGACAGACTACAAATCAGACCTGGAAGCCCATTGAGGCAGATGACCTGCAAAAGAAGTTTTTTTCCATTAAAGCTTCTGGTGGCTTTGAAATTTGGGTCATAAAAGAGGTGTTGCTCCTACAGTGCCCACAGCTCTGTCACAGGGCTGGTGTGTGATGGGACAAAATGTAGTGACTGGATGGTCCAATGCCAAGCTGCTGGTTGTAGCTTTTAGTCCTGTGGGTTTCTGCCAAGCTCCAAAATGTCAGACAAACTCTTTGGGGCACCTAACAACATTTGCCTCTTCTCCGTGAGTTATCCCAAGATTTAGAAATATCTAGGGAACAAAAGTACCTGGGCCTGCCACTCCACTTGCAGTTCCCTATCCAGCTGGTTTGTGGGTGTGTGTTAAAACAGCTGGATCCCATTTGCTTTGGCACACTCAGAGCATTTACTGCTTCTGCCAGGGAGGGTGAACACTTCCCTGGCAGAGAGCAGCAGCGTTCTGTCCTCAGCTCCTGCTGCTATTCCTTGAGCACAATTAACAGAGTGGAGGCATAGAGAGAACCAGCCCCTAGAGTTATATTTGCAGAATTAATTTGCAAAGTAAGTCAGAAAATTGATAGGATTGTTCCAAAGATTAAGAAAATCCTTGTAATGTTAAAGCAAGTTACAATCCTTCCCAAGGGCAAAGGGATTCTTACAGGGCCTATGTGTGCAATCTGTCAAATTAAGATAATATTGATAGATAATGGTATTTAACACCTCATCATCATTTGAGTCTTTTAAAATTAGTCTAAAATTGAGTGTTTACTCCTGCTGTAAAAAAATAGACAGTGCCTCATCTCTCTGGTAGTCTGATCTCTGTATTTGCTACCTCTCAACTGCTTGCAAAAGTGTATGTCAAGATTTTTTCAAAACTTAATCAGAGGAAACATTTTTCTTTCTATTTCCTTTTAGAGATACATCTTTTTAGAGTCTTAGAGCAGCTGCCCTCATAGATTACTAGGTAGTTAATCAAAGCTGGGGCTAACATTTCAATCCCAGCTGGTTTTGGCAGCAGATGCTAGTGGGTCATTAAATGCCCCACTTTTTTTTTTTTAAAGTTTGCATTTACCTTGTGTTTATCATTGCTCTTGCTTGGACATTTGAGCTCTTGGAGATCTGCAGTGCTCTCACAAACTGCCCAGCTGTTTGCACTGTGCAAGGTGAAGAGGGGTAAATCTTCAAGTGGGGTAAAGCTGCTGTGGATTTGTTCAGTTTGCAAAGCTAAACAGTAATCTGTCCACTCTTACCACAACATATGGCTTTTACTACTGCTAGGTTTTTGTAGGGGATTCCTGGAAATATGAACAGTGGAATAGGATTCTGGTTTTCCCTTGTGGTTCAGGATTTTTCACACTAAAACGTGGTATCTTTTAATTAGAGATGTGTCAATTCGTGCAGCAAAGCCTATTAAATGGAAAAAAACTTCAGCTGGTTAGTAAGGGGAGTATGGGCTGGGCTTCACCATGCAAAAATTTCCAGCCTTTGGGAGTGGTGAGGCTTAGCTTGGTCACCTTTTACCTAGGATTTTGGAGGTGCTGGGTTAACACTTATGTTGCTGTGCAGAAATATTCTCCATCATCTGCTGGGGGAAAAACCCAACAGTGTGACAATCTGCCTTGGTTTCCCATGTTTTTATAGCTTTGCCTTGCTCTGTTGCTAAAATTTCTTACTGATCTTGTTCTTGTACAACTGAATGCATAGCCTGAAAGTGAAAAATAACAGTGTAAATCCTTTCTGGCTTTGTGATAGAAAATGTCGTGTTCAGCTGGTAACGCTTCAAATTATTAGAGTGAGAAGCTGTAAAATAGATCCTTGATAATGCAGGTGTGTGAATTAAATGGCTATGAGTAGATTAACCTTGATCCAGAAGAGGTGACAGCCTTGTCTTGATTTATAACAAGCAGTTAGATTACCAAAGAGAGATAATTTGCTTTGAGCATTCTCCTTTATAGATGTACTGTATCACATTATTTGCTGTACTTCTTATAGAAAAATTATCAGCATTTCTCTGTGTAAACATCAAATAACCTCCAAAACAGATAGCTGGCTCTATTTAAGTCTCAGTATTTATCTCACATGGGAATATCTGATATAGGTGTTGGATAACTGCTCACTGTTTATTTTCCTCAATAAAAAGAAGCTGTATAAATTCAGAAAGAAGTTGTATATATTCAGGGCAACTCTATTGTGTTAGCACTGTTCTGAGCTGGCTCTGAAGAACTCTTACTTGGAAATTCTAACTCTTTGCTTACCCAAAATACTGCAGCTACACAAGCAGTATAAAGTTAGTGGGATTGTATCTCTTAGTAATAAATATTCATGAAAGAGAGCATTAAAACCAGACATAAGCACTAGACAGCAGATCTGTTAACACTGAGTGTTAGGTGTAGTTAGATGCTCAGTGACCTCTACTTTTAAGTGGATTTACAATTTTAGAGGCTGAGGCTAAAATAATTTCACTGGACTAAATGAGCTATGCTTTGAGACAAATGTTATTGCCTGTCCTGCCAGATCTTTACAATTGGAAGCTGCTAATGGCTTCCATGTCCTCATGCCCTTTTCTTTAATTCTGCATGTGGAGAGGAATGGCAATAATGGCAGAATATCTTGGGCTCCTGGGATAAGAGATGAGAAGCTGTTATTAATCTCTCTTAATAGCTGTATTTTCAAAGCTCTCATTTGTTGAAGTTCAGTGAAGGGCCAATTGCTTTAAAATGGTAGGAACAATTAGAAATACAATCTTTATTAAAAGAAATAACTGGTGATAGATTATTTTAGTGTTCTGTTCTTACACCCTAAACTTAAAATACAGATTGTATAGCCTTGCTCAAATTGAAAGGACAAAGTAGCATGTTTGGAGTTCAACTTTGCATGTTGTTCCATGTTACCTGAAAATAAAATCAAAGATCTGCACTTCAGACTAGCTCTCATTGCAAGTTCCATCCCTTCCACATAGCAGATTCCTTGGCAAGAGGAGTTTGAATTTGCAGATTAGGTTCAAAACTTGGCTTTCCACCACCAAATAGGTGCAGTAGGGCTGAAATTCTGTGCCTGCTCACTCCTACAGGATGTAGGGAGAAGCAGGAATGGAATAGCTGGAAAATTGGATTGTGATTTTGCCCCCAATTTAAGGATCAGCATGTCAGAGTGTCTTGGTTTGAGAAGCCAGGTGTCTGCTAAGGAGGGCAGGAGCCACTCTTGAAATGGAAAATGTAAACACCCCCCCTCTGAATTATTGTAATTTTGAAATTAAGGGGCTCTCAGGCAAAGATATGGGAGTAGGAATAACAGCTCTTTATTAGGGAAGAAAAGAAAAATAAAATAAAAATGCAGCAATACAAAACAACACTGCCAGAGTCAGAGCAGGACCTGGCACCCTGTGGCTCAGGGTATTGGTGGCAGTGCCATCCCATGGTGTCACTCCTCCTGCAGTGACAGATGTGGCTCTGCTGCAGCTCTGATCCTGTACAAGGGGGGAGTTTTCCTCTGAAGCTCCAGGGCTGGTGTAGATGGGCCTGGGCTTCCTCTGGGAATGCAGAGGAGAAGAAAGCTGCTCCTCTGGGAATGCACTGGGAAAAGGCTGCCTGTTCTGTGTTGTTCGTGGATATTGTGATTGTTGGGCACCAGAACTCAGGGCAGGCCTGAGTTTTCTGAGCCTTCTTGTTTTCTTTGGAAAACAGATTTATCTGCCACATAGATGACAACATTGGAGCTTAGCCAGATATTTAGACACGAAGGGCACAAATCTTCCTTATTCTGCTGTTATTTAGGAAGATTTGGGGTTTACTGGTAATACAGGTGAGTTGCAGAACATCACTTTTGAATAGCACTTGTCCTGCCAGTGACTCTTTCACCAAAATAGCAGGAAAGAAGTTCTCTGAGTTCTCTGTCTGTGGTAGTGCTTAAGCTACAAGCTAGAGGGGAAATAAAGCTGCAGGCAGGCTGCATGTCAGAAGAGATATTTATATGAGCAGATTTGATACTACTTCAGAATCTGCTTTTCTTCTGATGTGGAAAATTGCAAAGGATGTGCAGATGGGACCTTTCTCAGCTGGCTGTGGGCACAGCACACTCTGGTAGCATTTCTGGCATCTGTGCAGCCTGCAGAGAGCTCCTGTGTCCATGGGCAGAGCACAGCTGCAGCTCTGGCTGCCTGACATGCCCTGGAATGGGGCATGGAATGGGGGGAATCCCTGCATCCTAGCAATCATTCCATCCCTACATCCTAGCAATCATTCCATCCCTGCATCCTAGCAATCATTCCATCCCTGCATCCTAGGAATCATTCCATCCATGACCTAGGAATCACATGGGCACTTGTGAGGTGGCATCAGCACAGGCTCTGTGAGCCTCTCCTAACCCATTTCCACTTGGCTGAGCAGGGCAAGCAAACATCTCGTGCTCCAAAGCACCAGTTTTGTGATAAAAATCATGAAAATAAGTTGAAATTTGTTCTCTTGCCTGCTGTGCATTCGGCTGGTTGCAAGGAAAGATATTTTCACCGTTTGTTTGTTCTTCTGTTTTATAATAAAGATGTTCTTTGAAGCCCACTGATCTGAATTGCTTGTGCCATAGGCATGGAAAATCCTGCAAATTATTCTCTGGCTCTGAAACTGAAGGGGTAATAAATTTATGAAAACTGCTTCATGCAACCTAGGATAGTTAATGTTGGAGCAGGTGTGATTCACCAGCATTCCCATTTTTCTGCTAGACTCTGTGAATTTAACTAGGATATGGCTCAAAGAGGCAGTAATTCAATTTGTAAATAACTTTCTCAATAGCACCTTTTCCACACTTGGTTTCTCTGGCTGTTAAATTTTATATATATCTTAATGACTCACAGGCATTGCATCAATGGTTTCTTCTGTCTTTCCCTTACTCTCAAAGCTCCCAGGAATTGGCCTCTGTTTTGGCTGTAAAGGTGAATCAATTTTGTTCTGCTGTTAGTGGGAATGAAGTCACTATAAATGAAAGAGAATCTTATCTTCAAATTTGTGTAGTCATTAAGAAGGGGTTTGGTTTGTTTGGTTTTTGGTTTTGGGTTTTTTTTTTTAAATGAATTCCCACAGCCTCTACCATAGAAGCCCAGATCCTGAGTCCTGTGCTTTTTGCTGGGCCTATGCAGTTCTTTGGAAAGAATAATTTTCTAGCAGAGAGGACTGGAAAATAGTAGGATCAAGTTTGGGAAATTCAGTGTGGCAATCCCTGCTCTCTAGGCATCCAAAGTCTGTGTTCACAACTGAACCCAGAACCTTTCCTGCAGAGAAGACAGGAAAGCATTTGCAGTGCTGGTACCAATCACTACTCAAAAATGGCTTTCAATGTTTTTGTGTGTTGCAGAATTCCTTCCTAACCTTGTGCTCTGTTGGCCATGGTTAGGATCAGTGTTTGGCACTCGGGATGTTACCAAGTGGTCACTGCAAAGCTGGAGGGTTTAAGTGGAGGAATCCTTCAGACCAGCTGGCAAAATATGGGATGAAAAAGCAAACCAGCTGAGGTTTATTTCTATTTGGATAAAGTTGCCACCCTGCAAACAGACTAAGGATTGGAAACTGGATTGAAAAAGGCAAAGAAATGTTGTTATCAGCTGGTTGTTGGTAGTTACATGAACCTTTGAGTGTCTGTAGCAAGTGTTTCTCCACTTGGCTGGAATCAGCCTTTATTTTTAGGGAAAACAACTTATAAGTACTGTAGTTATTTTCTTATTATCCCGATCAATGCTTTTCCCTGGGTATCACTTCCCTGCTTTCTTCTCTGGCAGCTTGACTGCTGCTAGGTTAAACCTGAGTCCCCACACTCAAAATTTGCAAAGTTTTCTTTTTTTTTAATGTATATTGAGATAAATTTAATTGCAGAGCAATGCAGAATGCCGATCACTGAACACCTCCCTGAACAAAGAGAAGCCCAGAAATCCAAAGCCCAGCAATGTTGTTTTAGTAATTTCCCACATACCTGCTCTGAGAGAATAAAGCATATTTACTGAGAAACTTGTAAAGAAGTTGAATTCCTCTTTTTTGTCTTGAACTTAATGGCATGAACAGTCAACACTCAATGTAGCAGATAAAGTGAGTGAAGTAAAACCAAGCAACCAAATTCAGGCAATAAATGTTTTTCATTTTCCCAGGATTTTTATGCATTTGATCTCTATTTTCTAAACATTCTCTCATGGTGATAGTAAACATATTTTCACTTCTGATAGTTGCACCAAAGCACCTCTGTTAATATTTTCTATGAATTAAAATCTCTACATTTTCAAACAAATCTCTACATTTTCAAACAAATCTCTACATTTTCAAAACCAATCCAACATTTTGCATGGCTAAGACAGATCAGTTCACAATATCCTTTTTTTTAATCTATTCATATAAAATGGCATTTCTTTTAAAGAAAGAAATATTTATTCAAGGCTTTTTGTACACTTCAGAAGATGTTGTTTTGAGCCTTGTGTTGCCGTCAGGGAGCTCTTTAACATTTTAATCATAACAACAGTGATAAGTGATGACCACTTTATGTCTAATAACAACAGCTATCCAGAGTGTTTTGTAAGTATTCAAATATTTTTTAAAAGTACAGAACAATGTTTTTTGTAGACTGTTCACTGGTTTTTGTCATCTTTCAGACAGTTCATTTCAGCTCGCTTCATTCACATTTGTCCATCCTTAATTTTGAAGAAAGGAAATCAGTGACATTCATTGTTATGGATGTAATGAGCTGACTCAGAGAACCAGCACATCAGAGCTGCTCCTGGGGAGCTGTGCAAATCCTTCTGAGCGTCATCATCCATCAACAAAAGTCAAAACAATCATGATTTTTGAAGACTTTGTTTCTATACTCCCTGATTTCTCAAATTCCACACACAAACATGCCACAGTGCTTTTACTGCTGATTGTTCTCTCAACTTTGGAGTTTTATCAACAACCAGGGAAAACTGCTGAGTAATTAATCCACTTTGTGGAGATGTTTAGCAACTTTTGGAAGAAAACATTATTGTTTGGGCTGAGTGCATGTTTATTTAAACAAGCTGACAGCTGGGTTGGCAGAGTGAAGCCAGTGCAATTCCTCCAGAACCCACAGTGCACTTAAACAGGCAGGAGGTTTGCTCCTGAGTGAATTCCGTCCGAATCTGCTTCAAACCAAAACCCTTTTTGATCTGTTACTCTGGATTCAGGCACTTTGAAATCACCTTGTTTTACAAGCCACTTCAGAGCTGCAGTATCAGCACCTTAAAATCTTAATAAGTCAGGTTTACTCCCATTCTTTATTCTGCAAATTTCCATTGTACTGTTTGAAGAATTCTGTGTTGTCCTCCATCAGCACCACAGTGGAAGATACCCATGGAAGCTCAGGACAAGGACATCAATATTCTTCAGTAAAATAACCCAGAAGTATAGATGTTTTCATCCTGATAGTTCTAATCATCTTGATCTCTATCCATGGTCATGTTCTGGGAGTTTACTTCTGAAAAATTGCTTTTTAAAAAGAGTTGATGTTCTAGAAGTGAAACTTTCTTTGGGGGGATTCCCAGAAGACCTCTAGGGTCAGAGTATGGGATACTTTTCCCTCATTTTCTGGAAGAATTCAGGTGACTTATGCTGACTTCCTGTAGTTCCTTGCAACAGAGCAGTGACAGGCATCAGATTTCTGCACTCTGACTGTCCATTCACCACAGACCTGACCTTTTCTTGGGGCAATGATCCTGATATTAATTCATTACTCATGAATATTAGGAGAGAGGAAGAAAGGAGCAGTGGAATGGTGGAAGATTAAAAAAAAAAAGGAAAATGGTTTTCTGACAAGTTGTTCTAAGGAAAAAGGTTTGAGTGTTTCTTGGGAGCAATGAACAAGCAGCACAACAGCAAGTGTTTTTCAAGTTCACAGTCAATAAATACAAGAGATTACAGTTTGGAAGAAGTAATTTCAGCTGTTTGGGCACATTACTGAGTGTTCCATTAATGGCAGTATAGCAATATTTGCAGTATTAGTGGCTCCTTACTGAAAAGGCTGGTCACACAGGCAGCAGCCATTGAAAAGCAACAACATAAGAGGGTGCTTGGAGAGTGGGAGGAAGATACCAGAGATTTAATGACCTGAAAGTGAAATATTTGGCATATAATTACATGAAAAACATTAGTTTTCCCCCTTGGATTATGGTTGAATAATGAGGACTGCAGTACCTGCAAAGGAGCTGTAAAGTAAATAACAGCCAGGGATTTGTTTTCTTTAGTCTCAGGAAGGGACATGATGTGAAATGTAGTGTTTGGTTTAAATGGTGCCTCTCTGAATGTGAGAAGTAAAGAAATAAACTGAAATGTGTTAAAGTCAGGGGGACCAAATGCCTTGTTAGTGTCTACACTAACAAGATGTACTTCCAGTTCATTTCCAGGCAGCTGTTTTGATTTATTCCAGCTGTGTTGTGCAGGAGTCCCAGAAGCACTGGGCTATCTCACCTGCATGCACTTGTTTGGTTTTTTAGTATGATTTTTATTAAACCACCCTCATGCATCTCCAGAGAGGGAATGATATTTACATTTATTTACCCTTCAGACCCCAGACTGCCTCACTGGGAGCAGAGAGGGCCCAGATGGTCAGGAAAGGATGAATTTTACAGGTTTCTGTCCCTTCTCTGGCTCTAAGCACCATTACCAAGCACAGTCTAAGCAAAGAGCAGATTTTGAATCAGGTGCTGATTGCCCAGGAACTGCAGGGTGTGTATGAGGGCATTCTGCTGGAGACTCACATGTTTTATTTAGTGTTCACCAAGCACAAAGTAAAATTTTTCCCCTCAGAAATAAATGTATGGCATAGATCCCTTTCATTTCTAAGGAGGACAATGCTTCTCCTAGGGAGCCATAAAGCTGAAATAGATTATTTTAAAATTAAAGCTTTTTCATCCTCAGTCTGCTCCTGGCTGACACTCAAATACAAAAGGCAGAAAGTGTGGCATGCAGGTTGTCCAAAAATGCCACCTTTAAAACCTCTCAGTTTGTTTAATTCCCAAAGGATATTATCCCATTTGACTGTAACACACAGTGGTGCTTCAAGACTGAACATTTTTTTTAAATTCAAACCTCTTCCCCAGCAGACCGAGGAAAGCTTTTAACCACCATTTGAGGCTGGTGGCAAAATTGATAACTACAATTTTCTGGCAATGTACACGTCCTTTAACTTTGATTTCTGGTATATCAGTAACTTTTGCCCATTTTTTCTGTGCCAGTTCAGGATCTTGACAGGTTTGGTCTTTTGTAAGAAAGTAAACTTGATTGTACTATGGCTTAATACAGAATAATGAGCTTTACTAGTCTTATCCAGCCTTACCACAAGTTTTTGTGCTTGAAATTTCATTTGACTGGAATTAGAGGGTTTTCTGCCTGAATGCACCTGAATGGGCATCCACCCCAACATTTGCTTCCTGTATCTTTTTCTGTCAACCCTGTTTTGCTATAATTTTGCAAAAATGCAGAGGGAGAAACTTTAGGTCCAACAGACTTAATCAATAAGGATTTCAGTGTAGAAATGCTTGTAGCTAGAATTTAATACAGGGCTCAGATCACGATGACTAAAGAGAAGGGCATGAAAGGGATTTTTTTTTTTTTTTTGAGGATGGAATCTGTGGGTTTCTGGAATTTCTTATTCTGGGCTAGAAAGTATAATTGTGATAATTATACAACTACAGTACTACAGCTAATGATAACATATGAAAATATCTAATGAAATTATAGTAATGATATCTGAAGGCAGCTTAGGGGCTCTTTTCTGCCTTCCTCAGTCCCTCAGGGTGGTATATCTAGACTCTGCAGTCCTCTTTCTATTAATCATGTTAAGAGGGCCTAGAACAAAGCAAACCCCTCTGCTTTAACAGCAAAGACTGCTGAACATCTCTGTTTCTGTGATGGATATCTTGCAAGGGTTACTCAGGTCCATTTTGCCCTCAGTCCAGGCTGGCAGATCACACAGGCCTCAGGGCATTTGGAGTTCTTGCAATAAGGGCTGTACATCCCCTTATCTCCTGCATAATGTCCTTAATCTCTCTTCACCAAATAAATGCCATCACTCTATCCCTGCAGCAAAACCCCTGAGCATTGCTGGGGAAGCAGGTCATCTGACAGAATGGAAAGAACTGTGTATTCTGTGGTCTTGCATTTCTTTCCCTTTCAGAAATTCAACAATTTTATTTTAAAAACACCTTTAAAATGTTTTAATTAGTCAAAACCTATTTCTAACCTCTCAGGTGTTGTTGCTGGTGTCCCAGCAGGGGTGAATCAAGACTCTCTGACTCCAATATCAGAAGGTTTATATGATTTATTAAAATGACTCTATTGTTTAGAAAGATTTGGGCTATTTCTGCCCAGGTACAGAGCTAGCATCTTGCTTCTTCATGTTCCATACCCGAAGTGCAAGAATGCTCACATATTCAGCTGAGCATTTTCATAAAATGAAAATTAAAAATACATGACTAGGCTTGAAACATTTCAATTCTAACCTCTCTCATTTATAACACTTACTTTCTCTTTTTTTTAGGAAAGTGTTTTCAAAGGCAAAAGGAAACAGAGTATCAGAACTATGAAGAGAAGATTCATAGCATAAAGCTCAAACAAGAAATTCCTCAAAACTGACTTCTACTATGATTATTTTGCTAAAAATACACCAATATCTTCCAGTAAAAACTCTCTGTTAAAGGGATTCTGACCAGAAAAAGTATCACAACTTGTGCCTGAGCATGGTCTCCTGTTTCCTAAAGGCCTCCACAAAATTTTCTGTGTTGTTTTCCATGGGACTCACTCCATGCCTATTTCAGATGCCATTTCCCATTGATGCTGAATTGATTTTTGCCTTTTTTCTTTTATATATTCTCTGTATTCTTTACACATATATTTGTAGCCTATTAGTGTATTTGTAGTCCCAGTACTTTTCCTTACCTTTTTCTCTAGGCAGAAAGACAAAATATATTCCAGAGCTCCAAGCCCCCAGTCCTGTCTACGTTCTCCCTAGGAACCAAGGTCAAAACCAGCTCTTTGAGACATATTTTCATCAAGAACATTTAGTTCCTAAAATAAGGAGGCAGGATTCAAAGAAGGGTTGAACTGGGGAAAGTTGCCTCACCAGTTATGTCTCTAATTGGTGATTTTTGTCAATTATGGTAATTTGCTAAACTTAGAAAAGTGTATTCACCCTGAAGGGGTGCATGTTGTGGACATTTTCCTAATCTGCCCCTGGAGATCTCCAATAAACACCAGCCTTTGTACTACTTCCTATACTAATATTATCCTGAAAATGTGTGTTGTTTCATTTATAGGCTCTTCAAGGCATCACCATGTGTAGAAGAAGCTGGGACACATCCTTAATTGTGGAACACTGGACCTCTTCATTGCCATCTCATTTCTAAAGGCTTTCCAGCCCCAATGGGCTAGTGGGATTGTTCATTGTCACTGATGTCCCCCCAAATAGCAGCATGTGTCCTGTTGCTGGAAGGGCCAGTGTGGCCATTAGTGAATGTGGAATGAAGGGACATGTAGCAGCTTTAAAAAAAAAAAACTGATGGGAAAAGAGCACTTAGAATGTAATTTGAAATTTCTTAGGTGTTGCACAAACATGAATTATTCTTTGCACTCACTAAAAAGACAAAAGCAGGTGCTATTAAAAAGCCAACATGGGGTAAGAGCCATGATACAGGTATTATTGTTTTTATATCTCTTCCAAATCATAGGATCATGGAATGGTTTTCATGGGAAGGGACCTTAAAGATCATCCAGTTCCCACCCCTCTGCCATGAGCAGGGTTAAGCTGGTAAGGAAACTTGGTCTGACTATGTGAGAGTGGAGGGTACAGCTGTGAAGGCCTTTGGTGATGTGAGAGTGACTCCAGAGTGGCTCTTGAGTGGTTGGACAGGGAAGTTTCCTTAACATTGAAACCCTCCCTTCCTAGCCTCTTGCTCCTGAAAAGCCCATAGCCCTCAGCTACGGTGCTCCAGCTTGGGAAGTGTCCCAGCATGCTTCCATGATGACAATTTGATCATAGTTAGGTTTGGAAGGGACCTAAAAGTTCATCTGGTTCCAATGCCCCTGCTATAGGCAGGGGACACCTTCTACTAGACCAGGTAACTCAAAGCCCCATCCAGCCTGGCCTTCAACACTTCCAGGGATGGGGCAGCTGCTGTTGTGCCTGGTGGCAAATCAGGACTCTTTGACTCTAATATCAGAAGGCTTAATATGATTTATTAAGATGAATTTATGATTTATGAAGATGAATTTATTAAGATGACTCTGTTGTTCAGAAGGCTTTTGGGCTATTATGTGGCCAGGTGCTGAGCTTAGATGCTTTCTTCTTCATGGTCAGTACAAGAATGTTAGAATGCTTATAATTCAGTGATAACAATTCCCCACATCATTAGTTGAGAGAAAGAAAACCCCATGTGGGAGACAGGGCAGAAAAACACCACCCATGTCCTTGAACACACAGCTCAGAGATAGGTTTATAGAATTCTGTGCTGAGAAAATGAGCTTTCCCCTGGGAGGAAAACTCCCCAGGAAACTCATAAAATGTCAAGACGACAGCAGCCACAGCCTCTCTGGGCAACCTGTGCCAGAGCCTCATCACTCTTATAGTCCAGCATCTCTTCCTAATATCTAATAGAAAGTGTTTAAGGCTATTCCCCCTCTTCTCTGCCTGCCCTTGGGAAGAGGTCCTCTCCAGCCTTCTTAAAGCCCCCAGCAGGTGCTGGGAGGGGTTCTGGAAGTTCTAAAAGATCCACAGCAACCAACGGTAAGTTGGTTACTTACACTGACCCTGGAGAGGCATGAGCCCAACATTCTGGAGTCTGGGGGTTAGAGAGACGGGCCAATCAGCAGGCTCAGGTCCAGGTGACATCACAATGACTGCAGAACACCTGGGGCAGTTGGAGGGGCAGAGCAGCAGGAGGACACCGCAGAGTGGGCTCCTGTCCTGCTTCCCTCTCGTCCTCTTGGCTATTGGTGTCGTTCTTTGGAAGTCACCCTCTGGTGTCAGAAGAGGAATGCCTAAAGAAATGGGTAGGCTTAGCCATTTGGTGGAGCTTCCTACCTGTGAGGTCCACAAACTCGGGGAGATCGCAGAGCTGGTGACCTCTGTTCGCCTCTCACGCATCCGTAAGCAAAAGCTAGCGCTGGCCTTGAAGAATGAAGGCTATATCCCAAAGCTGCTCCAGCTTTTCCAAGCCTGTGAGAGTGTAAAGAACACCGAAGGCTTGCATCTTCTGTTTGACATAGTGAGAGGAATTCTGTACCTGGACAAAGCCATTCTGTTTGAGGTGATGTTTTCTGACGAGTGTATTCAGGGTGTTGTCGGATGCCTTGAATATGATCCTTGTTTGGCTCAGCCAGGATGGCACAGGGAATTTCTGACCAAAATAGCAAAGCTTCAGGAGGTTATTCCTATCAGAGACCCTGAACTCAAGCAAAAAATCCGCCAGACGTCCAGGGCACAGTACATTCAGGCCATCATCACGCCTAATCCGTCAGATTTTGAAGAGGATTTTCTTTCCACCCTCAATTCCTTCATCAGCTCCAGCAAAGAGGAGATTTTACATGGGCTGCAGGTAAGTGTTTTTTTAATGTGGCTTAGGTGGGATCTGTAGAGATCCCTCTGGCTGTAGTTTGGAAATGGTTTAAAGCTGGTGAACACTGTATAAGTCAATCACAGCCACTTTCAATTGCACAATGTTTTGAATGCTTTCCCTTCTTTCTGATCCCTTGGATTTTTTTTTTTTTTTTTGTATTTTCAAAATGATAGATTTCAGGTGAATATCTTAATACTTTTTACTGTCTGAAACAAATTAGGATTGTCCTTTTCTGTCCTTTTGATGTGGGTATGGCAAATCCCACAGGGAGTCTGTGGGGTTGGGCAGAACTGCAAAGTACAGGGGTGGCATGGCAGAGAAGGACAGGGAATGTCACACCCTGTAGAGATTAATTTAGGGATCAGTTTTAGGGAATCATCCCCTGTGCCCAGCTTTACCTGTGTAGTCCATCCTTTGCCTTCTTTGTGATAAAAATAATGGCAGTGTGGAAAGTTTTTCACTTTCCAGCAGGCACTGTGTAATTTGTGTTCTTTTTGTGCTCTCCACAGAGAGATGAGGAATTTTTGCCCAAAGTTTTTGCACGATTAACAAATGAAGCTACAGCTCATGAGCAACGATGTGAATTGGTAAGTTGGTGGTTCCTCAAAGGAATTAAATTGGAGGGGTGAAGTAGAAAGTGAAACTGTTCTGAGAGTTCTGCAGTCCTAGAAGTACTTCTGGAGAATCAGCCAGTCTACCCCTGTTCCCCAATAAAAATTGTAACTCTTTCCTCCTTTCAGAGAGTTTTCTGACTCAAATACACAAAACTATTTTTTTTTTTTCCCCTGTGCACCAGATGAAGTTTTTCAAGGAATTCTGTGCCTTTTCTTTCATGGTACCTGAGAAAAGAGATAAATTTCTTAAAACTTTGGCAAAGCTGGGATTTCTTCCAACGCTTAAAATGTTAATGGTAAGTGAAAACTTAGAACTGGTCTTAATAAAACTAGAAAACCCCACAGCCATATAGCTTTTTTTTTTTTTTTAAATCTGCTGAGCACCTTTTTGTAAGTCTGACTGGAGGTTTCTGGTAATGTCCAGAATCCAGGAACTGCCCACAGTTCTGATCTGGAGTAGCCTGGCTTGACTGCTCTTACTATTTTACTATTTTTACTTTTCATGATGGAGAAGTCTGAGGGCAATGAAGTCCTTGTGACAAGGCAGTCAAAAGGTGAAAGAGACTTTTTTCATGTGGAAGATTGATTGTTGGTGGTTTTTGTCAGAGAAGATCACATCCCTTAAGGAAAAGTCTGAATTTTTGTTGCCTGTGAATGGGCACAGAAACTGTTGTACACCTTGATTTGTACAGCTGGTCCTTTAGTACAAGATGAATAAATTGTGGATAGCAGGTATAGAATATCAATAAATTCTTAGATATTCAAGCAAGTAGGACGTTGTGAGTGTTTCCAGCCTCAGTTAGGGCTCTCAGATTCACAGAAAGCCTTGTGTTCTTTCTAAAGGAGGAAAATAGTAGGGAAAGGATTTGCCTGGTTTCTTGTAGTTTTTCTGTAACTATATTATCATGTTTCTCATGAAAATTTTTGTAATGAAATGTTCTCCAGTTTTTAAACTTCCTCTTCTTTGCAGCTTCATGTGATAATAAATACCAAACTTTATTTACTCTGACAAATTAATTTTTTTTTTTTTTTTTTTTTTTTTTTTTTGTTAGGGAATGGATGATCTGCAAGTCAGATCTGCTGCTACAGATATATTGTCTTATCTACTAGAATTTAGTCCAGCCACAGTCCAAGAATTTGTAATGAAAGAGGCCCGGCAGAGTGAGAATGTAAAAGTAAGTAAAGTAATGTAAATGTAAGTAAAAGTGGTTTGGAGTTTGTGAATATACCAGTTTTAGGCCAAACATGAAAATTGCCACCAAAATAAAATCTACATTTCTGTGTTTTGTTTTAATTTTAATTATTTTTTTAAAAATTGCAAAAAGTGGGCAACTCATTCCATGATTGTGAGTAATTATTTTGTGTTTTCTCTCTTTGTTTTTTTTTTGTTTGTTTGTTTGTTTTTTTTGTTTGTTTGTTTTTGTTTTGTTTTGTTTTGTTTTGTTTTTGCAGGATAACCAACTAATCATTGAGCTCATCAAGCAGATAACCTGTAGTCCTGACCCTGGATTTGGAGGAGATAAACAGTTAATGGAGATTTTGTGTGCTATGATTGATCCAGAGAAAATGCTGGCCACATTTAGTGTAAGAGAACATGAATGGCAGAAGACATGATACTGTCTTGGCAAACTTAAAAGCTTGATATCCTCTATTGCAGTTATTGTGGGCAGAGGATAAAAAATTATAGGGTTTTTTTTATTGAGTGTATTTTTATGTATTTGCATCCATGCTGGGGATTCTTTTAATAATTGCTAGGTTGGCTGGATGTCTCACGAGTTTGTCCCAAAATAAAGAAATTGATCTTGTGTGAGGACAGTGCTCACTAGAATTCTTTGTAGGCTGTTTCTTCTGCTACTACTCTTTTTTTTTTATTTAAGAGGTTGTATGTGAATGCCAGTGTTTAATGAAGTTTTTGTTGTTTTAGAATTTAGAAATATTCGAATTTCTCGATATCTTCTACGACCGTTACATTCACGTTCTTACTGCGCCGCTTCTGGCTCATACATCAGAAGAATGGCATGAAATAGGTAATGAAAATTTTAATTTTTTTTTCCCTTTGAAAGTCCTTACAGTCCTGGTAACAGCAATAGACCTGTGATGCCTGCTGGGAATACACTTGCTGCAAGCTGCTGTTTCTCCAGGGACAGGGATTTTGGGGGCAGGAGTTTTCATTCCCTTTCCTGAAGCTGGGCATGCTGACACAGCTTGATGGTGTACTTTGCAAAGATGCACTTCCTCCATGTATATTGAGAATAATGCCATAGTTTTACTAGTCTAATTTTAAAGAATATTTACTGTAAAGGCAAAAAAGCCACAGTTGTATTTGTTGTTTTGCTCTGACTCAATGTCCTGCTTCCCAAAGCAGTCCAGCAAAACAAAAATCCACTAAAAATATGTCAGGAACTGCACTAGCAGCTGAGCTCAGTGTATTTTGACAGTACATTATTTTTTTTTTTAAACAACTTAAGGCATTAATTTTTCTTGTAGATAATTATCAAGCAGCAGAAATACTTGCCTCAGTTTTGGAGCTGCTGTCTTTTTGTGTGGAGCGGCACAAGTACCACATGAAGATTTACGTTACCAAGAAAGATCTCCTGAGAAGAACGCTGGTCTTGATGAAATCCAAACACAAATTTCTGGCCTTGTGTGAGTAGGGGACTGTTGTGATTTCCTTTTTCAAGGCTTTGTGTGTCCTGTGTGGAAGGTATACCAGTACCAATAAAACTCAAGCTCAGAATTCCCGTTCATTTGCTGTGTTTTACAGGCTACAATTAAGTAATTTGGAAAAAAAGAGGTAGCAGCTGTCTGTAAGCACAGACCAATGCAGTTTCTGGTGGGAAGAGGATTGTTGTCTCTTTTGAAGTCTACAGGGATCCTTTCAAATCTTCATGGCAGGATCCTTTGTAATCAGATTCCTTGCCTCATCTCAGTGGAAATTGTGTCCTTTCTTAAGAATGTCCCAAATCTGGTTCTCCTTGTGGAGAGTGAATGAAATCATGTGAACCAGGATCTATAAAGACTCAGGGCTGGTTCTGGGAGGGAAACAAGAACAAAAGCACAGGAGGGAGTTAATAGTTTAATTTTATGCATGCTGGATAAACTTTATGCATGCTGCTGGACTTGAGAAAGTTCCTGGTGACCTTCAAACACCCAGGAAAGTCCAAGAAGGAAAGAAAGGTGACCTGTCAACAAATCTGCTCCTGCACTTTGGGGGTGCATCTTCCTCTCAGGATAACACCAGGTTTTTCAGTTCCTCCACAAGAAGGTGTGAGCCCTGGCACGTGGTGGCTGAATGCTCGAATGTCTTTGTTCACACAGGTGCTGTTCGCTTTATGAGGAGGATAATTGGCCTGAAAGATGAACTTTATAATCGTTACATCACTCTGGGAAACCTGTTTGAACCAGTGGTGAAGGCCCTGCTGGACAACAGGAGTGGGTGCAACCTGCTCAGGTCTGCCTCGATGGAGCTGTTTGAATTCATCCAAAAGGTAAATTCAGCAGCGGCCTCAGCACTGGCACATCCATGACCTCGCAGGGCAAGAGGCAAAAGGCAGACTTTTCCCAGATAGCAAACATCTTGTTTTAGTGGAAGGGTCATAAAAGGAACTGGGATGTTACTGAGTCTATTGTCCGTTTCTAAGGGAAGTTTAATAGTCCTTTCTAGATCTCAGCTCTTTTCTTAACAATAAATCTAATTGCTTCCCATTTGTTCTTGACAAGAATATTTTGGTTAGGGAATCAGTTACTTTGCAAATAAAGTTAAAAGCTTTGTGACTTTCTGTGTGTGAATATTTGAGACTGAAACCCTGTTTTGTTAATATTCAGGAGGATATTCGGTTCCTTATTGCACATGTAGTTGAGAAATTCTCTGATGCACTGGAATCTGTCATATACAGTCACACATTCCAGGGACTGAAGACAAAATACAAGCAAGAGAAAGACCTGAAAAATGAGAAACTGAACAGGTATGGCCCAGTTTCTGTCCCATGAGGCTGCCAGATTCTGAAGCCTGCTGGTTGGTTTTTAGTTTCCCATAGAGCAGCAGAAGCAGGTGGCTGGGATTGGGGTTGGGTTTCATTCCTGCTGAAAACTTCTTGGGTTAGAGTAAACCCCCATCTACCTTTCTTTGAGTAGAGCTGATGTGGTCAGTAGATTAAATGTTCTGTTCAGAAAGCTCTCAGCCTATGAAGAGCAGAATCTTGCTCTGTTCTTCTGAGTTAGGATTCAGTCTGCCTCATTATCACCTGGGCATTTGTGAAGTGAGGGTGGAAGCAGGGATGGAGCTTGATTGCCTTCTCCAGGCCACCTAATGAATTCTAAAGCTCTGGAAGCCATTTAAAACCGAGTCTGAAACACCAGGCAAAGCTTCAATCACTTGTCCTGTGTCTCTTGCAGTGTCCCCACCATGCTGCCTGCTAAGACACCTCTCAAAGAAGCAGCAGCCTTACAGGTGGATGGAGATGTGCAGCTCAGTGGAGGTGAAGAGAAGGCAGCTCCAACGCCACCACCAAGCTCCAATGGCTCCTATCCAACCTACAGAGCCCTGACCATAGTGGATACAGCCCCCAAGGTGGGTGACAGCCCCCAAGGTGGGACAGCACTTGTATGGAAGCTCCTGTCCCCACGTAGGACAGCAGAGCAAAGCTTTACTGGGTGTAACACAGCACAGTCAGCAACAGCCTTGTGCAGGGTACCTTAGTCAGGGATAAATTCACCCAAATCCCTGCAAGAGTGAAACCCTGACTAGTTTGGGGTGAGGTTTAAGGAGGAAAAGGTGGGACTAGAGTCTGTTGTTAATCTGGTGGGCACAGGTTCATTTTTTCTCTTCTGCATGACTGAACTGTTGAAACCTTGACCTTGGCTTTCTTCCCTGCCCAGCTGGTGCCCTGTGTCTGTCATACACAAATGGGGTTGCTTTTTTGGGAATCTATGCCCCATCAGGGAATTAATAAGTGTTTTTAAGCAAACGACATGCTTAAGGAAGTGATATTTTGTGCCTTTTACTGAGAATTATTTGAATCTTAGCTACAGAAAACTCTGGCGAGAATTTCATTGCTACCCCTCTAAGACATGGGGGCAAAACAGATGTGCAGCATGTATTTTTTCAGTGTGGGAATTTAATTTCTTTTACCTTTTTCTAATTGGCAGAGAGGCCTGTTTGAAATATTTGGTTATCCTGGTGATGAAGATGATGAGACGTCCCCAAAGAAAAGACCTCATCTGGATTTCTAGAGGAAACTGAAATTTTTAAGAACTTTTATTTTGGGTTTTCCAGTGCTGCAACTGTTTAGTGTTAAAGTATGGAACCAGCTGCAATCCATCACATAGATCCCTCTTGTAATAGATGTTATTACATAATAATAATAATAATAATAATAATAATAATAATAATAATAATAATAATAGTAATAGTAATAATAATAATAGTAATAATAATAAATGTAACGTAGTGGTAATATATGTTTATAACATAATATAATACAATATTATATAAGTAATATAATTAATATATAGATATACTTATATAAGTAATATAATTAATATTATGTAATATAGTAGTAATATATAGTAACATATGTTAGGTCCATTTCTCCTGGAATAGTTTAATGTGAAGCCATTTCTATATTTTGGAGATTTTGTTAGTAGTTAGTTTAGGATAATAGCTAGTTTTAATTGTAGCTCTTGTTTGGAAAAAAAATTGCTTTCTGTATAGATATATAAGATAGTTTGTTCTGTCAAACAAGTTTATTTCTTATTAAAGATCCCAATGTACTTGTTTTACACCACTTGTAAATATGGGGCAATATTAATGCCGAGCTTTAAAATTCAGAAATTAAAACTGGACTCTGTAATTGCATAAGATGTGTTATTTGTAAGTACTGTTTTAATAAAAAGTTACATGAAACCTTCCTGTGAGTTACTGTTGTATTCAGTGATGTCATGGCCTTTTGAAAGGGTAACCCCATTCTTAGTTCCACTTTCAATCTGTTAGGGCCAAGCCTGAGAGCTCTTTTTTGTTTGATTTCTGGGGGGGTTTTTTGGGTTTTTTTTTTTTTTTTTGTTGGTTGGTTGGTTGTTTTTTTTTTTTTTTGTTTTTTTTTTTAATTTCCTGATTTTCTGTTGTATCTTAATGTTTGTCATCCTCCTCCTCCTACACTCTGGAAGAGCCCCACAGCTGCCTAGACCTTTCCTCATCTTCACACCACATTCTGCTGCAATATCCCCACCTAAAAAAGGAGGAGAACGACCCCACCATAAGAAGTCACAGGAAATTCATAGGGAAAAAGCAGCACGTGTGAGCTAAGATGATGATGGATGATGCTCAGAAATGGAGAAAAAGTAATAGTGGAGGAAGAAAAAGGAAATAACTGGAGGGTGTCTTGTGGCAGGAGGTTTTTTAGAGTGCCAAGACATGGGTGTTGGGTGTCTTGTGTGGTCTGCCTTTATTAATCTTGTGGGCTGAGCACTTTTGAGGAAAAGTGATTGCCTGACAAATATTTGCCATGACATCAGTGGGTAAGGCTACAAATAATTGAGCTCATTTAATAAGACAAATATGAGAAATCAGGAAATAAAAATGACTGGATATTGAGCCCTTTTATTCCAAATAAGGAGGAACTCTACAGTGATTAATCTGTTTTATCTAAATTGGGAAAACAAAGAGAAAGGCAAGTTAATAAGCTTAAGTCACATTCATGTTGTAGTTTCAGTTCCTAGTGATTTCATTGTGTGTAAAATTTTTTTCATGCCCAGTAGGAATAAAAAATGAAGCTACACTTAGCACCCTTTTAGGTGAGCCTGCTGTAATTCTGAATTTTAATTCTGTAATTCTGAATTTTTCTGTACTGCTGAAATTTCTTTTTCAGTACCTCAAACACTCCTTTGAACATAGAGTTCAGCTCTGCCTGCCTGGCTATTTATCAGATGTGGGAGAAGCAATCTCAGCCATTTGAATGCATTTAACATTTGTCATGGATTTTAAGAGATCAGAGCAAGGAAGATTTATGGTATTTTTTAGTAGCCTTACTCTCAATGTATATATATATAATTATATCAGATATGTGAAGCAGTTTTTGGCAGACCAGTAAGGCAAAAAGCAGCACTTCATTGATTAGTAGTTCTCCTCCCTCTCTCTGCTTCCTTATTAGATTAGAAACCTACAGAAATGCTTTGCTACAGATTATTTTATTTACTTTCTTTTTATTTCTTTTCTTTATCTTTCTGATTTGATCAGAAGATTGTGCTGAAAAATATCAGTCATTTTATACATTATACTACAGCCAGGTTCCTAACCTACATAGATGTCTGTTACTACTGCTTCTTCACCAAATTACTTTCTCTCCAATCCTGATTTAATTCTCAAGGAAAAATTTCATTTTGCATGTGTAGATGGTTAGATTCACAAAATTACTCTCCATTCACATATTTTGATTCCTGCATAATTCTCTCTTGCACTTTTGCCAGCTACTTCCTCTTGAGTCTCCCTCAAGAGGAAATTTGAAATTTAACATCTTCAGACATCAAAGAGAGGAGAAAGGGATATATTTACTTCCACTACAACACTGTGGACACATCCAGCAAATTTATCACAGTCTTAACCCTCTCTTTTAGATGCTAAATTGATTCAGTTTCCCCTGTTTCACATTGTAAAGCTCTCTGAAACCTGCAGAGCTTTTCCTAACTTCCTTCTGAAACCTTCCCAAAATGCAGTGGCATGAGCACTAGACCTCTTGTCTGCACACAGGTAATAACTCCCTGGTGCAACCTTGACAGTCATCTACTCACACAAGAGGACTGATGATGGGAAGAGGTCAATGAGGGGAAAAGGTGGAAAATATTGTCATAATTGCTTTGTACATTGTTGCAAAAGTTTTTAGAAGGGGGAAAGGCTGTTTTTTTTTATTATTTTGATCTAAAATACTATAAAATATTATAAAGAGGAGTACTACTGTGACATCTTTTGTTTATTTGAAAAGATTAATTATTCTTGAATGCCTTGATGGTAAGTTTTCAGTCAGCTCTGACTACTGATCAAATGGCTGAAAGCCAAGAGTTATTCATTACCCAAGTTTCACTTAGGCAGACAATCAAGGGCATTATCCCAATTATATAACAATTATTTTGGAAGAAGAATGTACCATTTGAATCCATAAATAATGCACTTCACCATCTTAGCATTGTGAAGGGGGGCTTGGTAACTGCAGACTTCTGAGAAATCGCTTTGCAGAGATTTTCAAAGATGCCAGCATGGAGGCAGGTGTCTGGCTACTGCAAGTCAGATGGCAAATGGATTTTATTTAAGTTCTTCTGGATTGCTGGTTTGTTTTTTTGTTGTTGTTGTTGTTTGTTTGTTTGTTTGTTTTTTTCTGAGGACCACCACTGCTGCATGGTCTGCCATGTGCTCTGGGGCAAAACAGGCTCAGAGTCAGAGCTGCTGCTTGGACCTTCCCCTACATTTCCAGTGACAGACAGGACCAGAGCCTCTCTTTGCAGACTCATATCTGCCCTCCTCGTTCAGAGTAGCTCAGTGTAATGCTGGAGGTGCCAGTTATCCCTACAGACAGTCACTCACACCAAGCTCTCACAGCCAGACCTGAGATTTTTGTGCTGGACCTTCCACTTCTGAATTTGATGCCTTCCCCCAAGCAGTGCTACAGTAATGTATAGAGTGCCAACAGGGAAAATTTTAGTGCTGTATTCACCCTAGTCAAGTAATTTAGTCTGGAGTCTATAGGTGTTCAGTGAGAAGAGTAAAATACCCAGTAATGATGGGTTAAAAGTTCTTAAATAAAACAGTGTAATACCATGTTTTAAAAGTCTATGTCTTAATGCACAGGAATATCAATTACATTGGTATATCCTGATTTTTTTTTTCCTGAGCTTTAGTACTTGCTATTACTTTGATTCTGTTTAATTCAGAACATTTGGTTGCCTGCATCCCTTTTGTCCTTTCAGCTTTCCCTAATATAAAAGTGGAGGTAACAGTCGAGTGGAACACTTGGAATATGGACTTCAAGATGCAGATTTTTGACTTATTTATAAAAGTAGATGCCTCATCTCTACTTTGTCTGTTCTTGTTAAGGTATTAAACTCTCTTTCCTCCTGCTGAGATGTCCAGAATGTAAAAAAAAACTCTTTACCTCTGCTAATACATACAAAACTGACACTTGGCCAGTAGCAAGGGGATTGGCTGAGGACTGAGTGAAAGGACTCAATGTTCAAAGGATTCAGATTTGTCATTTTGGTGGTAAATTACATTGACTCCTAATCTAAACTGTTCCTTTGCAAGCTTTAATATAGGTGCCCTAATCTTGTGCACTGTTTCACATAATAAATTCTAACTCCACATGGCAAACTTCTGCCCCTTGTAGGTAGCTCGTTATCAGGAAGAAGAAGTCCATTTATGTGTTTTCAAATCCAAATCTACCAAAATTTCCAGGTCCAAACAGTTGAATCCATTAGGTTAACTTACAGTATAATCCATTGTATGGATGACTGAATAGAGGGAGAGCCTTCACCTTCTTAGCAGGAGGATAAAATGATGATTTTCTGATCTTTGCACAGTTCCTGTAAACTGTCACCAGGGTTCAGGGCTCTTGTCTCTCAAACTCACTTAGATGCCTTTCCTTCAGCAGAATCCAAATAAGTCAATTGAACATCTGGCTTCTTTTTTACATGAAAAACTGTTTGCCTGTGGGAGGTGATCTATCATTTTGTTACCCTGTGGTGATCTGACAAGAGGATTAGAGCCAGACATTTCTCATCCATTTATATTTAATTAGAAATAGCCATTACCAAGACTATGACTTTCAATAATTGTGTATTTCCTGCTTGCATTTGTTTTTGCTTATCACTGCTTTCCTGTAACTCTCATATTAACCAGTAATGATGCACTAATTGATTTGGAAGTTTTAAATAGTAGATATAACTTGTGAGTGCTTTTGATTCAATACAGGAACAGCAAGGCTCCTGGTAGCTGAGAAACACTTCATAATATCAGGTTTTTATATGTTTATTCACACTGAATTACACACTATTGTTTAGGTCAAATGGCCTTGCTGGACATTAATAACTATCTTGGAATAAAATTTGTCTCTTGAACACCAGTTATGGTGTCAGAAGCCCATCCTAAGCAGCTCACTAAGGACATTTGCACTTTCTGAGAAGTTCATTAAAACATTGATATCAATTCTCATAAATTTTAGAACAGGGCATTTTTATTTCAGTAAATGCTAAGCACCACAAAGAGGTAAGTTGCTGTTAGCAATTACTCTAAAACAGATTGGTTTGGATACTCCTCAAAAATCAATTTGCACCCATTTAAAAATACTGTGATAATGAATTGCATTAATTGTTAATGTTTACTTTCAGTGTCATTACAGAGCCCACCCTGAATCTTTCCCACAGAACAACCAATAGGCAGTCTGTGCTGAGAAGAGAAATGCAAAGATCCTGAGTGTAATTATTTGTTTGTAGTGGCTCAAGGCCCATTACTGACTTAGGAGAGTGATTTTGTTCACGTGTTCAAACCCTTGCAGCTCACTGGCAGAGGCTCCTGGCAGATTTATGTGAGCTGCTCACTTTGAATCCACAAGATCTGTGTAGACCAAGTAGCAGGGCCAAAATTACTTAAGAATCATCAGCTATCACGTTCTGACACTGTTCAGATTGGCCAGTTGCATTTTTAAAAAATACATAGAGTACTTATCAAAAGCAACAATTAAAATATGCTCCCCAAACTACATCCTGTGTGAAGTTTAAATCAGAAGCAGTGCTTATTTTCATTCATTGCTGGTTTTATACTGCTTAGGGGTTATTCTGGGTGTAATATTTATTTTCTTTCTCCTGTCTCTGTACCATATCTGGGGGGTCCATGAGGTTCATTATCTTCATGGGATGAGGAATAAATTTCAGTTTCTGAAAGACCTTTCTTCTCTTGGTGGTTAACTGTTCTTTGTTGATTGATTGATTGATTGATTGATTGGGTATTCATTGTCTATTGGCTCCAGCTACATCCATGAGGGTTATTCAGCACACAGACTAAGCATAGAAAAGTGTGATTTGATGATTCAGCCATAGGATCAAGATCCACATTCCTTGAGATATTACTGTGCCTTCTAATGCTTTAATTTTTCTCTTGAAAAATGAGAGGGTGTCAGGAGGTTTATATCTGGTGTTTCATGAACATGTTGATAAGAGGATCAGAATAAATAGAGCTTTCCATTATAAACCTTTCTGGACGTGTTGGAAATCACCAGATCAAAATCAAAAACGTTCAAAATATGTTCTGGTTTTGCTATATATATCTAGAAATGTGTTCTGCTGTTTTGCTAAAATTTCTAAGGGGGAAAAAGACCTTTAAAGCAGTTTGTAACTATCAAAATCTTTTACAGTGCCTCTGATAAAATCCAGTAGTGGTTGACTCCACTTGTACCCTGACTGTTTGAATTTATGCTGACTGACAGAATAAAAAGCCTGGGGAAACAAGTAACATGTGAATGTGAGAGGTTTCCAAAAGCAACTCTTCCATGTAAGTGGCAGATAAAACTTAAAGTTCTCCTCAACAAATCAAAGGTCAGTTATTTGGGAGGACACACACATAGGAGAAAAGGCTGACTGAGATTTGCAAAAGGAAGTTGGAATAGTGAAATGGGGAATGAAGGGTGAAAGGTTTAAGATCCAAGAGAAAAATGAGAGGTGAGTGCTGGAGTAGAGCAGGACTCAGCCAGCAAGTGCCAGTCAGGAATTTCAGTGCCTTTGATTAGACAGCAGGAGACATCTGTGCAAAGTGAATAAGGAGGGAATCATGCAGAAAGTATTGCAGTCTCTTTTCCATCAGGGAAACAAATGGCAAATTCACCTGCTGGTGGGTGCCAGCTGCCCTGATGATAGGAGAGGGCAGGCAAATTCAAAAAGCTGCCACAGCACAGAGGCTGCCTGAGGAGTCACAGGTGAGACACCAGGTACCACTTCCTTGGAATGTTAAAATCCTGCTGTCATGATGGCAGATACTGGCCTAGTTTGAACCTTATTAAGGGGATAATGTTGCAGAGACAGAGTTTCCTTCCCAGAAAACAGCAGTTCGTGGGAGCCTTTTAAAATCCCCTGCAAATGGCCCAGAGGTCACCCCTGTCCTGCCTGAAGGGCTGACAAGAGAGCCATTAATCATGCAGCTTAAATAAAAAGTCTGTGTCCATCTGAAGGGACATCCTTGCAGAAGGCTGTGATTTGGAGAAATGTTTGTCTTTTCATGAAACAGAGTTTCAGGGGCAGAATATGAGGGTAAAATGATGAAAGGAAGTCATCCATAGCCTCTAAATCTCCCAGCCTCACTGGCACAATCCTTCACTAAACCATGCAGTCCCCACGTCCCTTTCACGCCAGGTTTCACCTCTGTGTCTCTTCCACCTCCCCCAACCTCTCAAAAGCACTTCTGAGAAGTACAGCTTGGTCATTTGAAGCTCAGCAGCATGCTGATGTGTAACCTGATTTCCAGGGAAAAATTCCTACCTGTAACAATATCAAGACCTTGAAGGGCAGACTTACATCTGAGTGTATTTCTCCAGAAGCCCAAGTTTAAATATACATGTACATATGTGCTGAAGAAGACATAAAAGCCATTTAAAAAGTTGAATATTGTAATTACTTTCTCAGGAATGGCCTTAAGTGTTACACACTGCAGCTCTTTGCTCCTTTCACCTGTATTGTATGAAAACAAATAAACCAGAACCAAATACTCAGCCACAAAACATCTAAGATCCATTGCTCCAAAATTAAATGAGCAGTTAATTACATTCTCCAAGGTAGGAGAGAGGCCACATTTCACTTTCCAGGGAGGTCTGAATATATTACTTCAAATTATCGGGAAAAATTTCTAGGCCTTCAACAATTACCAACTCTTCTTTTAACATTTTCAACACTTTTAATTGGTGACATGAAACAACCAAAGTGTGATTCAGACAAGACTTTACTGGTGGATGAGAGAAGTATCACAAGACACCTGTTCTCATTGTTTTTTGCCAGCTCTTGGTCTTTGTGGTAGACAGAGTAAGAGACAATTGCTCAGTGAACCCTTTTTTAACCTAATTTGCTGTCGAGGTCAAAGCACTCACAGCCCACCTCTCTCAAGAAGATCTATTAATAATGCTATTAATAATGCTTTTAATAATGCCATTAATACTGCTTTTTCTGTTGACAGCAGCTGAGGACAACAGCAGAACAAAACATGCAGCATGTTCATTAAAGCACAGGACAGACCCAAGGGCTGAATTCCTGGCTTTGTTTGGTCTGTGAACCCCAGAGAAAGACTCCCATGGGAAGCTTCAGCTCCAGGGTGAGTGTGTTTGTTTTACACTGCATGGCTTTATAAATCTGACCTGCCTCACTGCATGATGCAGCTGCTCTCACCTCAGGGTTTGTTCTCCAAAAGGACCCATGGGAGGGCTGCAGTTTGTCTGACCAGCTCTAATTACACTCAGCCTGTAGCCTCACAATTCCTGGTGGGTAGCTCGCTTGGAAATAAGAAATCACAACTTTATTTCCTTCCTCAACGTGAAAAATTTGAATTTCACTTGGGTTTCCTTTCTCTCTCTCCTTGCATGGCTGCAAAACCTGAAAATGTTCTGCCTTAGAAATAACATCTGCCAGCAGATATTGCCAAGCAATTATTAAAAAAGAGCCCTGGATATAAATAAGAGAGTTTTACTGCACCACCAGCAAGGCAAGCTCCTGAGCCTTCAGGTCTGTCTTTGAGACAATTTGCCACAGGTTTTGATCATGGATCAGCCAATGCAGCTGTGGATTTAAAGCTGAAACAACACAACTCTATGACATCGGAGCTGTTCATTTAGCACAGAAATCCTTTTAATATGATTAATATTTTGTTGAAATCAATAAGCATTTTGACTTAAAAGGCACTAACAGAGCTTGTCCTAATGGCTTCTCTTAATTTCCTCTCTGTACTTCTCTCTAGCCCCTGTAAAAACAAAAGAGAACAGAAAATTACTCCCATGTATTTCTCATTAACTGGTGTTTCAACTGACATCTGATTTTTCCACCATCTTTTTAAAGCAGCAAATTCAATCTTCCCATGCTGTGCCTCTTTACAGAAGCCATTTTAGCACAAGTTATGATGTTTAGCCAACAGCAGATGTGAAAATACTCCTGGTGGCAGCTACCACCTTCTACCAACAGCAGAACATGGATTCTGATCCTGTTCCTTTGAAGTGGATGAAAATTGGTCCAGTGTTTACTAAAATAAGGCCAATTCACATGGAAAGCCCTCCTCACAGGAGTTTCAGAGTATAAAAAAGGCCAGTGGGTTCAGAGCTCTAGGAAGTGTTGGGATAATGATGGGAGAAAGAACCAAATGACTTCAGTCACCCAAAGCCAGACACAGGGAGCCAAACATATGGAGTTCCTTTTTCAACTGCCTTGGAAATTAAATCCCACAGCTGTAATTTCAAGCCTTATGACTGCTTCATGCAGTCTCTGAAATACAGTTTAATGTGTCCCAAAAAAAAAAAAAAAAAGGGAAGTTTTAGTTCTTTCTTTTTGCACCTGCTTATTAAAATATGAAAGGCTCGTTCATGTAAGCTCTTTCAGAAATGAACAGGGTGCCTCATGATTGGCAAACAAACTGTATCCAGACTGAAGTGTTCCAATTTTCCAGTGGAACCCCTTTTTCAGGGGCAGGCATTGAGGCATGACAGTCACTTTTGTCTGAGCAGGATGGATCTATGAGAGGTTTGTTACATGTACTGAATGGTAACAGTAATTTTTTTGACAACAGTGAAGTGAAAGCTTCAAAGTAAAGCATCAGTGATAAATGCCTTAGAAATACATAATACCAGCTGGCTGGTCCTCCCAGGAGGCAAACCTTTTATTTTTTTAAATTTTTTTTTAATTAAAAGGATTTTCTCTTCAGATGGTCTGTTTATCTGTCGTAATTTGACAGCGTATGAAAATGATACCTAGATTTATTTCTCAGAAGATAATTGCCCTGGCATTTAGCCTCTGTGTCTTCTAAACCTTTCCAATACTTTGCTCTTCTCTTTTCAGTCAGATTCTACATTTCCTAAATGGAGTGGTATTTTCCTGCACACAGGCAGTCACTTAGTGGCTGTCACTGACAGAAAATAGATGTTTGCACGAGGAGATGAGCACAGGAAGGGATGGATGCACCAGACAGGCAACTGTTGGAATCCAGGGCACAGGGAATGTCTCTCTGCCTGTTTTAAGAAGCTCTGACCCTCAGCAGAACACTGCTTTTAACCTTTGTCCCTGGAAAAAATTGCCAAAACTTTGAGATGAGTTAGAGCACACAGGAGTGAATTAGATAGTCGTATGTAATAGTAGTAGCAGTTTGTCACAGGGTGAAGAATTTAGGGTTTTAGGATTTTAATATGAGAGTGAAGCTGGATGATGACTCCCCCAAAGCTGGTCTCAAGCATGTTGTGATTTCAGTTTTGTTTTTTAAAGCAAGGAGAATTAGCAGTATTTCTCCAGGAAATACTGTTCCTCCAGAGATGCAGGTATGAATGATTAGAAAGGTTTGGGATTTTTTAAATACTGTTGTCTGTTTATACTCTTGGCTGCATAAATTCCCTTATAGTTCCGTAGAATCATTAACCTGGTATATTCTCAGATGCTTTAATACTTTTTGGAATCTGACACAAAAGCACTTTGGAACTTTTACCCTGAAGCTTATTTAGAAGTTATTGGGATTACTACTAAAGATTTTTGATGGAAGTCCTGAAAAATATTATTTCTGCAATTGTTTAAAGAATTTCTGCTCATTAACAATTGCACATTTCCTTCTGTGTTGTCAGAATCTTTCATTATTCATCTTTCATTTATCTTACTGAGATATTTAAATATGTGTTTGGTTTGTTGTTTTTTTTAAAGAAGAGATCCATGGATATTTGATTCTGTATTTTGGTGCCTGCTGAGAAATGGCTGTACATAACTTTCACGTGTATCACAAGAGAATGGAGAGATCTTCAAGTCTCATGGCTGTCTCAGCACATTTACAACCTGGAATTTTTATGGGTAAGAGCAATATGACCATTTCTCATAAGGAATGGCTTTTATTTCTCTGCAAATGTATCCTGACCTTTCTTTGCCACTTTTAAAAATTATTAGTTTTACAGCTTCTGTGCAATAGGTTTAGCTTAGGGTAGTTGCTCACAGTGCAAAAGATGAGAAGATTTAGGTGTGTGAGATGTTTTATGTACATGATGTATGGAAGGGATCTCCATGGGGATCTCTGAATGGTTCAAGGTGGTGCTGTAGCAACATGAATGAACTATATGAAAATTGGGTTCAGCTCAGAGCAGAGCTAAATGTGATTGTGCTTATGAATGGTTCATGCAGAAACTAATACAAAAAACACCCTACAGAGGCCACACAAACTGCAATAGGAGCAGTGCTGTCAGGGGAAGGAAAAAATTGTGATTTCAGGCAATCACCTAATACCAAGTGACGTGTGTTAAGTGAGGAGCCAGACCCTGTGCTGGTGCCAGCCAGCTCTGCCACTGGAGATCTGCCTCTGCCAGCTGCTCTGCTTTGCTGCAGCACTGGGGCTCATGTCCAGAAGCACTGAACACACCACCAATCCAGTCAGAAAGCAGCAGTGAAGTCGTGATGAAACATGAATCAGGCTGTGCTGGTCCAGACAAACCTAGATTAGAAATATCTAATCTAATCTAATCGGGATGCTTCAAGATCAGGGAGTGACTGGGAAATCTTTTTCTAAGAAAATGAAAAACAATGCCCTGTGAGAGGGTATCTGGCTGTGGTGTAGAGCAGGACTTTGTTTTCTTATAGGCTTTGGTTTTGCTTTTCATTTCGCCCTTGCAGGTCTGAAATCCACTCTCAGAACTGCAGCTTTAGGTAAGTGGTTTTGATTTCAGCCACTAATCACTAATCTTTAGTAGGTATTACAAACTCATCTATATACCAAGCTAAGAGAATTTTATTTTTTTACCAAGCTAAGATAATTTTTTGTTTTGGTTGGTTTTTTTTTTTGTTTTGGTTTTTTTTGTTGGTGTGTTTGTTTGTTTGTTTGTTTGTTTGTTTGTTTGTTTTGTGGGGTTTTTTTGTTTGTTTTGTTTTGTTTTGTTTTTTTTTTTTTGTTTTTTTGTTTTTTTAAGGCCAGNTTTTTTTTTTTTTTTGCAAAACCTCTTAATAGCGCCAGGAACATGGGAGATAGGTCACAGAAAATGACAATGATATTCCCACTAACGCCTATTCAGTTATTTTTGTGTGCATGGAAAATTGGTCTTAAGTTTTCCCATTCTTCTAGTTTCCAGACAGAGTAGGAGGAAAAAAAAAACTTTGCAGTGATTGGAGGAATAAGATAATGAAGTTGAGCAGTTCAGTTCAACCTGATCCCTGTTAGTTTTGGAACTTTTAGTGAATCCATTAAATAAATTGCCTGAGACACTGGAAGGGAAATTGTACATCAGCATATGATTACTAATGATTTGTGAGACTTACTCTAAAACACTATCAATGCTGATAAATTATGTCCTTTCTAAGGATGGTAGCCATCCTTTTATATAAATTACTTTACAGCAAGATGTGATTTTTTACATTAAGTGCTTCGTACCTAAAAACTGGCAAGTAATCTTGAGAGTAAAAAAGGGAGAAAAATTGAAAAAAATGAGGTTACATTTTGTGGGTCAGGCTTGGCAAGTTGTGAAGTTCCAGTATTGCAGTGGATGTGGAAACAGCAAAGCTGACTGAAGTCATTGCAACAAAAATACACATGGAAGGATGTAAACCAAGCAAGTCCAGCCCTGAACTAGAACAAGGCTGATTTTCAGGGAATAAAGAGAGGGTCAAACCAGGAATTGTGTGGTCTGAAAGCACAAGAGTGAGGTGGAGGAGACAATAAGTGATGTCAAAAGGACGAACTGGTCCAGACACCTCAAAGCAACTTGGGCTCAAAGCTGCTCTAATCTACAGCAAGAGCTGGGAGATAATGGAAATACAGATAACAAGAGATGAAGTTTTTCCCCTCCCCTGCTCCCAAGGACAGTAGTGGCAGCTGGGATCAGGAGCCAGTGAGAGGAGCATGGACATCTGCAATCACCAGCACCATGGGGCCAGATCCTTCCCCAGGGAGCTGGAACCAGTTTTTCCAAGGAGTGCAACAGGGCAAGAGCTGCATCCTGTGCCCAAGAGCTACAAGGAGACTTAAAGGCTGCTCTTCTCCATTATCTCCCTCAATTCTATTTCCTCTCTGCAGTTGAGAATTAATATTTTCCTGGCAGATCCTTCCTAATTCCTTGACTCAACCTGCCAGGCATCAGAGGGGATTTGTGGCATCGTGGAGAAAAGGGGAATTTATCCTGAAATGCACCTCATCATAGGGTGCTTAGTTTCTTTTTTTCTCTCCCAGCTGTCACTGGGGATCCCTCTGTCCCTAATGCACCCTCTTTAAATCACACAGTTGACTGCACAGTAACAACCAACTTTCTATGTTTCTGCTGGGGAGTCAAAAATTCATACCATGTCTGCAGGATCAGGCAGTGACCCCAGAGCAATTCTGCACAACCAGAGTTGGAGGATTTGCCTTGAGTGTTTAGGAAATCTTCCCTAAAGGCTGATGCAGTGAATTCAGAGTAAATTATAACTGATTTCCTTTTGTCAGGTACTAGACTCTCAGTGATTCCAGCATGCAGCTATTTCACGTGCTTTAAGAAGTCAGACTGCTCCCAGCAGTAACCTGAGACCCAAAATTTTACTCAATGAAAAATACTTGGTGTTCAGGCAGCAACAGTACAGGCAGATATTGGGTAATTCTGCAATGAATGCCAAGGGACATTTTTCACATTTGTGTTGGAAATGATACAACTTCTGAATTTTTAAAGTAACTTTAATCATGGGTTTGTTCACCTTTGCCAAGAGGGGGTGGAATTAAGGTTTCTCTTTAAAACACTCTGTTCACTGAAGGTTTGAGTCTCAATGGGTAAGGCCTGATGGGCTTCAATCAGCAGAAAGAAGATTTCTAGGCTCTGAGATTTTAACATCTACAGATTGGGAATAGCCAGAAGATACAGAGGGGATAAACAGACATTAAGAAACATCCCTGGTGCAGTCAGAGACACCTGGTCTGGATAAAGTTTATAAGAGAATCAAAGAATGAAGGCCAAATAAGCATCTAAGACAAAGGGATCAAAACCCAATAGGAGATCAAATACTAAGAATTGTGTAATATAGAATCAATGAACAAGAATTTCTTTAGTTTATGTATAAATATGTGAAAAGCCTGGTAAAAAAAATATGTGTGGTGGGATGATTTCTACAGCAACTGGTCCCTCACCAACTGCAAGCAGCCATAAATTAACCTAGGATTTATTTGCATAATGATCTGATCTGTTTTGTGCTGAAAAGTTGATAGGAATCTTGGATTATAATGGTCTGTGTGAGCCTTTCTGTGTACCTTATTAACTTTATAAAGGCAGGCAGCAGATGATGCACAAGTAGTTTCTTTTTTAACAAAACTGGGCATTTTTTGTGGTCTATAAGATTTGTGATTAGCATCTACTTGCAGAGAAATCTAATTGGGGGAACAAGTAATTTTTTTTCTCAACAGTGGAACAGTGATTTGAGTGTTTTCAAAATGTGAGAGGTACCTTGGTAACCCAATTAGAGAAATACTTGTATTCTAATAATCTACTTTTGCTTTCATATCTGAAGGGAAGGCTACCCTTTATAAATTCATATTTTTAAAAAGTAATATATGTTATAGAATAGATTATATTATAATAAATAAATATAATATATATAAATATATATAAAATTGTATAGAATATATTTTATTATTAATAATATATTGTAATATAATTATATATATGCATGTGCATATACATTTATATATTATAATATATTATATTATTATTAATATATTATAATATAATGTTATATATATACATGTGCATATACAGATATATCTCCTACTAAAGACCTGTTATTTCTTTTCCCACATCTTTGAAAAGCCCATATCCTGAAAGCCCTGTAATTTTTCAAGGTTATAATAATTTCAAAGGAAGGGGTCATATTTTCCATTCCAGGGAGGTTCCTGCCTTCCTTGGCAGACACTTGTCTTTAAAACCAGGAGAATCTGTCTGAGGGACTTGCAAAAAAGGAAAGGAAATGGAGGTGTTTCTCACTGCTGAGAAGATATTTTTTATGGTTGTAAGTTAATTTCAGAAACTTTATCCTACTGACAGCCCTCTCAGGCCAGTATCCTGCTTTTTGCTGGCTGTTTTTAGATGGGATCAAGGCTGGAGGTGTGATGAAGGGTACCACCAAGAAAATCTCCAGTGACCCAGGCCACTGCAGCATTGGTATAAGAGAGTGGATAAAAAGCAGAGCAATTAAAAGACTAATTAGGATCATGTCCTTGAAGAGGCATTTTCCAATATTTTTCTGAAAAAGTACACACTTCACAGGTGCCACTGCTAAGTCTTACAACAGGCACTTTGTAAAGTAAAGGAGCTTTAAAGTGCATTTTAGTCAGAGGCAGTGAGTTGTTTAGATGATTCACAGCAGCCTATACTAAAACTCAAATTAAAAAAAATTTGGCCATTCATTTGTGAGATGAGCAGGCAACAATCCCTGGGCAGGGTGATTAAGTCACAGACATCATCTTTTTGTTTCCTGAACTTTTAGTGAAGGAAAACAAAGTGCTTTATCATGTTTCCTGTTTAGTGGGATTCATGGCAAGCAGAGCTGACAAGCAGTACAAACAGAAAGGGAGAACATTCTGGTTGCACCTCTCATTTATTCAAAATTTCTTAATTTATCCTGTTACGTGTCTTACATTCTTTAACATTTCCACTTTTGTTTATGGTGAAATTAGGGAAAGAGGAGAAGGAAACACTACCCTAGTGTAATTTTTTTCAAAAAATTCTCTGGTCAGTTTTGTTGTAATAGGTGAATTCTGTTTCCTGCTCTCAAGACACAAACCTCTCTGCTGTTTACTTCTCCCTCTCTGGGTCAGTTTGTTGCTAGAATGCCTTTGGCAGCTCTGAGAGCAGAGTGAATTTCCAGAAAAAAAAAACAGGTTTTAAAACTGCTTTTTGAATTAGAACATGTCTGCTTCATTCCTGTGACACTGCACTGGAGATGTGATCCAATAAAAATCAGCACAGCGGAGTATCTTTATCTTCTTTTATATATCTGCTGCTGGAGGGAATTCTAGCATCTTACCTGGTTTTATTAAATTCTGAGAATTTGAGGCAGGATTTTAGCAGTTCTTTGCTAAATATTCAGGACAGAGGGGAGGGAAAGAGGGATAAATGGAGTGTGTTTAGAGTCTGCAGTCTTTTCTGTGCACAGCATGTGTAATTGTTCATTTTATTTGGGGGCTATGTATTCATCCCTACTATTGTGATGTGTCTGAGAGCTCCTCAAAGTGAGCACACACCCATGTGGAGGCTATTAGGAAAAACACTATAATTTGCCAGATGTGTGGGGTTTAACTTTGTAAAAGTTTGGGTTTTAACAGGTTGTTTCCTGGGCAGAAAAAACCAGTGACAGCTGCTGGCATCACAGACAGGGAGGAGATGCTCTGTGTGCTCTGGTGCTGCTGGGGAGGAAAGATACCCATTTCTGGCTCTCTTCTTGCTCCTTTTTTTGGCCTGTGGGGCCAGGAAGGGCCAATTAGCTCTGAATGCCAGTTTAACCTGGGTGCCAGGTGCCTTTGGTAGCTGTGAGGATCAGGGGCAGCTTTTCAGGTTTGCAGGTGCTGGGACATGTGTGGTTTGTGGTCTCACTCATCCTCCTCCTCTGTGCAGGCTGTCCTTGACCAGACCCTCCCACTGAGCCCCTCCTGGGGCAGAGGAAGGAGGGGAGAGGGGTCTGAGCCATCCCCAGTTCTCTCCCCAGGCTGCTGGAGGCTCCTGGTCCTGTTTTCTGTGCTGGACCTCCCATTGCTGTCAGTGCTGAGATGCCATTAGCTCTTCCTCTGTGTTACCTTTGGTAGTGCTCCCCAAACAGCCTGGGGCATGCAGACAGCTGCTGAATATCAGCAAAAAAATGTAACTTTATCATTTTGCCTCCTTTTTAGTTTCTTCTTGTCTCCCTTCCTCGATTCTATTGCTTCATTCATTTGGGGTATTTGTTCCAGCAGCAATTGAGCATCTTGTCTGGCTCTTGTTTTCCTGGTTCTGTCACAGGAATTCAAAGTATTGCCTACAGGGCTCAGGTGAAGCCCAGATTCAGTTCAGCTGCCTTTCCATTTTCTTTCTGCCCCCAGGAAATTAAACACCCCCACAGAAAAAGCTTCCTAGTCTTTTTTTCCTATATGTAAGGAAAGACCATTTGGTTTGTGAGACATGCTATGTCTTTTCTTTCCTCATATTATGAACTCTTCAGTGAGAAAACTGTATTTATTTTCTCTCTTCTATTCTGTGAAGTATATTATTGGTCACATCAAAATTATATATATCTCAATTACTATGTTTTTCACTCAAAAAGAAATGGGAAAAATCTTAAGGTTGCATGGAAAAATTTGGTCTGAAATATTTCATTCATCAAAGACATTCTGAGAAAGCAAGAATTGTTCAAATGAAATTTTTTTTGTGGTTTGAAGTGCCAAGGAAATAGACACAGTACTTGAAGCTTCTGAATCGACTTCTTAAGAAATATTATTTCTACAAAGACTAAATAGGTGTTTAAAATCTGAGCATTTTCAGGGTGACAAGATGCAGACATAGCAGAGCATCTCCAAAATTTTCTGTCCTTACAAATAAGCAATATTATTAAATAATGAGGTGTATGGATAGGTGCCATCTGTGCCCCAAGTCAGGGAATATTAAGTGCTGAAAGTAATGTTATCTGCAATTAACTCAAACTGTCTTCTTACTTTCTTGAGTTCCACTTTTTTTTCCCAGGAGGTCTGAATTAGTCTAAACCATCTGTCAGAGATCTCATTTATTTTTGATATGTCATCCTCTGCTGCTTTCTGCATTATTCAGAAAGGGAAAAAATAATCCAAATGGCCAGAGTAAAAAGAAAATTAAAAAGAAAATCCTGAGTATTTACCCAATTTTCACATCTGATCCTTTGGCTGAAAAGGCATTTATCAGAGGGGCATTTCTTCTGGCTCACAGCCAACATGAAGGGAAAAAAAATCTCAGTTTAACTGGGCAAAACTTATCTGCCTACCACTGCAATTGGGAAACTTAGTTACTATCACAGGCTAAACAGACAAAAATTTTCTGCCATTTTAATTTCGTTTATGATCACTACAGAAATTAGCAATGTCATTTGCTTTACTCTAATTCCATGCCTGTCTCTCTGAGGAGCACAACTGAGCCCCAGACTTGTGCAGCAGGCTTCCTTCTGGCCTCATTTCAGGATGGGATCTTAGAAAGGGATCTGTCCCAGTGCTGCTGTTACTTTGGGGTATTTATTTGGGCTGCTCTAGGGGCAGATGTGTCCTGAGCAATGCAGCAGAAACCTTTATATCAGCACATCAATCTCTGCTAGGGGGCTCCTCCTGATCCCAGCAGGATTTGGCCCCCTTGAGCAGAAGCAGCAGCTTGTTGCAGCACATCCACTATTGCAAAAAGAGCAAAACCCAGCTTCTTTCATGCTGCAAAGCAAATTCTCTGCAGGGATCCCTGGGGTTGGTTATGTCAGAGGCTGATGTGGTGCTGAATCTCCAAGCCACAGCCTGCTCCTGCTGTGGAACTACAGCCCTCTGGTGGCACCAAATCATTTATTTTGTGAATGCAGAACATTGTAGGGAAAAACTCACCTCTGGGCTCTGAGCAGTAAGCTGGTGTTGCCTGGAGGGGCAAGAATATCTCTGGGGGAAGAGTCCAAGAAGCAGGGTGCAAGTCAGAATCTGTCTGTGATGTACTACATGGACATGGCCCACCAGATAAAAATATCTAAAGCAAATTCAGAGACTGAGTGCAAATGGGAGGGTATTGACCTCACAGGACTAGGAGAAGCCTTAGAAATAATTGTCCTGAGAAAATTACTGGCCCTGGGGAAGAGGCCAGTAAGGAGCCCTCAACAGTGTTCTGACAATGAGCAATAAACTCCTCTCTCTCCTGAAAGAGGATGAATCAAGCATCCCTTACTCCTGGATAGTGTTTGTCTAGCTTGATCTTTAAAGTGCTCCAGTGACTGAGATCTTGCAATATTTTATTCTCTGTGCTTCATTAGAAGAACAATTAGCCTACTTGTCTTATATCTCATTCCTAGCTTATATTGCACAGTTTAAAGTCATTATCCCTTGACCTATTTACTATGATGATGGAAAAGGAAAAAACACAAAAGACTTTTTTTTTTTTCCAGTGTGCTGGTCTCTTTCATATTTGAAAATACGTTCTTTGAGTCTTCCTTAAAGCTAATCAGCACAAATTCATTTCATCTTTCTGATCAATCATATTCACAAAAAGGTTCTGCTTTGAATGTCTTCACAGCAGTGTTTTTAGATAGGTAATGTTAAGTATCTGGACGTGGCTCTTGAGCATCAGTTTTCAAAATGAAGAATAACCTCAATTTCCATCTACAAGATCTGAGCACGAAACACTTGTGACACATTTCATTACCACACCTTCTCTGAAGTTTTGTTTGGAATACAGGAACAGGAAACCCTGGGCTACGGCATCAGGCTCTGAATTAAGGGAAATAACTTGAAAAGCCAGCAAGGGAGAAATTGAGTGCTTCAGCTGGGCTGCACCAGTAGATGTGACTGCTTTATAGCAGCATTTGTACCAACAAGCTGTCATATTATTACTGAGAAAACACTCAGCTTGGAGGATTAATTTGGAAACTCTGAGCACACTGCCTGGGGGGATCTATTTAACTCCTACCCTGTCTTAACCCACCAATGTAGAGAAGGTTTTTGCAATGGGAAAAGAAACAGAGCTGGAAGTCCCCAGGACAGGGAGGATGCAGCAGCTCCAAGGTTGCCCCACAGCAATAGCCAGCAAAACCTGGCCAACCACAGCTGGGGCTGGACTAGTTCTTATCAGAACAATAAGTTCCTTTGGATTGTGACATTTTAAAATGTATTTTATGCATTTTTATTTAATTTGAGAAACTTGTGTTGACTTAGCCAAGCAGTAAGGAGTACAGGCAGGTTTTTGGCACTGCCAAAATATATTGTTCATAAAGGATATAGCCAAGTTCGTTTGCAAAGTGGTTTATGGCAATTCAAGCAATTAAAGAAGAAACAAACAACCCTCTTGTACCACAGATTTATTGAGCTGTGTAGCAGTAGGTAAACACCCATTCTGGGTCGATGGTATGTATAATATTGCATTTAAACAGCAAAGAACCAGCCTTCAGATTTTGTTATTGGAAGAAGTCACACATCATCTGGGGACAAAGAGGGAAAGTGCAAATTGTTTCTGTATGTTCCTTCTTGTTTATACTGCAGGCATTAGGATGAAAAGTGTCCTTTATATAAGTGTTCTTCAATACACAAGCATTGGTTTAAATCTAAAAAGATTTCAAGCAGTTTGTTAGGCATTTCATTAGTGTGTACACAGATAACCTTTCAGTCTTTGAGCCATCTCTAAATAGGAAGCAGTGGACAAAATCCCTCACCTTCGTGGTCCATCAGATGAGCCAAATAATTCAGTGCATAACAGAAGCAGATTGATTTTTCTGAGGTGTTTTTGGTTCTTTATTTTTGAAAAGAGAAACAGCTGCAGTTTATTCCAAACTGGTTTTTCTTTTATCTTGCTCTGATTTGCTGCATTTGTGCTCAGTTTTGGGCTCCTTGCTACAGGAAGGACATGGAGATGCTGAAGGGTCTGCAGCACAAGTCTGATGAGGAGGAGCTGAGGGAGCTGGGCATGTTTAGCCTGGAGAAAAGGTGGCCTGGGGAAGACCTTATCTCTCTCTACAGCTATATGAAAGGAGGTTTTAGTGAGTTGGGGTTTGTCTCTTCTCCCAAGTGACAGGATGAGAGGAAATGGCCTCAAGTTGTGCTAGGGGAGGGTTAGATTGGATATTAGGAAAAATTTTTGCCAGAAGGGTTATCAAGCATTGGAACAGGTTGCCCAGGGAAGTGGTGAAATCACCATACCTGGAAATGTTCAAAAACTTGTGGATGTGGCTGCTGGGGACATGGTTTAGTGGTGAACATGGCAGTGCTGGGTTCTTAGAGGTCTTTTCCAGACTTAACAATTCTAAAATTTCTATGATTTGCACATTCACAAGCTGTCTGCAGCTTGACCCCTTAAGTCACCTCCATCTCAAGAAATCACTAACACAGATCCTGAGTCATGTAAGCTTGCCTTGGCCCTGGTAAAGCTGTGTCTGTGGCAAGTCAACAACAGAAACTGCCCAAGATGAGGTCTTGGAATCAGGGATCTTACCTGAGAGACATGCATGTAGCAGCAAAGCATTCCATACCAAACTCAGATTTTCCCAGTAGAAGGAGTGGGATAAATCTCAATAACAAAAACTGGAACTGCAAGGGTTCCCTTGTGGACAGAGCACTCAGTTTAGGGACATGGTGATTTGCTGAAAGGCCTTTCCTTTCACTACCTAAGGAGCTAAGGTCAGCATGGAGTCAGTGCTTCTTCCAGCCACTGAGAGAGAGGTGGAATAGCACTTACATGGGCTATTATTTTACTGAAAGGCTGTCTAAAGCCATAAAAACTCTTGCCATGAAAATACACCGCCCACAATCCAGCAGAATCTACTTTCTGATCTCTTCTGAAAGACTAACTTTGTTTTAAGCTCAGCTACATTGTTGGGGTAAGCCAAAGAGCTGCCAATGCTGATATGCTTGTGCAGCATGGAGACCAGGGGTTTCACATTCACTGGCTCATAAAGATCCCAGACATTTCTGAAAGATCTATCCCTGTTTTGCTATTTATATAGTTTGGAAGCAGATTATGGAGCTGCACAGTCTGTGTGTACAGCCTGATTTCATTTTCTGAGAAATCATTTGATCTTCCCCCATGGCACTTACAAATAATGTGAAGCAATTAAGAAATATGGAGGAAATGTCTAATGAATATTTACCGCTTTTGATTCAGATTTAGTAGCAGAGAACCCAAACTTTAGAGTCACCTGAGCACCAGCTGCTTTCTTCACCATCAGTGACTTGAGACTTGTTGAGCTTCAAAATACATGTGATTTAAGTATTCATTTAAGATATGACCATTAAGAAGTGAAATTGACTTTTATATGAATTATTAACAGATATCTCAAAATTGGAGTATCTTGGTGTTGGGCTTTTTTTCTGGGCAAGCAGATTAGGGAAGAACACATCCAAGAAATAGGATTTTTCAAAATGAAACACAGGAAAAAAAAATACTAGAGATGCATCGAGGGGAAATTAAAGCTTCTCGGGGAATAGCAGCACACAAAATTCCATTACTCCACTGGAAGTAAAAGAAGAATGGTGGCTCCCCATGGGATAATATGGAAAGTCCACCAAGTCATGAGGTGACATGGCTTTTGGCTACCCCCAGATAAAGTGGCTTCCCAAAGAGGCTTTGTTAAGCCAGGGGTTTTAGTACTGCTGCTGCTTGGGTGCTTCTCATGCCAGGTAGAATTAACCTGCAGAAAAGGTTAATTTCTGACATGAAGCCTGAAATGAGAACCAAATGCCAAAATCTTGCCCATGGAGCTGGAGTCATAATAATTTTTATATACTATCCCATCGTTCTAGATGATCACAAAACTGTCAAACAACAAAAATCAAGGGCTGCCATCCACTCACACCAAAAATCCTGTCTCAGCAGAAGGCCTCTGTGCACAGCCCTGGGGACACCCCCATGGGACAAAGCTCTCCCCCCAGCACAGCCATGAAAGGCTTTGAGCTCAGCCTCCAAAACTGCAAAGCGCTTGTTTTGTTTTCCACGGATAATGCTTTAATCCGCCGGGTGAAAGCTGGACGTTGCTCTCTTTTATTCTGGCCGTACACAATTGCAGTGCTGGAAAAGAAAAGCCCCCAGCCCTCCTGTGCCCGCTGCTCCTCCGAACTGCTGACGCCTGGATGGGCAGCTCCAAGGCGGGGCCACTGGGATTTATTTAGTTCACGGCCGCAGATGATGCCTTTAGTGCCACAAACCACCCTGGAGACAAGTCCTGATCGTCTGGGGGGGGTGTGATTATGTCCAGTCCTTCCTCCCCAAACCCCCCCGACGTAATTCAGATCCAAACTGGAGAGACAGGCAGGCACACAAGAGGGGACCCCGGCACTGCGCAGCCCCTCTGAAGCCATGTACAGGAGCAGCTTCCTCCGCGAGGTGCGCAAGGAGAAGTACGAGCGGTCGGACGCCTACGATGAGCTGCGAGGCTCCCCGGAATTCGACAGCTTGGCCCAAGCCCGGGGCTTGGAGAACCTGCAGGAGCTCAACGAGCGCTTCGCCAGCTACATCAACCGGGCGCGCGTGCTGGAGCAGCGCAACGCCATCCTGCGCAAGCAGCTGGAGACCTTCCAGCGCATGGACGAGCTGGTGGGGCTGGACGAAGCCTTTGCTGGGCAGATCGAGTTCAACCGCCAGCGGATGCGGGAGCTGGCGTCCGACCGGGCCAAGCTGGAGCGGGAGGAGAAGGATGCCCAGCGCATGCTCGATGAGTACCGTAACAAGTGAGGCTTGCTGGAAGATGGGTGGTGTCGTTTGAGTAGTTAATCTTGGTAGTAAGGATGGGTTTGGCGCTCCTTGTTGTTGTAATTGGGGTCAGCATTAGTTGTAATGGGGTAACGGCCATTTGTTATATGATGAGGCCGTGCCAGGAATGGAATAAGACTCCGTGGTCCAGAAGGTGAGAGAACAAGCCTTTATTCTATTTATTCTATCAAGTGCTTCATTCTGAGAAAATGCCCATTCTAAGAAATGCCCATCCTAAGAAAATGCCCATTCTAAGAAATGCCCATCCTAAGAAAATGCCCATTCTAAGAAAATGCCCATTCTAAGAAAATGCCCATTCTAAGAAATGCCCATTCTAAGAAATGCCCATTCTAAGAAATGCCCATTCTAAGAAATGCCCATTCTAAGAAATGCCCATTCTAAGAAATGCCCATTCTAAGAAATGCCCATTCTAAGAAATGCCCATTCTAAGAAATGCCCATTCTAAGAAATGCCCATTCTAAGAAATGCCCATTCTAAGAAATGCCCATTCTAAGAAATGCCCATTCTAAGAAATGCCCATTCTAAGAAATGCCCATTCTAAGAAATGCCCATTCTAAGAAATGCCCATTCTAAGAAATGCCCATTCTAAGAAATGCCCATTCTAAGAAATGCCCATTCTAAGAAATGCCCATTCTAAGAAATGCCCATTCTAAGAAATGCCCATTCTAAGAAATGCCCATTCTAAGAAATGCCCATTCTAAGAAATGCCCATTCTAAGAAATGCCCATTCTAAGAAATGCCCATTCTAAGAAATGCCCATTCTAAGAAATGCCCATTCTAAGAAATGCCCATTCTAAGAAATGCCCATTCTAAGAAATGCCCATTCTAAGAAATGCCCATTCTAAGAAATGCCCATTCTAAGAAATGCCCATTCTAAGAAATGCCCATTCTAAGAAATGCCCATTCTAAGAAATGCCCATTCTAAGAAATGCCCGTTTTAATAAATGCCCATTCTAAGAAAATGCCTATTCTAAGAAATGCCCATCCTAAGAAATGCCCATTCTAAGAAACACCCATTCTAAGAAATGCCCTCATGTAGAAAAACCAGTGAGCTTTTTATCACCAGCCTCGCTAGGTTAGTGAGAACACCCCGAAGGACAAGCTGTTGTAAATAACAGGTGCAAAGCAAGAGAATAATATAGTTTACAATTCTCTCCTCTAAGCTCCCAGGCCAGTTGTCTCAGTTCTTTCTACAGAAGAGCTGAGATCAGCCACACTCGTGCGTGGGTGATGCCTCTCTGTGTGTATCAGACTTGTCAAGGGGGATGGCATGTAGGCTCATGGTGAAAAGTAAGGTATAAGGACTTAGGGAGTTGCAGCTCTGCCTTTTCCCAGATGGGAAAATGTCCTTTCCATTCCACAGCAGCACATGTTAGCTGCTGTTGTTCATTAGCCTCAGTAGAGCTTTGTGCTCTGAGTTGCAAAGAAGAAATAACCCTACTTCACTACCAGGTGTCTCAAAGCAAGTCTTGTGTCCCAGCAGCCCAGAGTCACACAATGCCAAACATCTCCTGAAATGTGCAGGATGTCCCTGAGAAACTCTTATTTCCAGCCACTCTGAAGCACCTGGGCCAGTCTGTGGCAAGCACATCTGTGGTGTGACATGAAAAGAAAGGAGATGCATTTTTTTCCTGGTGTGTGAAATTTGCCCTCCTTCCTTGCATCCTGTATTTCCATCTCATGCCACTAAAACAATAAGAACAGGTTTCCCCTGTTCACCTCTTTAATGTCTGTGCCACCATAAATCAAAGAGCAGGAGCCTCAGGTGCTGATGGAGATGAGTTCCTTCCCTCCAGCAATTTTGGTCACATGGCTTAATTGCACAAGAGTTGGTGAGCATTGCTCATAGGAGAAAAAGAGTTTAATCCTCCTGTTGCTTATTGGTCAGGGATTTTTTACCCCCAAAATGTCTATCTGGGCACCTCACCCACGAAAATTTGGCACTCTGCTAAATGAACAACCAGGTGGGGGCTGTGAGCTGCAGCACACCTAGAGAAATGCCAAGCTCTGCTCTGTCTCTCTCATCTGACAGGAGGGAATGGCCCATCCAGGGGCACTGAGGTTCTTTGCTGCCAGTGGTCAGATGTCCACAATGCCCTGACTCATTCTGCCTAATAAGCCCCTGATTAGGCAGACTTGTATTCCAATATTTATGAGCAGGGAATTCAGCTATGAGTCAATGCTGTAATTTAGCTGTTGACTCTGGTACTGGCTCATGGGTTTTTATTACACAGTGTCTGTGAGTATTTGCCTAAATTTAGTACTTAATTTTCTAGCCTCATATTAGTTAAAAATCTGTGTGAATAGTACAGGATTAGTAATGTCACACAAAGTAAATTACTTTTATTAGAGCTGCTTTCTTCAAACTGTAAATAGACGGGGAAAAATACAGGACATTGAAAATCCAGAGGAGGAGACAACACCCAGAAAAGAGACTGTGCTTTCAGAAAGTAAGATTTAAGGCCTGCTAAAGGGGTAGTTAGTGGCTTCCTAAAAAAAGAGGGGTGGTACTTTGTTGTACAATCCTAGTATGCTCACTCAGCAGCTGTAAACAAAAGTAAGAAGGAAACTTTGACTAGATCCAAGCCAAAAATTGCAATTGAAAAATTAAAGATACACAGGGCCATGAAAATGGAAGGGCAGTGGCTGCTTTTTAACCAAATTGCACCAATTGATTTACATCAAGAAGTGAATTTTGTTTGGTTTGTTTTTTGTTGGGAGATGCCGAATTTAACTTGAAGACAGACATGAAAATTTCTCCAGTGTCTGAAAAACTTGGTTTGGCTTTGAGTTGCAGGTTTTAAAAATCTGCATTCCATTTGCAGCAGGCACTGTGGGTTTCTTGCTTCATCTTGAACCATGAAGCTTTTGGTGCACTAGGGTTAACAAAATCTCTTAGAGGGGAGCATTCTGAATCAATTATTTGACCAGTGCCTGTGTCCTTCACTAATGGGAAGAATTTTAACTCTTACCACCCATTCTTTCACTCACCTTCACAACTGAGGAAATAGATTTATATCTGAGTAAACCTTTTAAGCTACATTTCTATAAATAGGCCTTTTAAAGTTGCATTTAGACAGAGTAGGGCCTAAGACTACTGGGTCTGTAAAATTAAATGTTTGTGAACCATTAAAAAGTAGAACTCACATTAAAATTTATTTTTAAATCCTCTATGGTCACATTCATAGCTTTTCTCATTAACATGAATAGTTCAGACTCTGTGCCAGGGGAGAATTCTTTCTCTTGAAGTTGCAAAAAGAAAAAAATATCAGTGATGGGAATAGTTTGGATGTACCTCATAAAAAGACTAATTATGCTACTTTATTGACCACTGTTATAGCAACATTGCATCTGGCTGTGAGAAAGGATTGTATTTCTCTCTCCATGATATAGGGAAAGATTCTGAAATCCCAATTTTAGTGGCCTTGACTGAACAGGATTAATTAACTTCAGAAATTAAAAGTCTTGCTAATTAATTTTTTCATAAAAAAACCCATAACTGTGCACTGCTAATGCACCCTGAATGACAATTATGACTGGCCTGTCCACCATCCTTGTAGGACCTTTTTCATAGTCTGTGCTGTCCTTGGCACCCAAAGTGCTGCTGGCTGCTGAGAGAAGCTTAGTGAAGTGCATCAGGGAAAGGGAAAATGGCAAAGGTACCAGCCAAGAGGTGCAGGAGTGCAGTAAGATTCAACATTTTTCATCAGATGAAAGGCTCAGGTTTGACCCCAAACTGAGTATCAGTTTTGACCCCAATTGTGCATTGCTGGGGTGGATTGTTATTGTTTCCTCTTTGGAGGGCAGCGAGCCCTTGCACTGCAGCAGAGTCCAAAAAAAAAAAAAGGGGTGATGGAAATCTTTAATCCTCTGATCTGCTTTCTTTGAGCCTTGCAGCTCCCTCCTGTCCATTTCTTTTCCCCTATGCAAAAAAAAACAACCAACCAAAACAAAACAAAACAAAAAACCCAAAACAAACCACAAACCAAACAGTTAACATCCCTTTTCTTTCAACAGTCCAAAAACATTTGTAGCCAACCTAAAGCTACTTGAGTAGGTGAGAGGGTTGGTGTTTTGTTGGTTTTTTGGGTGGGTTTTTTGGTTTTTGTTTTTGTTTTTTGTTAATCAAACATTAACTTCATGGCTCTTAAGCTCCATGAAAGTCTGAAGAGCATCCACCTAATAATAGAAAAAAACCCCAACATTTTGGACATGTCTAGCTAATTACTAAACATCAAAATCAACTTTGAAGCATAACAGGGTTGTGACTTGTCAGCCATTGCACTTACAGACACATTTCAGCAGGCACAGAGGCATCCTGAGGTCTCTGGAGCATTTCAAAGAGGTCCACAACAATTTTGCACTGATCTTCTGGAGGAGATTGAACATCACTTGAAAGAAATTGTCCTTCAAAGGATAATCATCCAATACTAACTCTCTCGAGCTGCCAGGTGGATTTACAGCTGTGTGGCACAGCACATATTTGGGTTATTTGAGAGTGAAGGAAAATGTAGATGAATATTTTAGTAATTGAAAAATATTTTGAGTGAGATCTGAATTACATTAGGGCTGAGGTTTAGACACTGAATCCATCAGGTGGTTGTATATTACTGTGAGTGAAAAACCAGCATTTTGTTGTAACTGTGTATTTAATTTTCACAAGATGCCACAATTTGCTTCATTCTTGCTCAGCTGTCAGAAAATATTTAAGTTGGCAAAGTGTTTACTGTCAAGTGCACCCAAAACAAAAAATTAAATAGAAAACTGGTTGGAGTTGGGCTACTTGGTAAACAGCTGAAACAAGCTTTTTTATATCTCTGTACATCTATTATTTTAGGGAAAGTGTTAAACTTAAAGGGTCTAAGCCAGTATTTCTGCTGCTGTTGGAGTTTGATAAGCCACTTGTTCAGTACTGATGGCAAAGTTTCATTGCCTAATCTTAATAAGTTGCTTCTGGCTGGTGGTTTTTCAGGGGCTTTTTTGTTTGTTTCTTGGTTTTTTAATGGAGTCTCATTAAACCACATCTAGTGTTAAACATTTAATATGAGATTTACTTAAGGAAGGTATTAAATTACAATAATCAACAATTAAGTTTTGTACTCTGTGGCTAAAAGGATTTTCTATTTGTATGCAAATTCTATTTGTATGCAAATAGGTAAATATTTCTATTTGTGTACAAATGTGGAGCCCTAATTCTTAAAGAATATGTGCTGTTTCCTCAAACCAAAGATAAACACATTATACATCCATCTCAGCACCAGGCACTTTATGCATTAGTGGACATTTTATAAAAGCATAAGAATAGTTGGTTAAATGCAGTCCTTACTAAGGCTCACTTGTTGTTTTGACCAAGCTAATATACAAATTACCATTAAAGGGCACACAAAGCTTGATCCATCTAAGCACCCTAATCCTACACAGTCGATATGTAAAATTGCAATATTCCTTTTGTCTTTACAGTGCTTATTGAACACCAGCAGGTGTAATAGACAGCCAAGAACAATGTAATTAAATGTTCAAGTGCCAGTGTAGCAAATCCTCACAGAGCAACCATTGCTGAATGGCTGTCACTGTAGTCCAACATCAGTGGAAAATGCTTTTATTGTAGATAATCTATTCTTGAGCACTCTGTAAAAAAGTGATAGCAAACGTATGGTGTTTCATTGTATTCTGTTACATAAGTTGAAGACAAGAATTCAGGCAATTCTGAAATTACTCTCAGCATCTGGGACCAAAAAATAATTAATGCTAATGCATGAATGCATCTTTTTAAGATTCATATTCTCCTTTAGCGTGAAGCACATCTTGTGCATGACAGTGCAGATAAAAATGCAGTTTGCAGAGGGATGAACCCACCGAGCTTTATCTCCTTTTCTCTGCTTGCAGGTATAGAAACGAGCGTGAATATCAGCAGAGGCTGAAAGAAACCCTGGAGCGCCTTAACAAAGTAAGTCTGGGAAAATGCCAAGGGAAAGGTGTGTAATTTCTTCCCTTTGGTTTCATTTACCACAGTGAGCTGGTTTGTTCCTTTTATATCAATCATTAATTAATCAATTATTCTTAAACTTATACCATGGGACAAGCAATAATAAAAATAACAACATTTAATATAATGTAAAGCTCAGAGAAAGATAAAAGTTGGCTGAAAATTTGGAAGTTTCCAAACCAGGTCTGTGAAACTGAAAAATCCTGATTCATCCTCTCTTGCTGCTAGCCTTCATCTGGGTGAAGAACATAGTATTGTATTTTTATTTCCTTGCTACAAATGACTGGACCTGCTCTGCTGGAGCATTGTCATATCAATAATATGCATGTTGTATATTAAGAAAAGTCAGAAAATGCATTTTAACATTTCTATTTCCAGTGAGCTCTTGACATCCTGCATCAGTTCTGTTTTCCAGAACACCCTGCTCTTGAACATCCTGCAAACCCTTAAAAAAAATTTGTGAAGGTAAATCTTTTGTAAAGGGTTGTTGGAGCTGGTGAGTCTGTCTTCACAGCTCCTCTCAACAAATCTGTAGCTAAAGAAAAGTGAATTGATTCACCAACTCTGGGCACAGCTCACAAAATCTTGAGGCACAAGGGTGTTTTTTTATCCGAGGATGTCCCTGGCCACCCCTGTTGCAGCAGCTCCTTGCACTGGAGCACCAAGTGCTGGAGGGAACACAGCTGATTTTCTGTACAGGGCCCCAGACATAGCCTGAAAACCTGCATGTGCAGGAGCAAGCTCATTCTTTATCTGACTATTTAGCTGGGTTCTGGTTCTGGAGAGATCTGAAGAATTTCTCTTCCAGGGTAATGAAAATATTGCTTCAGCTCATGGACCAGGGGTCGTCACATAAAGCAGAATGGCTTTTCAGAAGTGGAGTGATTAGCAAATACTGCAAAGTTCAAAAGAAAATGTGTAGACACTGCACTGTTCTGATACACAGCTCCATGGAGGGAGCTGGTCTCTCTGAAAGCCTGGGATAAAAGCAGAAGTATTTTTCCCCTTTGAGGGAACATTTGGAAAGCCGAGAACTGCTTTTGTTGATCTCATGCAGAAATATTTGCTTATAGGTATTATCTAAGGGCCTGGGGGCTTTTTTTGGCTCCCTCCCAAACCTCCCAACGTGGCCATTGTCCCGCTGATCTTCCTCTCAATGGGAAGGGAGAGGAGTGCAGAAAAGCATTCCTGATGGCTGGCTCTGAATGTGCTGGGCTGGATGTGCCTGAATCAGCCCCTGGCTCACAAAAGCAGAGCCTGCTGGAGAATTCTCTGCCCGGGAGGCTTAGCAGCACAATGAGACAGCCAACATCTACACATTTTTTTGGAACAGCGCGTGCTGTATGCACGCAAAAGGGAAAAAATCCTCTTCTACCAGTCATATGCTGCACCCACAGACCCCAATGGTTTGTTTGCAACCCATGATCTGCTCACTGAGGTATTTTTACAGCTGATAATGGCACGTGGGTCATTTGAAAGAGATACCTTTAAGAACTTATTTTTTATTCTTTGAGTTAAATGCAGAAAGAAGGACTTCCTCGAGGCAGCTGGCCTCGAGTTTTATAGAGTTGCAAGGAAGATTCAGTTAAAATCTTCCAAGATGTTTTCTCAAAAATTATATTTTACAGTCTTAGTTAATGCCAAACCTAAGAAAGAAATAATGCATTAAATAGAAAAATAAAATATATTGCTACTCTTACATGTTTGTAGAGTATATTGCCAAGTTCCATGGAAATTATCCTAAATTCTAGGGTTTGTGTTAAATAACACAGCATAGGAAAAATCTAAATTAAGCCTTTGAACAGAAATGGAGATTTCATTAGATTTAAAGACCAGTGCCACTCATACCTGTGTACTCTGAGATCATGGTTGTTACTCATACAGTTTGTTCTTTGAGCTGATTGGATGTTAGGAACTTTTGTCCTTGCAAATCCCAAAGTATTATAAACTTGTGCAGCAAGGTGAATCTTTTTCTAAACTTGGTCAACTGTAATTTTTATTTCCAGAAATAGCTCCAAATTGACAAACATTTGTGGCATTTGAGAACATACCAAAGAGAGTGCAAATACTTTGGACCATCCTGGGTTTTTAGAAGGACTTCTTTACTGGGGATCTTAAAAAGGCATCAGGATACCTCAGATCTTGTTATGACACTAGAGAAATCAATGCCTTAGCCTGCTGATGTCATTTGTTTAAGACTCATCCACCATTTCAAGATTTTAACATCAAAATCTGGCATTTCAAACATCTACTGCTTGGCTCCCAGCACTATTTTGACAGTGCCAGTGCCAAGCTGTATGGTAAATTACATTTGTGCGGAACATGGTGAATAACATGGCTCCTGTTTTTTGGATTTATGATACTTCTGTGTCTCCCAGTAGGCTCTTACACTCCAGGCAGGCTGCTCCACGTGCACAGTGACTGTGGGGCTGCTGTGGGTTTGGCACTCCAGGCACACATCCCACCCTGCCACGTGTGTCTGCATTGCAGGAAGCTGATGAAGCCTTGCTGTGCAACCTGGAGCTGCAGATCGAGTCCCAGTTCCTGCAGGATGACATCAATGCTACAAAGGACAGATACAAGAAGGTAACTGGCTGGGTTTGCTGCCTCCCTGGTAATGATAGATGTGGGACTTTGCCCTCCTCTGTGATCAAATGGTGGCAAATTAAAGCAAATGGCATTTGTGTTTTGGTGGGTGCATATGGCACTATTTATTTTCTGTGGGCACAACAGCTGGATGGTTTCCAGCACCCAAAGACACTTCTCAGGGTCCAGTCACTACAGCTGTAGCACAGTCTTGAATTTGTCAACCTGGTATCGTGGTTTAACCCAAAGTGCTGATCAAGCTGTCTTATATTCATGCTAAGGAAGCTGCTGCTTTCATATCCCAATTTTTTGGGACAGGGCACTCCAGTTAATCAGTAGATATACCTGTGGATGTATGATTCCACTCCAGCTGACTTTAACATTTGTTGCCTTCTTCCTGGGAGAGCTGTGAGTCTTGGGATCAGGCCACTGTCCCACCTTTGGTGCTTTTGAAAGAAGTGACCCTTTTTTTCAGGCCACGTGCAAAAGTATTTGTGATTCTTATTTTGAAAATCCCCTATGAAATCGCAAATCATGGAATCTTCAATTAAGACCATGAACTGTATAGTCCTTGGCCAAAAGTCTGTGATATACCCTCACTATGATGAAACTGTTAGCACTCCTGCTCTCAAAACCAGATATAAAATCACATTCCAAAGCCAAGTCTGAACATGAAGTGGACTTTTATATGCTAAAAGCATTACATCTCTAGAAATAAGCCCCAGGAGTACATGGAAATGTCTACCTTACCGTGGCATTTTCTAATGAAAATGTTTTTACCTCATCCCAGAACCTCATGGAAATCCAGACCTACGTCAATGTCTTGCAGCAGATCATCCAGACAACTCCTCGTGTGTCCCCAATAACCACTGGCATATGTGAGGCAAGTATTGCTCTTGGGAAATAAATGCAGCCCTAAGCAAGAAAGAGATAATGTTTACCCCTAAAGTGTCCCAGATCCTTTAACTTCTGCTCCAAGGTTAGGTGAAAACTGTCAAAACAACGTGTAAGTACTGAATAGTGAATATGGGAGAAAAAAGAATTAACTGTAGCTTTGAAAAACTGTATCAAAGAGGAAAGAGAGATCAGCTTTGTCCTGTGCACTCCAGCATATGTATTAGCCCCAAAAATGTGTGGTACAAAGGTATTTGAAGTAGTTGTGCTTCTTCTCTGAGGAGGAGCTGGTAGGATATAGGAACATTTGAAGAGAAAGGAAATCTTATCCTGAATGAGTGAGATTTGGTGAAAATTTAAATCAAATTAATTGATACAGACTAGATGAAAACTTGATGATTTCCACCAATATGGGTGGCTATGCTAGGAACCTTCATTACTTGGAAAAAGATGTGAACAGGTGTATCTACAAGGTCTAACCTGTGTTGTAACAGCCCTGCCATGTGATATCTTTATTCTTAAAGCCATGCCACCATTCAACAGAATTTGACTTGAGGTTCAAACTGTTTTTTGCCATTTTCTACTTGTCTTTACAGTTTATTTCCAGTAGTGCCATTTATTTTGAGTCTTTTTTAGGAGTGAAACATACTTTCTTGTACACACATTGTTTTCTTCCAACCAGGAAAAACTGATAGCAGAGAGGAGGATCCCTGTTCTGCAGAGCCAGCTGGAGGAATACAAGAGCATCCTCTGCCAGCTACAGGCACAGAAATACAAGCTGCAGACAGAGGTATTGTGCTCACTAGCCATACACACAACCATGATGCTCATGAACTGCTTTCTTCATGGTCACATGGTAAAACCTCTAACATGGCTTTAACATGGTTATATTAACCTGGAGGCGTGTTTTCCTTTTAGATTTCCATCTTTTTCTCCAGCTGTTTCGTTCCCATTCTCTCAATGGAACAAATTGTCAGGTTTAGATGGCCAGGGAGGGCTGTAGGTATTGTAGGTGCAATGAAGCTTTCTTTGCTTGTCAGAGTGGCTGGTGAGGGAAGGTTTCCACAATGCAACTGGATTCCTGCAGGACAGAATCAGCGGGATATTGTGGATGGAAAAGTCCCACTGGGCTCCTATGACTTTCTTACTTGCTGAGTTCTGGCTGGAAATTGGCTCCATGAAAACTGATGGGGAACCCTCAGGGCCCAATCCTTTCTGTCACTGCCACATCCAATGCTGAGCTTGCTGTGGGAAGGGCTGGGCAGGTTTGGGGAGCAAAACTGAGAGGGCTGTTGAGCTACATTTGGCTTTCTGCCTCCATCCATGTCACTACTAAGCATTAAGACTGCATCTCTCCTGTGCTGGGACACTACCAGCAGGAAAAACCACATGCTTTTTTTGCCAAGCCCTGATTTGCAGGAAGTGTCTGGCCAAGACTTTGACCAGTTGTCCTTGCCCATCTCCCAGCCAAACCTGCCCTGAATAAACCCCCTGTCTCCAGCCAGTGCCTACAAATGTGAGTGCAGTGCAGGGCCAAGGGTGAAGGAGGTGGAGGAGCAGCTGAAGACTGCAGTGGATAGAAACCAGATCTCAGTAGCTGCCAGTGGCATCTCTACCTCCATGCAGCTGAATATTTTACAGCAGATGGGATGGAGAATGACCCCAGTCATAGCTTCCTTTGTGGCTTGAGCTGTCTGTCCAGGTGAGAGGGATGAAATATTGACAAAAACATCTTTTGGTGGGATTTTGGACTCCTTTGGACAGCCACAGCAGCAGCTCAGAAGTTCCTGAGCATATCTTCTTTCATGAGGGTCAGGAGAGTGTATTTTCCTTGGTCTCTTTCTCACATCTGATGCTCTGGTGGAAAGGACACATGCACTCTGGGATGGACAGGAATCAATATGGAGATGAGATAGTGAATTAATATAGAGAAAAAGGGGGGGAAATCAGCCTTCTGCTGGCAGATGGAGAGAGGCAGTCTTTGGGGAATTAATCGTGCTGTTTTCAAAATCAAATCTTCCCATGTCATGTAGAAAGAGATTATTCATTCATTCATTCTTGTGCCCTGAGATTAAAAGAGTGAAATAGCTTTATGAGTGGAGGTCAGTAACAGAGTTGCTTGTGATGTTGAAGGCTGGATCTGATGACTGAGGTCCTGTTTCTGGACCCCATGAACCCAAAAGTTCATGGACCCCATCCCATGAGCACTGAACAGAAAAAATTCTCAGTCCACTCTTACACTACAATATAACCAAACTAATGCCAAGGGACATCACTCCTATATTTAGGCTCTTAAAAGTATTTTCTTTTGTTTATCTTGCATATAGAAGCATATAGAAATAATTCAATTATTAAAGAATTCATTAGTCACTTATTGCCCCATTAACTTTTTTGTGAGTTCATTTCTTTGAAATGTAGAAAAAATAAATGATAAAATAACTATAATAAATAGCTAAAAATAGCAGAAGAAAGTGAGAGCAGAATTACAGGGTGAAATATTCTACCTGAAACTCAGCCCTTGGTTTTGGAAGGCGACTTTTGCCACCTCCTGGTTGATGTGCTTGTTGCTTTTACTGCTGAAGTAAAAAGGCTGAGGAATTGAATTCAAAAGGAGTTCTTTATGTAAAATGAGACCTTTGGTCTTATTTGCCCTGTCTGCAGACCACAGAGAAGAAGGAGTGGGTATTTCTTGAGCTCATTTTCCCAGTTAAGACATTTTACTGTCCTTGTAAGGCCCTGCCCACTCTGATAAGTTACTGTTTTTGGAATAACTGAACAAAGGCAGTGAAATTGCTCCTGTGTTTCAGCAGTGCAGCATCACATTGTAACAAAGCATGACTTGCCTTTCATTATGCTTAAAACACGGGGATGGTGAATTTTTCAAAGCTGCTTCTTTCACCACCAATTTCATTTACCAGACCACCATGCTGGAGCAAGCCATTAAAAACACCCAGGAGAGTTATGACGATGAAATCCAGCTGTACAATGAGCAGATTGAAAACCTTAGGAAGGGGATAGAGGAGGCTGAGAGGATCCTGGAGAAGTACACCACGGACTGCCGCCAGCTGGTGATCTACCAGCAGTCCCTGGAGAACGAGCTGGAGCGCTACAAGCGGATCATCGAGAATGAGGACAGCCGGTAAGGCTGGATTTCTGGGAAGTGAGGAGCCCAGAGGTCAGATCTGGCCCCACGGAGGGGCCAGTGATCTCTTTTATCTCCTTTGAAAAAAATCTATGCTTAAGGGCATCCGGTTCACCCAAAGGTGTAGCATTTTCACACCTTTCGCTGGTAAATACCTAGGGACGGAAATCTAAATAGATGCAAAATCTGGTGAAACTTCTGCCAAGGAAAGGGTCAGAGCCATTTTGGGCTTCTCCTGTCCACGCAGTTTCCTTTCCATATGTCCTGGCACTGGTGTACAGAGGTCAGGAGCTCACAAAAGCAATCTGAACATCCTCTCCTCACACTGGGTGCTGGTGACACTCACTCGGCATTACCAGCAGGTTGATTTTTGGAAGGTGCACACAAAGCAAATGTCCTGTAAATCAAAGCATTCTTCACAGTAAAGTCATTCTTCAGGCATGGGGAGAAATAGGAAAAATACAAGAAACTGGCAGGGATTTGGGTCGTGCTTAAACCTACAAAGCAGCACTGTCTCCCTCTAATGTCAACCATCAGCCACATTGGAGAAAAGGATCTTTCACAGCAGCAGAGCCAGACCCCTGAGCACCCAAACGACTGCTCCAGGCTGTGCAGAAGATGCAGGGGAAGAACACTCACTAAATAGTCCATCCTATCTGTGGGGAATGGGAATTTGATTAATTTTCAGGGCCTTATTTTGGACACTCAGTTCTAGTTAGAGGTATCTCAACAGGGAAATTCTCAGCACCAAAAATCAAATCGACACAGGGTCTCTGACAGGACAAAATAGCTCACATTCCAGCAGAGCAGACTGGGCAGGCCAAAGGTACAGTAAGTGTTTTGCAATAGGCCTGCCTCTCAATTTTAATTTTTAACCATTAATACTACTGACTCCTCAAATGTTTTCCAAGGAAGACTGCTCCAAATTTCCTATTTTACAAGCCAGCATGATAAAAATGGATTTACAGTTCTTGCTGACCTTTGGTAGGCTTGGATTGACTGTTTGCCCGTCTAAAACCTTCCGGTCTTTTCCAAGTGCCATGCTAAATGCAAAGCTGCTGCTGCTACATGTTGTAATTGCTGGTGTACTTTACCTCATGGAGTATCCCATGTCTCCTGCTGGCAGGAACCAGCCTCACTCCTGTGAAGGTGCTGTGGCTGCCTTGATTTTGCCCAGACAAGAAACAAGTTCCCGTCATTCTTTGTGCCTCCTCACCATAGAGAAGTACACTTCTTCAACCTCTGTGCTTCATTTTGCACAATTTCACTTGCTTCACTGGAAACGGTGGGGAGAGAACTGATGGGTGCACATATTCCCCACAGGTTAAACTCTGCCATAGCAGGAACCCCAGTCACACTCTTCACACAGATATACCGACCTGCCCAGCCTCAGGCTTCCAGGGGAAGAGGTAAACCTGTGATGTGTCTTTCTGTGTCTGTCAAGAGAAGCATCATTGTATTTTCAGCTGTTTGTCCACTTGTCTTTAATCTGGCCACCGGTGGTGACAGCCTGACTACGGGCTTGTAAATGCAACCATTTCAGCTTACTTCAGCTGGCCTTGAGGCAAGCTGTCAAAGGCCAAAACCACAAGCAGAAGAGCTTCTTTGCTAATTTCTTTGCTAATTTCTACTATTTACTACTTAGGCCAATCAAGGGTAACATCGAAAGGCACCTGAAATGGTGGGGAGAGCTGCAGGTTTTGTGCTGGCTCGTTCTGAGTTGTTTGTTGGCACTTTGGTGATGGGCAAAGAGCACCAAAGCGAGTTGAGTGCCACAGGCAGGCAGAGGGCCCTTTTTGAGGCCTATGAAAAACCTCAAACCTATTTGAGGTTTTCCTATGAATGATGTTTCCTCTATGCTGTATGTTGGCTTGTTGGAATTAGGATGCTTGTAAACCTGGTGACAAGGAAATGGCCAGGGCTAAATGGGCAAGACTGCTCTTCACAAAGGAGGTGATGTGATAGGTTGTAACACACGGGATGACCTAAATTTAAGGCTCACTGGGGTTTTACTAATGACAAACTGCCTTGAGAATGGAGACAAACCATCGTATGAGGGATGCTTTTGGAATGCAGCTGTAATTTTTCTAACTGCTTGTGTGAACTGTAGCAGTTTTATATTAAATGGATCCATAATGCCTGAGGACAGATCCTCAGCAGCTGTAAATAACTATTGTTGGGCAAAGTGGTGTTTTATATCTGCTGAGGATTTGGCCTGGACACACCACTGATTTCAAGTCCATGATGAGCAGGGTATTCCATGTGTGTTACTGTACTGTGGCAGGGGACACTGTACTGTGCCTTGGGGAAAATATGTTAGTATCTCTCTGTCCCCATGTTCTTGTAATTGCCAGTACCAACCCCTGCCTCCTCTGCTCTAGCTGCTCATGCCATGGAAATCAGTAATCTGCCTATGCTCCTGCTGCTGCTAAGCTGTCATGGGATCTGTGGCTACTGATTGCCCAGATCAGATTCAGCCTCTGGGCAGGGGGCTCTAAGAGCTCAATGACAGTGACTGAGTGATGCCATTGTGGCCTCTCAGCTCTGTGACTACCAGCCACTGCTGCTCCCTCCTGACATGACTCTCAGCCTCTGTCCATGCTCCAAATTGTCAGGAGTGGAGGTGCCTGGCTCGCTTTTAGCCCCCCTGGGATACAAAGGCTCTCCACCTGCAGCAGTGAGGGCAAGAGGCAGCTCTAGCGTTTGCAGTGACTTTTTTGCAGTGACTGACATTTGCAGTGATATTCAAGCACTGTTTGTTGTTTCCTTTGCTTTGATTTTTTTCTTTAGATATCACCCAGGCCGTGCAAGACATTGCCAGCGCAAAGCCCAGACAAAAAGCCCTGACAAAGAAAATTGCCAGGAAAAAGGAGCTGATGTCAAAAGACATAACTGACAGTCACTCGCCTGAAAGAATGTATGAAAGAACTCTGGAAGGTTTTGACCAAGATCAGATGGAGTTTAGGCACGAAGGCTCGGTCAGGTGTGAACCTGAGCAAGAAGGATCAGAATTTGATGACAAAGAAATGGGCCCGGAGGATGTACCTGATGGAGCCCAGATAAGTAAAGCCTTTGATAAATTGTGTAACATTGTGAGGGAGAAAATAAGAGCCCACAAGAGACCAGAGGCTGATGCCCATCCCAAGGGGCGTTATGTGCTGGTGACAGGGGAGGAAGGCCGTGAAGAACCGTGCATCTTGGCCCCCTCCATCCCTCCTGGGGGAGGGATCACAGTTTCCACCGGCAATGGGAAGGTGATGAATGGTGGGGATGTGGAGCCCATACCAGAGCTGCCAGAACCTGCTGAACCACCAGAAAAAGAGAAAGGGGAAATCTGTGAAAGGAGAGAAGAGTTTGAACTCCCAGATAAACAGAGAGAGGAGGGGAAAGAAGACGTGCTTGAATGGGGGAAAAAAGCGAGAGGAAAAATTGAGCAAATCGCAAAGTACCCGGACATCTGTGAGCCTGAGACAGTTCCCTCCCCTGGCCTGATAAGCCCAACTGAGCCAGGACTCCTTCGAGAGGCAGAGTATGAGCGAGAAGATAAGCAGGGCCTTTTGTTCAGGGAAGCAGCCTTACCTGGCTCCATGAGCTATGAGAAGGTGGAGGTGGTGGAGTCCATCGAGAAGTTTTCAGACGACAGAATTCAGACGTACGAAGAGACAGCGATGATTGTCGAGACAATGATAGAGAAGACAAGCAAGAAGAAACCAGGTGACAAAGGCTCTTAAGTGACACACACCCTCTGGTAGTCGACTTGTCTGGCATAGTTATTACATGACTGTGTTTTTTTTCCTGACCGAATGATACAGTAGTGAGATTTTTGCTGTTTGGTATGGAACAGATTGAAACCTTGACGGCAATTCTGTCTGATGTAGGCTCACCTTTGGTGCAACAACCATCAGTGCTCTCCAGGGCACACCCTGTGCAACTGATTTTCATCATTAGGACACATGGAAAGAAATTATTATGACAGAGCTGCCTGGCTTTCCACAATATCCGGGACAAATTTGCGTATTCCTCTACTGCTCCTATAATGCCGTACGACCCCCATCCTTGAGACAGCTGCAAATGTTAACTTGTGACATCTGGTTCATTTAATAAAAGTTTTGCCTTCTACCAAAGATACTCACTGTGGGTTTATTTTGCCTCTAACATGGACTCACAGTCCCTACTTGTAAACATCACCTGACTGGTGTGCAGGAGTTTTTCCAGGGAAAGGGCTGGATACCTCTTAAATAACCAAATCTCTCACTTTCAGAGTTTTTAAATTGCAATGAGCTTGGCAGGCCTTTCTTTTTGGAAATAAAGACAAACTTCCTGTATTCAAAATAAGCTCTTACTGCAGATCTTCTCAGAATAAAATTCCCTGAAGGGAGATATCCCTTACAAAAGCTACTATTTGTCCTTCACCAGCATAACTAATATACTGATGAGTGCTTTTGAGCAGACTGCAGCCAAAGATGGTGTATTTAGGTTTGTTTTTTTTAAGCATTTCCTTGGACTGTAGACTTTAATACTGCCACAGGATCCTGCCTCACTCCTGTCACTTGCAGTTACCTGGAGCTCCACAGGATTGTTGGAATAAGCAGTGCCTTTCCACCTCCCCATACCTGGGGAAGCAAAAAGCAACACTTGCAGCAACAACAGGCTCTTGCAGCTCCCAGAAACCTTCAACTCAAGAAAACAATTAAAAAAAAAACCAAACACAAAAAAGAAAAGAAAAAAAAAGAAAAAAACAGAGAAAGGAAATCTTTTGCTTGTATATAAATAGTGAGCTCTACTTAAAATGCTCATACACCCTTTAGGACTCAGCTTGACTCCAGGCACATAAGTCATCCCACTAAAGCCCAAGACTTACTGATTGGCCTCTACACATTTCTTGTCCAATCCAATCCCAGTTCTCTAAGTTTTTATTTCAGTTTTCATTTCATTTCAGCTTCCAGCCTTTTCTTTCTGCCTCTTAACTCCTGTCAGCTGCAGCAAAGCAAGGCTAAAAGCCATTTGTGCTAACAAGCCTGAGCTTCAGGAGCTCCTCACAGCACCCAAGACTTCCCTTCAATAACATGTTGGGTTTGGTTATTTTATTCATGAGTCCAGCACAGGTGACTCTCATAGTCACAATTTTAGTCAGGACTTTCTGTTGATGCTGGTTTATTGGAATGCTGTGGGAGTTTATTCCAGAGCATGCTGCTTTTCAGTTTAATATATTTACAGTGTAAATAACTGCAGAGAAGGCATTTATCAATGTCTGTGCAGGCTGGGCTCTGGTGACCTGGGAGCAACTGCTCAGAGTAATTGCTGCTGAAAGAATTTGACTGCTGCAAGGCAAACAAAAAAGAAAAAAAAACCAAACCAAAAAACCTACTCTCATTGCAGCAATAGGCAGGCTGTTTAATAATTCTGTCACAAAGCAGGGTGTAAACAGGTTCAGGCAGTATCTAGATACTGTACTGCTGCAGACATGGTAGGATATTATAAAATGAAATGTACTTTCTGCCATGGGGAACACAGGAGCTAAAAAGTACCCAAAAGGTAGGGGCGGGAAGTAGAGATGAAAAGAGAAACAGGGAGTTAGATGTAAATCAAAGTGCTCCAAACAGCAGAGGGAATAAAAAAAAATCTGCTGTAGCACTTCCTTGGGACCAGAGCTGCTGATGAGCTGCAGTGCAGAACTGCCACAGTCTGTGTTCCTGATCATCCTCTTCCCAATGCAGCTCAGCACCTGCACTGCTGCTGCCTTTGCACTGCTGACCTTGCAGCCAGTGGGTTTGAACCATGTAAATAATGCCAGGTAAATTAAAAAAAGCTCCTCCCAGCCTATGGATTGAATTTTATGTGTCAGGGTTTCACAGAATTAACATAAAGCACTTTACTCATCATCTGCCAGTATCAACTTTTTTGGAGTATCATCTTTATCTTCTCCATGTCCACTATATGCAGGATACACATTTCTTTATCAGTGTAGAAAGTAGGAAGTCATCCCACTGAGAGCAGCAATTTACCTCCTGTGTACTTTCAGATAAGCAATGATGATAGGACCTGCCAGTTCATAACAGCTCTTTATTTTACTGCTATTATAAAACACCATCACAGGGCTCACTTGTTTTGCATCATGAGCTTCATTTTCCCTTTTTTTAGAAATACTAACAAATTAACTTTCTTTTCCATCAGCAATACCATAAAAACTCAGTCTAACCGGGCATATTTTTCAGTGATACCTTGAAGCAAAAATCCACAGGAATTTGAAGTAGATCTCTATATTGTATATAAATGTAGTTATATATATATATATATATATAAAAATTCACCATTTCTGTATATCACTCATTATTGTGATTTTTGAATTACTAAATTATGTCAGCATTATGAAAATATGGACAGCCACCTAGTTATTTTGCTGCTTTATAAGGTATTTAATAATTGAACAGACAACTGCAAAATTACGTGAGTGCAATGGAAAGTCATGTACATGTTCATTTAAGAATTCCACATGGACTTTTGTTATTCCAAAACTTTTCCAAATTTTTAGAAGCCCAGTAAAAACTTCCAGGAACCTCTTTCTTTGATCACATACACACAAAAAGTTACAATGTATGTGTATTATTCCTTACATACCATATGTAATTCTAGACATATTTATATGCAAATATACAAAATATACTCTGAATATATATATAATATATTTATATATATATATAATGTGTATATATATATATATATATATATATATATATAAAAAGTTATATATATATATACACAGAGTGATACCACAGGTGTGTATGTATTTAGTCATACAGGTGTATACACAAATATATTTATGGTAAATTTTTCTGATGGGACTGCTGCACCAGTGAGAAACCTGTGAGTAGTGTGAAGCTGCTTGGCTTGGCTTTAGAGTGTAATTTGCACAGACTCTGAGTAGGTTGAGTTGTTTATTTTTCATTTGGAAAAGGAAAAACAGGCCTCTTACGGAAAAATAAAAGATGGATAGTCTCTTGAATTAACATAATTCTTATACATTCTTAATGAAACACGTCCACCATAGAACCTTTGGGTTATGTTTTTAATTTGCTAAATAAATATTTACTTACTGAATATGTTTCTACTACTATGCACCGGATCAACCAGGACAACTCTTATTAAAACATCTTAGATTCAATCTCTGCATATTAAAAATACATAATAAAATTCTGAAACTAGTCACTGCTAAAATGTAGATCTTGGATCCTGCAAAAATCTGAAATACCTGCTTAAAATAACCATTTGAATAGGTCTACTGATGGGCTTTAGTGCAAGTGCCTAAATATTTGCAGAACCAAGACCCTTTATTTCTCAAAGGTTAAATTTGGGATCTCACACCTGAGAACATGTAGTGCTTCCATCAGTAATTCCCACCAGGGAGAATGTTTTGTTTTGCAGCAATAGCCAGAGCATACTCCAAGGGAGAGAGAGATGGACTTTAACTCATGCCCAAAATGTCAAGGTGGGACTGACTTTTAAACAGCAAAGAACAATGACTGCCAACAAATCTTCCCAAATATACTACATTTTATTTCTCAAGAAGGCCAACTTTGCATTACACTTTAATAACTTCAGCGTATTTTTTTCTCCTTAAATATATTTGTATAACATAATACCAGCAAATATATAGCTTAAAAAAAAAAAGAAATTTAAATTAAAAATTGCTTTGGGATTGAAACTGTGTGCTTCAAATTTTCCCCACAGCAGTTTACTGGCAGCTGGGTTTTAAACCCCAGAAAACAGGTGTCTGTGGTTGGTAATGCTGACATAGACTCATTTTACAGTGCTGGAGAACATCTCAGTAGAGAGACCAGTAGATGCACACAAGCTGCCAGAAATTCTACAGCTCATCCCTATGTGCTCGTTCTGCTGTAAGATGGTAAATTGATTTAAATTCCCAAAATTGCAAAACGAAACAAAATAAAAACCCCAAAAACAAACAACAAAAAAACCCCACAACACAGGAAAAGAACCCCCAAAACAACCAAATTAAAGAACTCCAGCAAAACTGGGACTTGTGCTTCTAGAAGGCCCTGACCTGGTTTGCAAATCACTTCTCCCCAGCTTTGGCATTGCTTTGCCTTCCTTATTGCATATCTGTTGATCCATCCTGTAGCTGAAGTGTGTGTGTAGTGTAACTGTGGTATGAAATAAAACGCTGGAAAAACTTGGGTTTCTGCAAATCGGATTGGTGAATTTTCCTTATCTCTGGTTTCTTTCTTTTTGTGGGGTCTAGTGCTACTTTGGTTGAACCCAATGGAGAAAGTCCCACTGAAGTCAGTGATGCAGAAGGAGCATGTTCAAAGACCTCTCCAGACAACCTCTTTGTGATTCCCTCTCTCTCCCCTCTCTCATTTTTTAAAATGTGCTCATTATCACCAACTTCCAGTGTTAAAATTCACTCTTCTTTTAATACAAACATTTACCACAGAAATATGAAGGGAAAAGCCATTAACTTCTTTGCTGGTTATTACCTATTTGTATGACACGAAAGAAAAAAAAAATCATCATTTACAGTCACAAACTGTACACAGTATTTGGCGGGAGTACATTTTGTGGTTTAGAGATTAAAAAATGGACCGCTTCAGTGGCAATTAAAAGAATTATTGACGAGATAGAAGACTTTAAAATCAGAGACAATCATTGTAAATACGTCTAACACAGAGGTTTGGATAGTGGAACGGTGAGGAGAGGGGTGTGGGGAGGGAAAGACACCGTCATGCAACACAGCACTAGTTCTTGCTCAGTATACTCTTCAGGCTCCTCTCCACTGCTTCATCTAATTCTTCTTCCAGCTCTTCCTTCTTGGACATGGCCAGTTTGGACTGGTAATCCTTTACGATTTGGTCTATGTAGGGTGCGCTCTGAGTCCCGTGCAGCATCAGCGTCCACTCCTTCAGCACGCCCCGCTGGGGCTGCCCGCCCACAAACCCCACCTCCAGAGCCCACGTGCCTCGGGGGTCTTCTCCCCAAGTGTGAGTGGTCATGAAAGGCCACTTGTCAAAGCCCACCTTGGAGTCGTCGTCCCTGGGGCGCCGGCTCAGCAGGATGGACTTGGTTCCCATGGGTGAGGTCATGTTGATGTTGAGGTCTCCCCGCCGGGTGGAATTCACAGTTATCACCGCCTGGACGTGCTCCAGGTATCGCACAAAGTTTTCCTTCCCCTCGCACGCGTCGGTTGTCAGCGTGAGGAGCAGCTTGCCACTTGGTGGTATCTTTCTGTGGGGCAAAAAGATAATTAAGGCAATTAAAATGGTACAGTATGGCTTGTGCTAGAAATACTGGGTTTTAGTGCCTCACAGAAAAACACTGTATTATTCTCTTTATTACTGCATGAAGAAGTAAGGAAATAATAGTTGCAAACTTAGCCAGAAAGTAAATGCTCTCCTTTTAGAAAATTATACCAAAACCTTAATTTGAAAATAATTATGAAATGTACACCTACACAAAGAGAGAAGTAACACAATTTTAGAAGCACATACTGCTCTTTAAGGACTAACATTAATGGTTGTCTTTACTTATCCCTGCTATATTGGGTAATTGCATAATAATGCATGATAACCATGAGTAGTCAGTCATGTCAGTTCCCCTAAATGACAGCAGCAAATGGCTCTCTGGTGTTGGAGGAACCAACTGCACAGAAATTTCAGTGCAGTCACACTAAACCCTATGTCCTTGTTCTGCTTTGGAAACCAGCACAAACGTGGGATCCTGGAGTGGGTTCGTTTGAAAAATACTTTTCCATGAAGATTTCCATTCTGAACAGCTCCTGTACATGAGTACATACACCAAGGGAAGAAGTTGCAGGTGTTTACTGAGTTGCCAAAGTGCTGTCTGGCCCAGGAGCCGAGGCTGTAAAGTGCCTTCTAAACCTGTTGGGGTCAGGATGCAACTTCAATTACCCACTGCCTCAGAAACTGGCTGGCAAAATACATGGAAAGTGTAAAAATGCTCTATATCTTCACCATCAGTGTTCTGCGAGCAGTGTGACATTTTATTCTGTCAAAAAGAAATAACTGAAAGACAAGAATTACAGCAGTCATTAAAAAAGGGACCAAGTCACAAAAGACTCCAGTCACCTTGTCATTATCTTGTTTTCCAGCGGCTTCTCCCTGCCCTCAGTTGTGCAGTCAAATAGAGAATCTTTTGAAGGGCATTAAATGCTCTGTGGTAATGAATACCTTCTTTTCAAAAGAAATCAGTACCAGTTTTTGCCTCTGCTAATGAAATACTGTGTTCTTTAGAGACCAGTGAAAGCATTTCACTCAAGCCTAGCTTCCAGGAATTCTTTTCTTCTTGAGATGAGCTCCAGATATTACACTTGGTACATCACTAACTGGCTCAGGCCAGTCTCTGTTCCGCTTTCATAGAGTATTACCTTCTTGGAAGTACTTGCAGAGCAAAACATCATTTGGATTCAGATCCTCAAGGCATTTAAACACTTACCTTCAACTGAAAAACCTGTGTTGTTCTGAGTATTACGGAGCAGAAGTTGGTATAACATAAATATTGTACAGCTAAAATATTTGAGCATCTAATATAACACCCTTAAGATACTTATTTTACGTGCCAAAGCACAAGAAAAACGCACTACATGCAGACAGAGGTGAAGGATTGTAATTTCACAGTTGCCATGTGCTTGCAGTTTCTCTGCATGGGAAGCCTCAATCTCAACTCAGTCTGAATTCATGGTATCTCACAGCCTTTTCAGAGTGGACAAAGGTTTGTCAAAACCTTTCTGAATTCCCAGAAGTTCCAGAGGTACTGCTTCATTACCAGAGAGGTGATAAGTGTTTTATCTCCTTCAGTTAATGAGGAGGGACATCACAGTGCCAGTCTTTTCTTCCTGTCCAGACTAAAGCCCACAGAAACAAAGAAATGTGTTCCCACTACATTTGCTCTGCAGAAGGCTTGACAGCTGCAACAAGCTTTTCCCTCTACCTTCTCAAGTCCTGCAGTGCAAAATTTCCCTCAGCTCTCTAAAAACCTGAGAAAAGGCTCCCTCTCTATTTCTCCCTTTCCTGTTAACTTGGATCTAATAGTCTCTGCTTCAGTAGGCTAATTATGGTAGTCCAGGTGAATTTTCACAAAGAAACAAAAAGAACCAGGGGTGGTGGATATATATATATACTATATATATATATATATATATAGTATATCCATGGCATAGTACCCAGTGGGAGATTATATATAATATATGCACTTTTGCATGTGTAGTACCTAGTGAGAGATGAGCAAAGAGAGCTCCTGTTCCTCAGCTAATGGACTACAATGTCTTAAAACTTTGTATTTCCTTAAACCAGCCAGAACCCCTTGTCAGGAAAAGTTCCTATTGCTAACAAATGTTTCTGTTTTAAATACTGATTGCTTTCAGCACATGGTATATTATGTCTGTTAATTATTTCCTGGCCTTTTGCTTAATTGACAATGCTGCTCTGAAACACACCTCCATATAAACTACTCACTTTCATAAATCAATACCAAATACATATTTTTGTATGTGCTAGGGTGGCATCCTGGTTTATTTTCTTTTTCTGACAGAATAATGCTGCCTTCAAAAATGGCACTGAAAAGTCAAATTTCAAATGGTATAGATATAATTTAGGCCATTATCAGGTTAGTATTTCAATTACTTAAATTAAACTAAAGCTGTTGTAGTCAATTAGTATTCACTCATTTGTTGACTCATTCACTTTAGCACATAAAGGTAAATCAGAAAATAATCTGACTACCTACCCTGCAATTAGAGATTTGAAAAGCTTAAAGCAAGTGTAATTAAATGCTGTAGTGTTCAAACCATACCACTGGTACCTGTAGATGATTGTTTCAGTCTTCTGAAGATAAAATTGTCTGCTGAAGAATCTCACTACGAGATATGACCTGGCTGATAGATATTTCATGTGGCAGCAGTTTATGTAATTTACAGTGCCAGTCTCCCAGATTTCCATTTGGGGATGGGCTCTTTATTCACAGAAACTTTAGCACAAACACACCTGTGAGTGCCCAGGAGAAATGGATGTTGCTATAAACACTGTGGCACTAGCAGTGGGGATACAGATGTGCTACAGAATATACTGCTCCAGCAAGGCAGGAACTGAAAGATCACACAGTTCCATCAAGCACTGTTGATAAAAAATGTTTTATCAACTTATTGCTGGTAATGTTAGGGTTTCTTAAAGAAAAAAAAAAACAAACCTCATTAAGTGTCGAGTCTTATATTCTTTTTGTTAGGGTTGGGATTAAATGTGTGACACGGTATTTGTTGTTTGGACTCAGATGTTTATTAGTTCTTATTTGTATTACAGTCTCACAAACTGTGAGTTCTACAGCACTCCATGGTAACAAACTAAAAAATGGAGCTGTATCTCTCTCCCTACAAGGGGTTTTAAGGATAAACTGTCTAATTAAGAAATGGCACCTAAATTATTTTTACTTTTAACCTAATAACTAATTACTTGTGGTTCGTAACGTGGGCTTTTTAAATTTAATTTTACAATACCACCCAAACCCATGAAGAAGAAGGTGAAGAAGAAGGACTAGTTTCTGCTCTAAACCAGATGATTGGTGGATTTGGAAGAATCCAAACACCTCCACTAGACGATTCACTTACTCAGGTTCCTGTATTGACCCTCCAACACAATGGAATCTCTCAGGAACAGTTTTCCAGTCTTTTGCCATCTTAACCATTGCTCCTGCATCCAGCACACCGTAGCCAAACAAGTGGTTGAACTCCAGCCCAACGCCGTTCCTGCGCCACCGGTGAACCTCATCGTGAAGCTGGTTCCTCTTGGAGGTGAGCACTGTCAGGTGCTGCATGTCTCTCCATGTCAGGTGAGAGCTGTGGAACAGAGAAAAGAACACTGCAGCATTGCCAAGTAGACAGTAAAGAAAAACTGTGTTTGAGTAAAGGCTTTGGGTAAAATTCGCTTCTATGAATAATGCTGAAATTGTAACTACACAGTAACAAAGCTTCTGTTGATCTCAGTGGGAGCAAGAATAGGTTTGGATTATATAGCACTTTTACAAATATGTTCTTCAAAACTGCAAAACCATTTCTGATTAAAAATTACTTCTTTTAACTAGACATTACAGACCTAACATGCAATTTTTAAAGAAATAAAATGAGTAAGATATTATACCAGATCCTGAGAGAAATACAAAACATTCAAAGTTTATAAAAAACATTTCACCTAGCTTTCCTCTTAGATCTTGCCCCCTTTTTCTTGCCTGCTCCTCCTGCTTTTCCAATGGACCTTCCAAGACCCACCCTGAGAAGCCCTAATCCGATGAAGCCGATGAGCTCTAACAATCCAGGTGTTAGTAATGTCAGGATTCTGTGAATATGGATATATGGGCTGTGGGTGGCTGCAGCCTTGCAGTGTAAGGTATGGCAGAGGTTTTCACCCATGTTATATTAGCATGGATGGATGCAGTCAAGTAATATTTGCCTAGCTGCAATGGTTATTTTTCATCATCTCCTCTTGTCTCCCTAGATGTACAGTGATTATCATAACACGAAGGGCACTTATTACTCTAAAAAGCTTTAGAACTGACATTCTGATTCTACATAACTAAAGCTATTCCAGTTGTTTTATGATGAACTCTTTCAACATCACAATATGTCTGATTCAAACCACCAGCCTAAAAGGATCTGCTTTTCAGCTTTCTGTGCCCCAAGCAATAAGCACGTGTGTGTGCTGAATGTACACCAGAATAGCTGTTCCCCCAAGGTGACACAGGAGAGCTGAAAAGAAGATATCACTTGCATCATTCCTACTGAAATCCTTTAAGAGCTTGATACACATCTTAAAGCTGTAGTTTTCTATTTCACAGATGGGTCTGGTTTGAGAGATGTGTCAGTCCTGTGCTGTGTATGAGCTGACAGACACAATGCAGGCAAGAACAGGCTTCAGGGGAGATGGTCAGTGATTCCTGGGAAGGCTTATCCAGGATAGTTCTGCACAACACAACTCAATACAGCCAGAAGGATATAGGAGACACTGACAGTTCCTTCTCCCTCCTGCTGCCTTCTCAGCAAAGCCTAGAAATTCTAGTGCAAGACAGGGGTATTAAGTCTAATTCCTATTCATGATAATGGCAGAGTAATTCCAGTCTTTACAGGTAGCTCAAATGAAGAAGAATTATAATTATGACTGAGATATTTAGGTTCCAGTCCAGTTTAAACATTGAGTGGTCAGAAATTTCATTAAACATTTACATTTTTATGGCCATATTAGTATTTTACATAGTGGCTGTCCCATGAATGAATTTGATAGTAGAAGGAATGATCATCCAAAGCTAAACATTTGGCATGTGTTTTACATGTATAAAACCTGAAAAATGAGACTTGGACCAAGTCATGTTCTGAGCATGGTAGTCATTGCTCTGCTAAGGTAAACTTGGCCTCCTCTCACAAATCTTCATTATTCTGCACTGTTGAAGGAAACTATGCACATAGTACTCACTTCATGCTGTGGTTACAGCAACTGAAGCTCTGTAACTAAGCAAATGTTGCCTCAGTTCATGAAAAAATTAACATAAAGTAAAAAGGTGGTGTAAGTTATTGTAAGGAAAACTTTTCCTAATCAAAGGAGAAGAAGATCATGATTCCAAGATATAAAAAAGGTTCCAGTGTCAGGAATACCATGGAGATGGTAAACAGACAATGGATATTTATTCCTTCATGTAACAGAGCAATTAGACACCACAGAAGCAAGCTACCAGCAATGGGTTAAGAAAACAAAGAAAACATTCCAAACCACCATTGCAAAAAAAAAAAAAAAAAGTTGAGGAACTGATTGTTACTGGATGACCTAGGTGCCAAATACAGACAATTTGAAAAAGAGTGAGACAACTTCAAGGAAGATCAATGTGCCTGTGGCTATTAAACAGCAGAGACCCACTGCTGTTTCTACAAATCACAGATTGACAAAGCTCTTGTTGAAAGATCACTCTTAATCCCCATTCTTTGTCCTCTTCCTAAGCATCTGTCATTGCAGACAGTACCCTGGCACAAGATGAACTCCTGTCTCACATTACAGGGTCATTCTTACATTTTTGTAGGCAGGGCATTTCACAGAGGACATGTAGAGAAATTAAACAATCTCTTCCCCCAAACAGTGCTAGAGAAGTCTAATCCATGGATGCAGAGGTTGGGGAGGACACAGAGAGAGCCAGGCAGCCAAAATTCATCTGCCATGCAACTTTGGCAAGGCTGTTGCTCCATCTGCAAGCCACCATGCACGTCACTACTGTGTGGGGTGGCTTTTGAGCTGGTTATTGCAGCCTCGTGCCACACACAGCCAGCCAGCTGAAATGATGAACACCATGAATCAACCCACAGGCCCTCTCCTCTCCAGAGCTCATGAGGAATTTCTCAACAGCATACTTAGCCTCCAGGGCCAGGGCGAACACTCCGGCTGCTTCAGGGGCGGCTGCAGACGTGCCTGAATGACGCAGGGTGCAGTTGCCATACAAATCTGTTGTAGCCTGCAACGACATTAGATGTAATTAATGAAACCAGCTTTCCCATTTTCGTTGCAGCTACAGACACAAAAAGAGCACAGAAAGTGGAGTCTGTGCCCTTGCTCTTTAATTGTGTTTGTGTCCACGGTCTGTTTTCTTTTTTTTTGGAAGAGTGTATCAATTTAAAACCACAGTGAGACACGTTTAGAGCATAAATAAAGGAGCAAGTCATCAGATAGTAAACCAGTGCTCATTATCACTCAAAATCCATCTATTTCTTATGAACACAGTTTAACCAAAGGCCTTAAATTCCTTTCTGATTATCAAAAAGATTTGAAACTAGAATAGTTAACACTGTTGAGCATTTTAACATTTGTCCAACTCTGAGACCAGCAGCAGCACCAGGCTGTTGTCTTCTGTGCAGATTAGTCACTAGCAGAGACCAGAAGAAAACCTCAGAAATGCATTTTATGGCAATAATTACAAAGATGCCACAGATCATTTTGGCTGGTATCATCACAGAGCTGCTATGAAGACAGACACTCTGTAAACTGAACTAAGTCCTGGCTAGTCTGAAGGTGCTGAAGAGCTGAAGAGCAGCAATCACTACGGTGGAAGAAAATCCCAAATACCAATGAACAGAACCTGCCTGTTTTCCAGCTTAGGTAAGGCCCTGCAGCAGCAGCAGGCTCTGGTGATCTGAACCCCCATACGTCCTCTGTGGGTGACTAAATGTCATTTCTGATCTGTGCTGTTTGTACAGCAGAAGTCTGCCAGCACAAGTAAATATGACCTCAGATGTTAACTCAGATTTTTACAGAGACCTTTTGTCACACTGTCCTCCAGAAAGAGGGCAACTGAACTTCGTAATCTGGCTTCTGATAAAGGAAAGCACCAACTTTCCTTTGAAGCTGTAAAATATGGAAGATCATTGCTGCTCTCAGTAAAAATCCCACATCTTCTCAGCTGACAGTTTTGGCACCATCACATACTGCAAATGAGAAAATATTCATCTCAACAAAGAACCGCCTGCTGCTCCAAAGTACACAGAGTTGCAATAGGTCATGCAGATAGACACACACCACGCACAACAGCACCAGGACTCACCACACCAGCCTCTGGATTTCTCTTCCTGCCATTACTGAAGGTGGAGGCCAAGGTTGAAGAGCAGCTCTCATCGTACAGAGCTGTGCGTCCGTCGTTTATGGCGGAATTGATGGAGATTGTCCACATGCTTGACGCGTAACCATCGCAGTTACAGTCGTCGTAGCTGCCTCCATCTCCAGAGGCCCACACATAGATGCTGCCTTTCCCACCCCGGCCCTGCCAAGGGGAAAATCGAGGAGTTAAACAGCAAACAGGAGAAAGCAGCAACATTAAACTTCCAAAGTGCTCAGGCCTGAACAACCAAGCCAACGCTGACTTAGAAGAATCCTGAAAATCGTGTAACAGATACTGTCTGTGGTAGCCATTTAACAAAAGAACCTTGCTGACCAAACCCCTTTAACATGCAGCTGGCTGCTTTAGGAACTTCTATATGACCTTGTGGAACTATATGCAACATATGTTAATAAACGTTTCATTTTAAGAAACCTTCCCAACTGACATGACTCAGATGTTTATTTGCAAGAAACCCCTATCCCCACCATGGCCTGGGCTCTGGCCAAGCCCTGGTCCCAGTTGGTTGGGAAGTGTGTTATAAAAGCTGGAACCCCCATTTGCAGTGACTTTGGAGACCTCACTTAGGAGTGAATGCACTTCTAGGAGCTCCCAATTCCCTGGAAAGTTCTCCAAATCATCACTGCAACAGAACCAGCGATGGCGGGTTCTGAGTGATGGTAAAGAATTTAGGCAATGGGTGATGTATCTTTCTCAGTCACTATTCTCTCTCTCTCATACAGTACTGATTGGGTGCATTATCTTGCTTATTTTGTTTGTTGCTGAAGCCTAGTTGTAGTGGTTTTGGTTTGCTAATTTGAGATTTCGTTAATTTTGAGATTTTTTGGTTAATGTCTTAATGGGTTTAGTATTGGCTAATTACTAATGTACTTACTTCTTGCTGTGAGGATTAGGAGAAAGGTAAAGTAGGCTTAAAACTTTGAAAGGATATAAAGAAAAATTTATTAATAGTAACTAAGAGTAATAAGAATCAGAACAAAACCTTTAGAACACTGTTCCTCTCTTTATAATCTTTTCTCTCCTATTGACAATGTCAAGAAACAAAACCTAAAATTTTAGTCAGTTTACTACTTTTAGAATAGTCTTTAATTTATTTAGGGAGAGAAGTCTGTTTTGTTAATGTTATGGAGACTTCCCTACAAGGAAAAAAACTAAACAATCCAAAAAAAGAAACTTAACCCCATAGAAAAAACCTACCCAGCCCAACCCAACCAAAACAAAACTGTATTTCCTGTTTACTAATTAAAAAAAAAAGTTTTCAAAGTTTTTTTGTCTTTAACATGTGTATTTCACATAAACATATACAACTTCTAATAGCTAGAAGTTTTACATCACTTCCTTTAATACCTCTCATACAAAACCAGAACATAAGTGCATAGTAAGCTTATTGTTTTATTAAATGTATTATTTTGCCTCTGTGCTGCCTTAGTATTAGTAGTAAAATAAGATCATTATTTTTGGTGTCTGTGTCCTTTAAATCACCCCCAACAATTGGCAAAACAACTGCACACCTAATTGTAAAGCTGAGCACCTGTAAAGGAGAAAACTGGTACAAACAATACATACATGAAGCTTCATGAAACACACAGACCCTTGCAGGTTATTAAATCCAGGTAACTGGAGCCAAAGCCAGTTCTGCAACCTTGTGTACACAAAACACTTCCACTTATCTCCTAGTTTGCTTCACACCCTGAAGGCTCCTGTGGCACACTCTAAGACATTTTATTAATTCATCAGCATTTATGTCATGGTCTAAGTGCCATAAGGAAAACTGTTCTTTTAAAAGGGATATAGGCTGGGTTTGTAAGATCCAGTTAGGTTCAGACAATGGCTAAAAAGCTCTACCTTTTTCTCTCAATAAATTTCTTTTTCCAAAGGTATGATTGGCTCAGAGCTGTTTTTCTGACAAACCAGCTGCTACGTCTAAGGAGAAGATAAAGTTATGAGGCCATACAAATAATCTACAGAAAAACAGTAAAGCAATTATGCTGAGATGGACAGGAGTGACCAAAGCTGAAGGGCCACTATGAAGGCTTGCCATTAATTAAATGAAAGAAATCCATACCCTCTCCCCAACTTCCAGATAGGGAGGTAGTGGGAAGGGAGCAACTCAGCTCCTTCTAATTCCATAATCAGAAGGAGGTAGGAGCTGCCTGAAAGAGAGTCAGGCGTGAGAACTTCAACTCTCAGGGAAAGAGCAGTGCTGTGGAACTCAAAGCTCAGATCTCCAGCTGATCCCAGCACAACCACCCTTCCTCTCTGTGTTTAGCTCAAGTAATCCAACATTTACTTCCAACAGCACCAGAAGTCTGCAAGGCTGGAATTTAACACACTCTTGAGATGCACTGAGCAAAAGACTAAGGAATTTCTTCTGGTCTTCTCGCTGCCCAGCATGAAATGGAAGTTAATGAATATACAAACGTACTAACCTGCAGTGGTATTTTAATAGGGAACCTTTTCAGCCAGGATTTTAAATCAAATCTGAGTTCCCAGCAGTAGCTTCTATTTTTCATTGCACCCCACTGAACAGAGCAACCTCATTATTTCAAGCATGTTAGTAAGTTGCATTATAATCCACTGAATTGCACAGCAGGATTGCTGACACTGGGATGTGTAACATCTCAGGACACAGATTTTCATAATAAAGATAATGACTATGGAAAAGCTCACTGAAATCTATCTAAGAACTTCCACAAAGACCTAGTATCAGTCAAGATATAAGGGAGGATCATAGTCTTGTAAAAATATATACTTTTAAGAACAAAATCATGGTATCAATTTATTTTTAAAATAAAATAAAATAAATAATCAGTAGAACAAAACCAGTTGTGCCTTTTTTCTCTTTCATTTCTTCCATGCATGTAACAGATTGCTGGTGTGAAGCAAGGGGAATTCACAGAGGAACTGAAACTCTGGGATGGGTTTATGCATGCAATTACTGTAACTTTAAAATGGCCTCAGGATATTGCTTTCACAGGAGTCACATCCATAAGTGGGTCTCAGTGTTAAAAACCTGTAATTCACCTCTTAATACTCTCATTTAAATTGCTTTTCCTTCCTAGCCAGGGCTGGAAAGACGAGCAAACACTGCTGCAATGAACTGACAGCAGCACAACTGCATTATTTGCAATGATGCTTAGGACTTGCTGCTTACATGTCCCACAGGCAGACCCCACAGTGGGACTGAAAACTGTTTGGTGGCTGCTCTCAGGCATCGTGTAATTTACCAGGAAGAAATACATGGCTTCAGGAGAAGTGAATGTTCAATTCTCTGGATGGTAGTAGTAATAATAAAGCTGATCTAGTCCTGATCTAGTGGGTGGCATCCCTGCTTCTGGCATGGCAGTGGGTGAGAAGTAGATGGCCTTTAAGGTCCCTTCCTGCTCAAAGCGCTCCATGACTTTATGATAAGCCAGACAAAAAAAAAATCCAGTTATGTTAAATAAACATCACATTCAAAGTGAACTAAAAGCTCCAGTTTGCATCTCAACCTTATGTGAACCTTAAAAATGTTACTTGTGTGACTCAAGCTGCTGTACATTTGGACCAAAAACAGGACTGAAGGAGGCATTAGTAACATGCACTAAAACCACCAGAGGGAGCCTGAAGGAAGAGTCAGGAAGAAGACACCACCACCAAGATTGTAAAATACATTTTAAAGAGTATCTTTCCTCTAGAATCCTGTAGAAACCTGCTCACTTCCTCCAAAAGTGATCCATAGCCTGGCACTCGCCCTTCTGAGCCATCTGAAGATATGTCTCACTCAGAGCTGAAAATGGATCTTGGTGCATTTAGTACCAGCCCAAGAGAGGCCCAATTCTCAATTCAGGTTAAACCAGAATTAAATTTTGGGCAAGGTTATATGTTTAGTAATTCACAGACAGTTCCTGTGAAGCTCTCTTTGAGAAAAAAAGCAGGTTTTCTAGTTCCAGTGTCCTTAGTGTCAAGCTGCACTATGAAGAAAAAAATCCTGAGAAATATTCTTACCCCTCTTCTCATCTTCCCCAAGTGCACAATCCCAGAGAGATGTGTTCAGTGAACTACTGTGCCAAAGTGAGCTGACAGAAGACTTCAGCCTTCCTCACTTTATGGAACTTCAGGCATATCTGAAACTATGTCTTCCCCCCTTGTTTTCTTCATTCATCGATAATTATTTTAATTTAAAATTTATTTTAATATTTAACAAAGAATAAGTATTTTAAAAATTATTTTAATAAGGATTGTGGCACAACCCACCTTGGCAAAGTGGTGCACCAATAACAATCCTTATTAAAATCCCAAGGTAAAAAACCCTTATCCCTTAACTGTGCCTGGCTCTCAATTTTTTAAGACCAGGAAAAGGCATCATCAGGACACCAGGAGGCAAGCAGGAGTGGGGTAAGAAGGAAAAAAAGCAGCACCTGACTGTGAGGAAGTATTTTTCAGGTGCAGTGAAAAGGTATTTCAGGATAAGGATGGCCAAATGGTCTGCTGATATTTATGGACTGTTTCATTCCTATGGAAGCAAATGCAGATGGGGTGCATTTGAAAAAAAAAAGTGAAAAAATGACAGAACTGAAAATCGCTTTCTGTAACAAATGCAAAGCACCCATTGTTTTATAAGAATCATTCTTTCTTCTTGACACATGATAGCTATTTTGTAGTTCTTCCTCCTAGGAAAACAGAAGTGTTTCAGCACCTTCTATATAATTTAATAGCAATTTGTGTGCCTGCTATGGCAAGAGACAAACTGGTTTTCCAGGAAAAGCAAAAAAAATTCTATAGTTTCTTCTCATCTTTTTCAGGAGTCCTACTGACTTATGGACAGGACACAGTCAGTTTCTGGCCTCTACTAATTTTGACTACATTTTCCTCTGAAAAGAGGATTCCTCTCTCTTCGTGACTGAATTATCTGAAAATCCTTACACATTTTATAATTAAAACCTACATCCTTCAGTCATGATTGCTAATTATTGCAGGAAGTACAGCTTGCAGCAGGCAAAATGAAATCACCATTGTATTGGACACGCCAAGGCAAGGACAGACTGGAAGAGCAATGGGACCATTTTTCCACTGTCATGAGCTGGTGAGGAGCATCAGACTGGGCTCTTTGTGGAATCTCTCCTCCAGGAGATTTCACAGAGACCTTGCTCTGCCTTGGTGTCCCCAGCCTCCCTGCTCACCAGCAGCCTGCCTATGCAGTATAAGCCAGCTGGAGGCAGCAAGTCCTTGGCATCCCTGAACTGCCCATTTTTCATACTGCCAGGGTTTTCTGGAGCCTGCCTGCATCTTCCTGCATCCCTGACATCCCTCCCTCCCCTGGCTCCCTCAGCTGCCAGGATGATTTGCCTAGAGCAATCTGGTAGCCTGTGACTTCTTGGATGCCTTTGCTCCTTTCCTACACTGATGACTTGGGCACTGTAAAAAACCTAAAGCAAAATCCAGGCAGAAACAGATTTCTGACAGCCAGCCAAGCAATCTTGATTTAACCTCAGAGCTACCTCAGAGAAAGTTTAAGCAGGAAACATATGTGGATTGCCAAGGTTTGCCACCACACAGGTTCAGGGGGACAGCTGCCTTGTTTGAGCTGAATGCCTTTGCACTTCTCCTGTTCACACCCAGTTCCTTCTGAAAGCCTGGAGATGTCAAAACTTGGAAAAGCCCAGCACAGCCACAAGCCATGCAGTTCAGCTCAGAAGAAACAGCAATGGGGTTGTCCTCTCAAATTCAGCACTGATGAAGGCCCTGTCCCTTCCCTGCTGGCCTGTCTAACCTCCTGGCTTTCTTTAACTTATTTTAGAATTGGTCTCAGAAAATACTGAACTCACATCCACCAACCCACAATTAATTGCAAAATTGTTATTACTTCCTTTGGCTAAAAATAATGCTTGAGCCATTTTCTACATCTAAATCGCTGTTTAAATTGGATGGATTTCTCTTAGCCAAGAGAAATGTATGTAAAATTACACTTTTGGTGAAGAGAGGCAGCATTAGGTTTCTGAGAGGGTAATGAGGAGGGAACTTTGAAAATGCTGAGGCAAAACCTTTTAATCAGCCATTTCTTTTTTTTGCTGGATGCTGGGCTGTGTACCACAAGTGATAATAAAACAATTCTACAGGCCCAATTCTAGTATCCATAATATTTGCAAAAAAATTATAATGCATATCTCAGACACAATGGCAATACAACAGAAAAGGGCTCCCAAGTTATAAAGAAGCTTGCTGGGCTTCCTCAAAAATGGAGTAATCAGATGGTTGCCATATCACAAATTTCCCTGTCCTCACTTAGCTGTTGAACAATAAAATGATGTTAGAGGTATCTAACTGTATGTACTTCATTAACATGGTATTTTCAAAGAACAATAACACAATTTCTGTGCACTTGGAGAGAGGCAAATGAGAAATACTTCCTTTTGGTTTTTTTTTTACATTGTCCTTCCTTCATTGGTGAACCCAATTACAAAGCCATGCTGTGACTATGAATTCTTAGTACTGCTCCCCTGCTAATTTGTACTTGGGCAGTGTTTTCTTAGGTAGAGCTACATTAGGGAAGCAATAATGTTTTCACCAGCAGAAGCACGAATGCCTCATGTCTTAAATATTCTGGCTGAGAAGGTGAAGTCTCAAGGAATTAATTCAGTCCATGAGCAACAACCTCCTAATATAAAAGCCTACATCATAAAAATGCAATAGATAAGAGACCAGTTTATTTGATTACTTCTTTTTGCTGCCTTAAATTCTAATCACTGAAGCTGGAAAGAACTGGACTCACAAAATGGCAAATAAGAAATGTTTACTGGACACTGCACTAAAGAGGGGATCTACCATAAAATATAAGTGGAATTAGTTCTTGACCTGAGCTGCCTCTTCCTGTTTAAGACAATGGCTAATACAATTCTGGATGCAAGATTCTAGAGGACAAAAAGTCTCTATTTTAGAGAGATGTGTTGTCACAGGGCTTCCCCCTATCATCTCTACCTCCCTCTCCAAGCCTTCTAGCCCTCAAAGTGGGTAAGCACAGCTCAGACAAGGGATGTATAAATCACACAGCTTTGTCCAGTCATGCTGTACATACAATGAATGCAAGCACTGTGTACATACAAGTTTCAGCCTAATCTTTAAAAACTAGAGGTTTTTTAAAGTCCTTTACAATTACATCCAAAATATGTCTTTTCTAGCAGCTGAAAGTTGCATTAGGTAAAACATAAAACCATAAAACATATAAACATGAAGTTTCACAGTTTCTGCAGTTTTTATCATATTGTCATGATCAGGTGACACCCCCACATCTCAGCAGCTCTGGAAGGAGGAATTCTAAAGGACATGGCAGTGGAATGGAAATTGTGGGAAGGATTAAATACTTGGCAGTGTCGTGGGAAGGATGAAACATTTGGCAGTGTCCTCTTTGACCTGGGCTCCCCAGTGTGGGGGCAGCAAGGCAAATGCTACCTGTGCTTGTCAACTCAAATGCACATTCTGTGTAAGAATTCTATATCACTCCTACCTCCAGATTTTTATTTTATTGCATTAGAAGCAAGGATATTAATCTTGCTCCGTGCAACAGCTCTTATGTTGCCTTCTAGGACATCTGGAAGTATTGCTTTTAGTTTAAGAACACATTTTTATTCTCAGCATGTTGCTTCCTCCCCGCCAATATTTCAGCTTCATCATTAATTTGTGAACCATAACTCTGGTGAGAATCAGCTCTAGGCTGATAAAAAGAATGCCTAAATTTCTCTGTCTCTCAGTTTACAAAAGATACCTTTTAATAAGACAGGAGGGTTACACTGAAAAAGAATAAAAAAGTAGATTTACATTTTTACAGCAAATAGAGAATGTGATGCATATATTATAGACCTAAATTAGTAAAATGGTATTATATCAAAGGCTTGTTAGTGTTCCTTTATATGCAGCCAACTCTGTAGTGGGTTTTTCAGAGCACCATGGAGAATACCCAGCATCCACTGACAGCTTGAAATATCTCTAGAAAATCTGTCTCTCCAAAAAAAAACAGATCAGAACAAACTACACCCTAAGAAAATCATTCTATTAGGAAATGTAATGAGCAAAAGAAGGGTGGATAAAGCTATGATCACAACACAAAGGGAGTTATTTGGGGCAGAAGTGTCTCATCTTCAGTGCACATATTACCAGGAGATAGCTGGGATACTGCCACTACAAGATTAAGTGGAATTGCCCCTGGACAACAATATTTTTTTTTAGGTAGAATCCAGTATAATTCCTCCTAATTCTGCAATGGCCAACAGAACTGGTTTACTAAAGCAGGTTCTCCTGTTAATTTTATGTCTCCTGATAAGAGAGACATTTGTCTCCTGATGAGAGCAGCCCTTGCCAGAGCACAGCTCAGTGTCACTGTTCTCTCTCTTTCCTGAGCCTTCAACTCGAGTGATCTCAGGGCCCCTTCTGATCTTAATACTGCAAATTATTTCTTGAAGAGAATCACAAACACTCCTGAGGGCAGGGTATTAAAAAGGTTATACCCCAACACTCTGAGTGTGGGGATCAAACCAAGCAATAAAACAGAAAAGAAAAATCCGTACTCTGATATTTAACATCCAAAGAGGAGGTTAATTCCAGTGTAACTCCACAAATTAAAGCATAGGGCAATGTGACAGCAAGTTAATTCAAAGGTATTTTATACACCAAATTGCAAAAAATCCCCATGATTATGATTTAAAATATGCTTCTCTTGAAGGGTAAAATAACTCTAGTTCAGTTTTCATTCTTCCACCTTTTTTTGCTACTTTTACACAAGTTTTCCATTGGAGGAGGACAACACAGAAATTATATGTAAACTTTTCTGTGTTCAAAGTTTAAATCTGCTACAACCAACATTAGCAGAAGAGAGCCTAGGCAGCTATAACACATCAAGGTGCTGCTAGAACTGTCACACACCTAAGAAAGATTATTCTCAGGACCGAAGTGTTTAAGGGGATCTTTATGGAAACACCAGGTAAATGAAAATCACAAAAGAAACACAGCCTGTGTAAGGTGACTTCAGAGGGACTCTGAACTCATCAGAGGTTTCTACAAATACTACAAAACTGAGACTCAGAAAGCATTTTTGACAAGTCTTCCAGTGTTATTGCCAATTTTATGGGTGGAAGCATGAAGATGACTATTACCCCTCTGTTACAGGCAAAACATCCGAGGTTCAGCATTTCAGAAAGCTTTAGATGCTTCACTACTTGTCACAGATTTAATTATCATGTCACAAAACATGGTAAACTGAACATGCTGCTTGCAGTGAGCTGGTGATGAAGAGTGGGAGAATCTGGCACAAGTAAAAAGAAGAAATAATTTGGATTGAAAAGTGAGTAATTGTGGAGCTCCACACAGAACTATCCCAGATGTTCTGGGGAATTTCAGATCTTGTCAATATAGGAAACCCATCTATGATCAGGCAAGGGGAGGAGGCTCATTCCCTATAGCACCAGGGGGCTGCATGACACTAAAGAGGTGGAGCCAAAGCCATGCAAAGTTGGTTTGTTTGTGCCAATTTATTTTATTTTTGACTTGTGGCACACACATTTCTCCAAACCTCATAGAGTACAGGTTCAACAGATTACAGGATGATATTGAGTGCCTTTTACAAAGACCACAGTCTGCTCCTAGAAGGAGCTGGAAATGTGGGAATAAACAAGGAGGCTCCTGGATGATATTAGTCCAGGGACATCCAGATTATGCAGTGTTAGTAGCTCAGCTGGCATGTTTCAACCTGAGGAATATTTACAGGTTCAGGCTCTTCCATTTTGACTGCGATGACCTATGAAAAGCATCTGTAAGGTGACTAGAGATAAACACAGTATGCTGAGACTACAATAAAATCAATACCAAAATATTGCACAGTGAACATCAAAGACCCTTGAAATGAGGTGCAAGTTGGATAATTTGTGCAACTGCATTGTGTTCCTGAGTCAGTGGTTTCAGCTCAAGCATGCACACATCATTCTGCCCCACCCAGAACAGAGATTATTAAAACTGTTACCTTGTTCACACCATCTGCCATTGCTTGCAGGGTTAACTCTCTAGGTCCATCCACAGTCTTCCCATTATCAGTTGGTCCCCAGCTGGCACTGTAGATATCAATGACTTGAGGCATGTGGCTGATGGAGGAAGCCTCAATAATGTCTGTCATGAACGGCTGGTCGAGCATCCGAATACCTGGAGTTTTAATCAACATAAGCATGAAATATGCATTACAAAATGGAATGGAATGGAATGGGACATTACAAAATGTAATCTCAGCACCTGCAAAAGGCCCCCAGTTGCAGGTATTTTAAGGAACTGGCAGTTTCACCCATTCAGTAATTCTGCACTTGGCATTCCTGTTTCACCAGGGTGTGCTTAGCCAGCAGGATGCCAGTATTAAACACCCAGCCACCAAGGCAACATGGTCCAGAAAGGCAAGGAACTTTATTGTCAGCTTTCTAATTACACTTTTTCCATCTACTCTTTGAGAACACTTTAAAAATAGCAGAGTTCAGCAATCTCAGAAATTCGCTGCTTAAATAATATCAATGGCGTTTAAAATAATATTTTGTAAGCTAGTAAAAAAGAGCAAGCCCCTCTCCCCATCTAACTCACATTCAGTTTTGTGTTCACATGTCATTAGTTTTTCAAGTAATTTTTCTATTTATTTTGGTGCATGTCCAGAATTTAATCAGAGGAGGGAAACATGCTACACAGCAATTTCCTGGAAAAATATCATTCTGTCAACGTGCAGATGCAATAGCAAAATACGGCAAGCACGTGAAGGAAAAAAGCAAATTAAAACCCACTCCCTTTAACCCACACTGCAGTAGAAGTTAAAGAGTTTAAATGATGCAATCTTAGGACATGTCAACTTCATAAAACCTCGAAGTTTTGACTCTAAGAGAACCCTTCCTGGAATGGAAAGACTACCCCCTCCCTCCAAATTATTGTAACTTTGACATTATGGGGCTTCCAGGCAAAAATTATGAGGAAAAGGAGTAACAGCTCTTTACTAGAAGATATATGTGTCCTGAGACAGACAGACAACAATAAAACATTCCCAGCGCCGGAGGGATTGATAACAGCCTGGGAATTTCTGAGTTAGTCATCTCTTTTGGAGTGGCAAGAGGTTTTACTGTTTAATATTGTTCATTTTTTGTGCTGGTGAATGCTTTGCCTGTTAAATAAACAGTTTTTTCCGCTTTTCTCCGAGGAGCCTGGGTTCCAGTCAGACCAGCAGAGAGAGGGAGGAGCAGGTTACAACTACAAATGGTAGGAAATTCCCTAAGAAACCCAACCCAGAACAACCACAAAATTAATTACTGACCCTGAGGAAAGTGGGGGAGCAGGAGGAGCCAAACCATCTTTGAGGGAAAAAAAGAGGTACAAGAAAAAAAACAAACAAACAAGTGATGCACCAGATCCTTGGCAATCAACTTCCCATTCATTGTGCAAACATGACAGCAGCAGACCCTCAACTTCCATGGATTTCCAGTGCCATGGACCACACAGTGGTGTTGCCAATGCACACTGTCCCTCAGGCAGGGAAGGCTGGCTGGCACTTCCAAAAACCTGAGGCGATTTTACTACAAAGTGGACAAAACCAGAAGATTTTTTGTAGGCTGTTGGTCACCAGAAAAATCTTTACATCTCTTGATTTTTAAGCAGCCAGCTTGAAGTTGTAGGGTTATATGAATAATATGGACATGGTCCAGACAAAATCCCATGCCTCAATTCAGATTCTCTGAAGAGTGACTCTTGAAAGAATGTAAATTCTGTGCAATGTCCCATCCCTGAAGGAGATGTTACCCTTCAGGGATGGGACATTGCACAAAATTTACATTCTTTCAAGAGTCACTCTTCAAGGTGTGGATCAGGGAGAGTAAAGTGAAATTCAGAAGCATCTATCTCTGCCTGCTGTGCCTCAGTTCTCATCATGGAACAGTCTTAAGAGTGGGAAAACTGGATTTCTTCAGATTCAACTAAACTGACACGTGGTGTTGAGGGCCTAACTTGCTCCAAGCATTGTATTCAGTATATATGTGCAGAAAAGAGCTCATTAAAAGCTAAATATAGAAGTAAATAGAAGCAATTAGAAGTAAAAATACCCAACACACCCAAGGTGTGGATGCTGGGTGCTAGGCATTCATTCTCTGCATCACTGTTAACACAGAGAAAACCTACAGCCACAGAGATACACAGCACTGCAGGTCCTGCCCTGTGAGAGCCTGAAGAGTGAGAGCAGCATGAGATTTGCCTTTTCAAATGGTTTTTAAGTGCAGCAGGAATTTATACTTTACCTCCTGCAAAGTGAGATTTGCCACAAATGATTCTATAGCTCCGCAAGGAAGAAGCACCGAAAATCAATATAGGACCAGGAGCAGAGCTGCTCTTTTGCACTGTTATTAAAGAGCCTGTGTAAGGCCCTTGATTGAAAAGGCAAAGCCATGGAGAAATCCCTCTCTCCAGCCACTGTGAAAAGTAATAAATACATGGTCCTACACCAATGTGCAGCCCTGTCCTGGGCAACACTCTGTGTCTCTGCAGGAGGGATGCACAGTGGGCCACTCACACCTTGGGCTGGTACCATACCTGCCACTTTGGAGTTGTAGGCAACTCCCACGCCACAGATGTTGTTGTTGGCAGCAGCAGACACCTCTCCTGCACACCTTGTCCCGTGGCTGTGAAAAGGAAGGCAGAGAGAACAGATGAACCCCAGGTAATGCACGTGCTGAGCTGAGCTGGATCACTGTGAGCTTGTTCGGCCTCAGTCAGCTCCCAGTGCTGCAGAGGAAAACCATTCCATGGCACACTGTTGAGTGAATGCTGGGACGAGTTCATTGCTGAAGCAGGCAATATCCAGTTTCCCCTCTGCAGGATGAGTGATGCTTGCTCTGAGGTTAACATGTATCCTTACACTGCATTTAATTGTAAAATTATTCAGGCTTTTTCATTTTAGCTTGTGAGACAGGCTCTGCCTTGTTACCAACTCTTAGGAGAAACAGCCCCTGACAGAACAGTGTAAACATAAGATCAATATTAATTCCTTTATTTTTGTGTCTTGACAGTGGGACACCCATTACTTTGGACCTTATGGAACAAAGCCTGGCTGCCTTTTTTGCTGCTTGAACACGTACAAAGAGCATATCCCTGCCCACAAAGGAAATGCTTTTCCCCTAATTCATCATAGAAATTAAACTCAAGAGAAGAGAAATACAGACAACATAACCTAGTTTTCAAAAAATAGCACAGCAGCAGGGAAACCACCGAAACCTGTGCTGCTGTCAGGGTTTTTTTTAGTCTGAGATATTGAATCAATATATGAATCCATCCTCCTGCTCACATCAATCCACACTGTCCATTGAAACTGGCATTGATCCCACAGCATGCTAAGGATTCATGCAATTCAAAATGTTGTATCATAAAGGTTATACTGAGTATCAGATGGACCATCCTGGGAGGCAGCAAAACTGTTTTAATCACCTTTTTCTCCCTCTTTCCCTTTAAAGGTGTTTGGCAAAGATAAGTGTAACATTAATAAAAAGGTTAAGAAGCAACACATATTTTTTCCTGCTCTATTTGGGAGAATATATTTTTATTTTATAATTTATTTTTAGAGGCAGTTCCATAAAGAAAGATGACTGAATATCTCATCTGCTTCTTTTTACAAAGGGGATAGAGAAGACAGCAATACAGATTTCTTATTCAGCTGCTGCAGAAATTGCTATCAACAATCAAACAACAAGATTTTCCCTCATGTTCTTGCTCAAGGAAGTGTGACAGAAACACAACATTCATTGTGCTAGCAATGCTAGGCATTCATTATCTGGTCACCTATGGGCCAACTACAAACCACAGAGAAAAATAAATGGCTTTGTTCAAAACTGGCTTGACTAATGCTGGGGTGCAAAACATCAGTGATGCTGCCAGATTACAGTAGAAAAACTGTATTAGGACCTTCCTGACAAAAAAGTTTTACCAGAAGGGTCCTCTCCCCGTCCTGGCCTCTCCAGAGCAGTGGCCCACACAATGGAGACTGAAAACAGGCCTATTCCAGCAGCTCAGAGTTTCAATATTGTGCTGCTGACTAGAGAGGGAAAAAAAAAATCACTTTTGAGTTAGTGGAAATGCATTTGGTTGAATTATTAATGGCAAATAGCAGACTTTTCCAACTCAGCCCTGTTTGCTGTTCATGTATCATTGATAAACCCTTTGTGGTTTCTCTGAAGTGACTCATGTCAGAGGAACAAATCACAGCCTTTCTCTACAGTGCTCACCTCTTCCCTATTTCAATAAAAAGCAAGAGGACAGAACACAAAAATATTTTCAACTGTGAACAGGCTACTTCAAAGGTGAACCATGTACCAGCAAGTGGAGCAAGTCTTACATAAACTTTATGTAAGTGGAAACATTTTATATGAAAATGCATAAAATCCCCTTTTTAGTCACATGACATTATCAGCCCCTAAGCATTTGAGTGTTCACAGAAGGGAAAGCATTCTCCTGCTTTGGTTTGGATCCATAGTTAGCAAAAGATTCTTACCTCTGAAGAATACAGGTTTCCAAGACAGCAAATAAATTTTGCCCTGCTAACTCATTAGCTGAGTGAGAGAGTATACAGAATACAAAGGAGTGGAGATAATTACTGGTTATTTAGATCAGGGCAGAAATTTGTAATCTCATTGCCCTGAGGTGGAGAGCCTGAGTTGTGCCTCCTGCACACAACATGAAATGTGAGCAACTTCTGCTCACAACATGAAATCAGAGGGTGGTATGAGGCCAAGAAATCATGGCTTTGGAGGCCAGTGGCTGCTAGATGGAAAGGCCAAAGTGATCCCAGCAGTCTTACAAGGCACCAAATGGAAGGGGAATCTGTGCTTACAAGCAGAGCAGCTGTGATTAATGAAATACTCCATGCAAAAACCTCTCCTATTTATTCTTAAAGTCTAATGAACACATTGCATATGCAGCTGGCAGCTCACAAAAGCCCCTTGGTGATCAGCCCTCTGCTTCTTGTTCCACAAATCACTTGAATTGCTCACACAGAAATGTATTCTTTATGGAAAAAGGGATATTATGCTACCCTATTTCCAGTCTGATTCTTCTGCATGCATAAAATTTGATGGAATGTGCAAAACAGAGCCTTTATTTCAGGTTTCTCTCAGTAGATATTCCATGTAATCATGCCCTCTCCTGATGCACCTGTGCAGCTACACAGGTAGGGACAGACAGACTGTCAGAGGCCAGACACTTCTTATCTACCAGAAACACTAATTCAGGAGTCAGAAGCCATGGCAAGAGCTTATATAGGAGTGTGTCAGCCCAGTTAACAGAAATACACAGAAAAAACATTCCCAGCTACTCCTGGACAGCTGGATATGGCGTGCTGGTTTGCACCTTAACCTGCAGAAAACTCAGAATCTTGCACCTTAAAGCCTCCTTATATTGTGAAGGCAGGAAAGGGATGCTCCACTGAACATGTTGCTCCTGTGACTCACCTTGCTGTCTGAGAAAGAAATTTCAAGGTTCACAGTATCATGGAGTGGCTTTGATTGGAAGGGATCTTAAAGATCATGCAGCTCCAATCTCCCTGCCATGGGCAGGAATGCCACCCATGAGATAAGACTGCTCAGGGCTCCATCCAGCCTGGCCCTGAACACTTCCAGGGATGGAGCATCCCATTATCCCCAAGGTTCGTTGACCAACAATGTTATACTTCCTAAGTATTGATTTTATTTTTTTCTGGAAAGAAAGAACAGTAAAGGAAATCTGCAAAGCAATTTCCCCATTGTTCTCCTCCTCCTGTTGCTGACCTGAACTCCCCATTCCCCCAAGAAACAGAACAAAGTGTTGCAATTCTCTGACAACCTGAATCATGCTGTTCTCAATTATTACAGGTTGGGTCACAGACAACAGAACTAAAATTGATTTCTTTAAAAATAAAAACAAAAACCCCACTCCAAAACTGGGAGACCATCCAGTCATCCCAAGTTAGAGATGAAAACTACATCAAATAGGCCTGAAATGTTTTTTGATAAGCACTCAGTCTGAGCTCTGAAATCTTTATAAAGTTTTCAACAGAAAGGTATGTAGCTATCACTTATCCAAACAATCTAAAAATATACTTTTCTGGAGCAGCAGCTTCATTTATAAACTAACTGAAAAAAATGACGTTGTAAGTAACCTCTAATTTTCAAGCAGCAGTGAGACTGCAGTGTCTGTTCTGTGACAACTGAATTTAGCAGAAAACAAACATTTCACAAAGCTGCAGAATTTCTTACACAAACCAAAGTAAAGGGCAGGCTGCCCAAAATCCATTTACCTGTTAAACCAGTCATCTGTATAGCGGGGATAGGGGTAGGGATCATTGCTGCTGAAGTCATAGCTGGCTTTGGCATTCTGCAAAACACAAGGAACACAGAAAATCAGCTGAAGAACAGACATGAAGGGCAAAGGGAAGCACAAATTGAATGAGAAGCTGAGAATCAACAGCAAACTTCTCAAAATTCAACTGTGAAAACTGCATTAATGGCTGGCACATATGCCTGAAAACTCTCTTTGCATATTTTCTCATTCCTTTAGTTGTCTGAACAGCTTCACAAATGTGGCTTTCAGGCACTTTTCAAAATGTCATCCTATGTCTCTGCTTTCCATATAAATCCAATTCATTCCTGATTTGTCCTATCAGCAGTTAAGGGCAGTCAGCAACTTTTTGATCTGAAGCAAAAGAAAGTTTCAGAAAGTCAAGTGCCATCTTCCTTTTTGCTCTCTTAATGAAAAAATAAAGGGTGACTGAAAATTAGGCTTTTAAAAATATTTAGCAGTTTCCTCTCAAGTGTATGTTCATTGAGTTTATGTTTTAATAATCATCATACTCAATGAACAGAATTATGTTAATTCTTAATTAATGTGTACTTGTATTCCTTTTAAGATTTGGCTGAGCAAGCTATTGAAGATAATTTGAGACTTGTGCATGAATAGCTCCTAAAAACATCCCCTTTAATCATTCTTAGTTCCTGGGATACAGGAATAGACAGTCCATTGGTAGCACCCAAGTCCTTGGCTTTTGGATTCAAATCCTTAAACTCCCAAAAACTTGCTCCAGAATGAAATGAGAACATTGTCCTTGATACTTGGAGGGCAAAACTAAATTTCCTTCAAGTTATTGTACAGTGGGGTTTTTTGGGTGGTCATTTCAAAGCCTGGTTGCTTATATTCAGCACAGACATAATAAATATTTTGCAACATTTGAATGGGGCAGAGATTTTTCAGAATGGCTCTCAAATGGCTTGATGCTGTCCTCAGAGATAAATCCCTTTTTGAGATTCTTATGGATCTCTCTGTATCTCCACACTAAGGCCCTGATTTTCAGCCTGAAGATGCCTTCCAGTCATGTCAGCTGCAGCCACAAATTCTCAGTGCTTCTAAGTCTTTGTGCCCAAGTGTCTGATTAATTAGCTTCTATTAATTACCACAACTGCTCATACAGCACTTTGAATGGCACAGGTTTGCATGAGCTGAGAGTAAACAGAACATCACTTTTCAGCCAGGGTGAAAAGGGGCATTTGACAGTTGTCTATAATTCATGAGTAGTACAGAGAAGGTGGACAAGGAGTTATTTTCTCCTACTTCTCATAATTCAAGAAATTGAAATAACCAAGGGGGAGACTTAAAAGCAGCAGAAAACAAGAAGTACTTTTCCACAGAACATGTAATGAGTTACAAAATTCACATTCATTCAATATCAACCACTCCTGACTCTAGGATTCCCTTGTGCAAAAATTCATGATTCAGACACCCTACAGCAAACTGCAGCCCTGCTGTAAGCCCCAGGTAATGCAGCTTATAGAAAGATGCCTGTTGGGTTTTTTGGCGTTCCCAACAAGAGTGGGAACCCAACCCCTGGGCCCTTTGGAGGGGGTTCCCCTGCTGAGTTCTTTTCCAAGGATGAAGAATGTGCAAGAATCTATGTCTTGGTCTTCAGGTTTTTGTTTATTCTTATCTTAAGCTCAGCACTGTCTGCACACCAGACTCAGCATGTGAGAAGCGAGGCACAAAATGGACCCCAAACACCCAAACCAAGGCACAAAATGGACCCCAAACACCCAAACCAAGGCACAAAATGGACCCCAAACACCCAAACCCAAGGCCTTTAAAGCTGTTTAACCCAATTACTTTCTAACAGGTACTTTGTTTTTACTTTTCTACCAATACCTTCTACTAATCTATTCACACACCTTACACATTACTGCTTTCTCTAACCAATAACTTTGTGCCACCTGTACTACAGAAAATGGAGCTGAAGAGGGACAAGAAGGAAGAAGAGGCAGCACCTAAAATCCTCCATTTTGTGTCCTATTCACTCTCATATTAAAATCCTAAAACCCTAAATTCTTCACCCTGTGATACACTACCACTACTGCATACTACTACCTGTGTGCTCTACCTCATCCCAAAGTTTTGGCAATTTTTTCCAGGGATGAATGTTAAAAGCAGAGTTCTGCTGAGGGTCAGGGCTCCCTAAAACAGGCAGAGAAACATTCTCTGTGCCCTGGATCCCAACAGATGCCTTTAGGCAGGCTGTAAACCAAGTTGAGCAGCCACATCCTGCAGCTCTCATTTGCTTCATTTTGGATCATTCTGGTACTCAAAAGAAAAAGATAACCAATGCAGTGGGAACCATCTACAAAGGGCAAAATTAAGGAGATGTCTTGGAAAGAAAACAACTGCTAACTGAGCAATTTATCTTCATTAGGGTCTTTGAAAAAAGACAGTGAGTTTCAGCATTGTGAAGGAGTATTTCACCCACACTATGGAAGCAGTGAAATGGGTAATGAAACAGCAGAGACAAGTACAAATGGACTGCTTCAAGTTCCTAATTTAAAGATCAAATCCAGAAATACCTAAGCCTCAGCTTTTGTTAATCTTTTGTTTTTTAAGCTAAAGTAAGAAATTAAATCAATTTCAAAATTGCACCACAAAGGAAACTGCTTCAGTGGATAGCCTAAATATTTCATTTTGTGAATATCAGAATCTGTGGTTTGCCATCGTCCTCCATAGGCTGGAGTCCCCAGCAGGCAGCAAGAGGGAGTTTATTGCTAACATGGAGAATTAATCAGCACAGGAACCTGTGAGGTTGCAATGAAAACCAGTGAGGATCCACAATAGCACATTGAAATGGGAACACTTTGCTTTTCCACTCAGGTGGATTCAGTGCCCAATTTTCTTGTCCAACCAGTCTACTGGCACTTCCTTATCTTAGACTTGAAGTGTTTAACACTTGATTTTCAATATCTAAGGTAGTTGCCTGGTTTTTAACCTCAGGGAGAACTTGAGCTTCCAACCTTGGACACTGGTCAGGCCTTAGACCAGTCACAGAGAGGCATGGTATTGCTTTTTAAAGATTATCTCTATTTTTGCTTTCTAGCCTGTATACCAAATAAAATACAACAGAAGAGTATCAGATCCCAGCATGAGACCCTTTCAATCATTTATTAAGTAATGGCTTGTATACCATGACACAAATAGATTACTTTTGCCTCTGTATAAAACTCTGCTTTCCTTAAAAATAAGCTTAGACTAGAATTTCCCAAAGAATTGCCTTGTACCTCTTAAAACACATGCAGTAAAATAATCTGTGGAAAAAATTCATTATGCAAAATATGACACTACCAATAAATCAGTTGTCCTGTGTGTTATTCAGCACTGTAATAAAATTATGTACCTTGAATAATGCAGTAAGCCCATAAATTTTTGTCTGACTTCACGAGCTTCTGCAGCATAATTCACATATATTTCTCTTTTTTCTCTGTAAGTCAAGAAATATGCCCATGCTCACATGCCAGTGCAGGAGACAATTAAAGACACATCCCAGTGGTCACAGGCTGATTCTGCTCCTGACATTTCCTGGACTAGATATCAGGCAGAAAGGTGAAAGGTACCTTTTGTTTGCTTGATTTCTTTACTGATCCAAAGAGCAAGCAAAGCCATGAACTCAAATTACAACATACAACATCTCAGGGAAACTGTACTAAAATAACTCTGAACATCGTGTGGTAGCAAAATGAAATTCAGTTTTGTACACAGAGGCTTAAATAAATGGAATATGCTCACCAGAAGGGGAAAGAGAAGGCAGCATATTTAACCTAGGAGAGGTGCTGCAAGGGTTAAAGGTCATTAATAAAAAACAGAGGCACTGCTGCTAAGTCAGCCATTGTACAATAAGCCCTCTCCTCTCTGCCATAGCAAGCATGATTTTATTTTGGTTTGGTTTGTGGGGGTTTAAAAATGGAAATGAAAAAAAAAAAAAGCCCAAACAAAAAACCTGTAACTTTTTAAATACCTCTGCCTCTACATGAACTAATGTACATGTCCTATATTTCTATCCAGCAAATTCAGAGCTGGTTTGAAGACCATGTAAACACCAAGAATAGGTCCACAAAGTAATGGGTTTTTTTCAAAAATATTAACCTTAAAGAGCAAATTCCCAAGTGGTGAAATCCGCCATGTCCCTCCAGAAACAGCAGCCTTTTACCCAGTTTCTCATAGGAACATCACAAAAGTAAAAATACTGAGCCAGACAACATCAGCCAGATCTTGAATAATAAATAAGACAGCAGCACACTTCTCTGCTGTTCTTCTCTTCAAAACAGGCACAGAATAATAAATCAGAACATCATTTGAAATGGATGGAGTTGTGTCCTGGATCCAGAATAGGACCTGAGGTGCCTGTAAGCCCTCCTGGTATTCCAGTTCCAGGTATTCAGCACAGGCTCTACTTGGCCACAGAATGAGCAAGTAAAGAGCTCACCACAACAGTGATTTCATTTTGTAATTGCTACTGAAAAAACCTTCCATTTCCTCAACAATCACCAAGCATCTGGAGCTAGTGGAATTACAGTCAAAAGAAGATAAACTGTCTGCAAACAAGTTGCTACTGCTTAATTTACAACAGTTAAAACAGTTGAGCTTACAAGAAGTTAAGAATTCCAATAATCCAGCTTCAGAGTTTATAGGAAGACAGGTTGGCTGTCCCCCACCTCTTATCTAACAACTTACTTTGCAAAGTTGAAAGTTTTTCACTCCTTAGGTTTAAAAGCAAACAAACAAAAAGGCAGTTGAAAAAAACATGGAGTCTCACTTTAACATTTGCATTTATCTTCATTAAGGTGGCATTATTTTCAAAGTTACAGTTATGAAGAAAAATAGGTTTGCTAAGGTCACATAGTATTGTTTATCTATATTAAAAAGATTTCTTTGTTAAGTAACTGATGATCCTCTCTACATATCACTTAGCACTACAATGTCACACAATCACTTATTTTACTTTTACCTTCCTATTTCCCCTGCAGACAAAAAGAGAAAACCAACACCAGTTACACTGCTAGCTGGTGCTCTCCAGCATGTGAGCATCTTTGAAAAAAAAAGGGTGCAGCAAACACACTTTTTATTTCACCCAGGGTAAAGCACATGGGCAGTACAGCAGTGCTGTGTACCAACCAGAGTAGATTCAAGCACAGATATTTCCCAGCTCAAAAGAACTGGAAAGAAATCAGAAAATAATTTTTAAGCAGCAAGGCTGTCAGGTGTTTTCCCAGTGAACAAAATGAAAGTCCAAAGGCACCCAGCTAAATGCCATCTAACCCTGTGGCTGTTTGCTAATGCTTAGCTCAGAGTGTACAGCCAAACAGGACCAAAAAAATGGGAATCACAAAGTCTAAGAGAAAATGTTAGGTTGGGCAGAATTTTTAAGAGGTAGAGAATTCTCTTTTACAATCAATTCTTAAAAATAAAACCAGCTTATTGAAATACCCTCCATTACCTTCCCTTGCATCTTTACCTGACATGGAAAAAAAGAGTAAGAAATTGAGGCAGGCGGGAGACTTTACCAAAAAGAAGCAGCTAAATGAACTTCTGTTTATAGTAAAGACAAGGCTTCATGATTCACCTCTTGGCATTCTCAACCTGCTCCACAATTTTCAGGTTGATGGGGAGAAAACCTGAAGGACATCACCAGAAAACCTGAAGGACCATTAATTGCTCAGAGCCAGAGCTCTGAAGGCAAAAGCAAGTTAACCTACAGAACTGAAACCTATTTCTGTTCAGCCAAACATTCCTTAATTTTCAGAGAACCTTTAAATGTACCTACAACACACCAAGCAGGTATGTTCATAGGGAGTTACAAGGCAATAAAATTAATAAAATAAAAATAAATTAAGCAACTAGTTAAAATGAAAATAAGAAACTAGTTGCTGTTAAAGATTTTGAGGGTAAGTAGCAAATTTAAAGCCTTGGATTATGGAGCAAACTCCTTGGTTTCTTTAATTCAGGAGGATATGAAGAGGGGAAAAAAGGGCATATAAGTTGTTAGAGAGATATGAGTCCTTGTATTATTTTATTACAATAGGAAATACAAACTGTGCAATGACTTCTACCCAAAAAAAACTCTGAACACATTTTTCATCTAGTTTTAGCATTCCATTTCTTTAAAAACCTGGCCCACATTCCCCTTAAAATGGATAGTTTTCCCCCTCAGATACTTTAATTATGCATTAGTTTGACCTACTGAAGTTGACAGACTAATAGAGATATAAAGCTGGCAGCAGAGAAATAAAGTCCAAGTCCATTATTCTTAGTTCTGTCCCTGTCAGAAACAGCTGACAAGCCTGTCGCTACATCAAATATGTGCTTGCTGGGCACTGAGCTGCAGTAAAAGTTGTGTTTGCAATGTTTTGGTGGCTGCCAGCACTTAGAGCCTCTTGGAGGGATAAAGAGGAAGGGAAGGTGAGCTAAACCATCCTGACAATGAGCCCAACATCTAGCAAAATCTGCCATGGGCTCTTCTCACCAAGCACAGCAAGATCCAGATCACACCCAGCATCAAGGTCTCTTAAGCGGCACGTGGGGGCATAAGGGAGAATTTTTTTCCATCATTGTAAGAAAATCTCTAGCTCAGAGGCTGCAATACAAACTCAGCAGTCCTCCAAGTCCAGTCTTTTAGCATGACATGGTCTGGCAAGGAGTGGTCACTGATGCTGGGAGAGGCAAGCAGCAGGCACTGGCACCCACATTGCAGAGTCCATAAAAAGTGACAATTACCAGCAATGATCCCAGCAAAGGGCAGGAATTCTGGACTTGTGGTTGCAAGGGCACTCAGAAAAGAAACATGGCAGGTTGTTAAAGATGACCACTTCTAGAGGCTACACCAACATATTGTCACAGAACAGCCAAACTGGAGCTTTGCAAAGGGGGAAATCAAAGTGGCTTGGGTGGTTTGGGGGGTGACTACAACAGAGAGACCTGGTCCATGTGGGTTATGCAGAGACAGGGAAAGCTCTCTGGTGATGCAGAGGAACTGAAAGTGAAAGCACACAAGACAGAAAACTGGTTGGGTTTTTTCCTTCTCATGAAAGACTTCTCAGCTGACAAGAGATGGTGTTTCACCTAAATTGCATGAATAAGGAAGACGAATGAACACATAAAAGTGACATTGTAGATGAAGCAAAAGGAGGTGAAAATTTCACAGAAGAGTCTCCAAAAACACAATGCAAACTTATTACCTACATTTCTTCTGTCACAAAAAGCAAACACAGCTTGATTTACAATCCTTAAATGGTCTTTAAGACCTATTGTGTGTCATTCCAGTTGTAAGCTGGCCTCATTAGCATCCCAGGGGAGAATTATAATGTGACTAATACCTGTCAAGACATGCTGGGCTCTCAGGGATTTTAATGCACCAATTCAGATGTTTTGGCATTAATTAAAGTTTGCATTGCTTATTCCATGTGGAATCACCTAAATCTAAAATTACAGAGAGAAAAGGCAGAATCTTCAGAATGTTCTCATGTAAATCCACACATACTAAAATTTTCAAGTATTTAAGATTTTAAGTAGTACATGATCATTCCAGATTCTTCTGTTAAGATAGTACATTCGATCATAGCTGATGTTTTCACCCTAATGTAATTTACTGGATGTTTGAATTCAAGGAGCGTCCTAGACATCATTAGAAGACTGACAGAAAGATTCACAACTACATCTGTCAGACGTGGTATCATGGTTGACTAATCCTGCAAATGAGTTAAGTGCCACTGAATTAAAGTGATTTAGTTTCTCACAAGAAGGAATTCTATAAAAACATGTGCCAGCATTGAAATGATGAAGTCCTTGAACACAGCACAGTCTTCATCCTCGCCTTTGTACATATTTAAAGAGAGATTCACCTCATTTAACAAAAGTCAGAACACAATTCCCAATCTACATCAATGCTCACAAGTAAGGACAGCACAGGGAACACGTGACTGAGGTATCCACTACCACATATATTTAAGCTTCACTAAGCAACAGCTATACAGTACTGGAAGTGGCCAAAATTTCATAAAATACAAGCTCTTGTTCACATGAAAACATGTTATTCCCAGCCCTTGGTATTATTATTTGCTGTGCTAAAATCTATGCCTCTTACTGTAATGCTTAAAAAAAAAGGCAATGCACTGCAGAAGAAACATTAAAAACCTTCTATTTATATGATCTGTCCAATTGCTGATTTGAACACAAAAACTACCATTGACTTCAATGTGGCCAGCATTTTATTAGACATTGTGCACTGCTATTCTGTCCCCCAGTAAGAGATGTTCATTATGTGTATTGCTTCTATTGGGAATGAAACAGAAATTATTAATATTATACTTAAATCAAAGCAATCTGAAATAAGGCAGGTGTCTAAAAATATCTTAACTACCTACATAGCTGCCAAGAAGTAAAATATTAATATGGAGAACATAAATGCATACAACTAAAATCAAACAATGCAAAGCAAACAACCATGCCAAGATGAAGTGCCAGGATGCAAAAGATCGAATTAATTTCAAATTAACCACGTTAATTTACAGGTACAGTGAAGGAGAGGTGTTTAAAATATTGGAGAACATCTGTAGCTTTATTTACTGTATTTATGCCATTCTGATTTCACAGAAGAAAGGGCACTGCTTATGAATTCCAGGTCTCCTACACTCTTTTGCTTTTCAAGTCTGGCTTATTCAGAGGCCTTGGCCAAAGCTCTCCTCTTAAAACCAGTTGGAAGTCCAGTAGTTAAGAGTGGATTTGTGACCTTCCTTGCCAAAATCACCACTGGGCCCAAAAAACTCTCCCTAAACCCCCATCAAATTTTGATAAAGCTCTGTGAGGGAACAGTGTTCTCCATATGCACTTTCTAATTCAGACTTCCCTGGTGATACCTTGGTAACCAAAAATAACTACAGCATGAATTTTAATTAAGTTGCATCTGAATGTTGGTTGATATTCAGGGATTTCCACACTGGTTAGGGTCTTAAACAATAGCAGCAGCTAAATAACTGTTCTTTGAGAAAGAGAAAACAAAGGCTTTCAAATGGAAAAAATCTTTAAAAATTGTTTGGGCCATTTTCAATGCAAAATGTATTACTTTCATTTTGGGGGAAGCTCTTTTTTTTCAATTTGTTGAAGTTGGTTCTAAAATTACATGGTCTTCACTGCCTTCAGGGGACCATTTGTCTGACCCTCTTCTCCCCAGTGCACCATGCACCCGAGTGGGATTTTATTGCTGCTGTTTTAATTCAGCACATTCTGGATGTCAAATATTTAAAATTAGGCTGAACTGATCCAAAATAAAAATATTTCACTTTAATTTTCCCATGGACACTTTAATTTTCTAAAAAGGCTTGCTTGGAGAAACCCTAGACAGAGGCACAAGCCAATTCCAAAAGCACCAGCCAGAACTGATGCAGAAATGTCATCTGCTCTTTCATCCGTGTGCATTTCTCATTTCAACAATCTTCATTTACTTTCCACAGATGATGCCTTAAGTGAAAATTAATACTAGTGCTTTATGATTAAAGTGATTAGCCACCTTGCACTTTCTCAGTGTGCAGCTGATTAAGTGCATTGATTATAGAGAAAAATAAACGCTGCAGACAATGAGGGGTTGTTAGCTTGCAAAGGAAGTATCTTTGGCAAAATCTCACATTGCTTGCACACCAGGCATGCATTTAGCATGAAAATTATCCCTTTCAGGTGGTTCTAATATAGGATAAAGCTGGAAACTTTTTGCAGCATCGATCTGAAAATAATCTTAGGCAAATGCAACTACAATATGTGAGTACCTTTTGGTTCCAAAGGAACAGTGTTTTGAGACTGTTTTATTGCCAGTATAAATCAGTGCATCCCCCTGGAGAGGCCAACACCAGCAGGGTGGTGCCAACTCCTGCTGCATGGATGGTACTCAGCAGCAAGCCCCAGGTCTTGCCAAGCACTCAGGGTCCAGATCTCCTAAAATGGGTTTTAGCAAAGCCATTCACATAACAACTTCCAGTGGAAGAAATCCAGTTTTCAGCTGTAAACATAGCCCTGTGACACAAATCATCTCTCCTTGAGGCAATCACACCTCCCTCACAAGTCACAGCCTCCTCTGCAGAAAAAGCCTCTTTCTGTGCCCGCTGGCCACATGAAATAATCCAGAGGAGAAACAGCCTTTAAATTCTTTCTGCTGTTCCATATTTCTGATTGAGTTGAAAGCTAGAGATTTGGATTAGAGGAAGTTTTTACCTTTCATTAAATAGGAAGACCCTGACATCTCCTTTACACAGGCTTCTCTCCCCCACTGGCACTGCTCATTTTAAGCAGCAATAAGGTACAGAGCAATCATCTTATTTAGACTTCAATACACAAGCAGGGAAGGACTATTTCTAGGAGCCCATTATGTTTTCCAAAATTTGTAGCATTTTCTGTATGTGACTAATTCAGGACACCCCTCCAGGTACACTGAGAACCTTATATGCCTGGCTGATATGATCAGAGAAGGCATCATCTCTTTTTGAGCCTTTATTATGTTCTGAGAAAAAAAAAAAAAAAAAACAAAAACAACAACAAAAAACCAAAACAGATTGCACAGAACATAGAAATGAGCCCAGAAGCTGATCCTGCACACAATAACAAAAAAACCAGCCACGTCTGAAAGAGAATTTTGTTATTTCCCCAGTAACTTCTAATTTTTTCCAGTGAAACTTTATTGTCATGCATGTCCTGAGTAATCGTATTCTAAATGCTAAAATCAGCCCCTGAGCAGCACAAACAGCCCAACAGAAGGCCACCAGTTTTGACTGCTAAGGCATCAGTCAGCCTTGCATTTAAACACTTGATCCATCATCCCTCCATCCTGGCAAAAGAGAGGCTTCATTCTGTCTCAGCAATTTCTTGAAGCAGATTGTGGCAGAAATTTCATCAACAGCCTTCATCCATCAGTGTTCTAACTGAACTTTCAGCGCTACCAGGATGTTTTGTGAATTTATCCCAGAGTTTAGTTGATAATTTTTAGGTTTTATGCTAGTGTTTATTTTAGAAAACCTATTAGAAAGAACCCAACTCCAAAGCAACACCAAAAAAAAACCCAAAAAGAAACCAAACAAGCCCAAATCAAATTAGTGATGTGCTGAAACAAGTTCATTCTGTTATTTTTTTATAATAAGTGCTTTTTTAACAATTACAATTAAAAATAGATGCTAGCAATGATGGTCAGCACATGGAGTTTTCCCATAAAATACCTTCAATGTATCAGAAGCAAAGGTTTATTGAAATGAAGTGTCTGGTGCATGTGCACAATAACCCTTTGAAATACAGTAGGAAATGCAATTTCAGTGTAACTGTCTCAGGGTCTTTTGAAAGTCATGCCATGGGAATCAGACCTCATAAAGCTGCCTGAAATCATTCCCTGACTCTAGGCAAGTAGGAACCTGACTCTCCTATGGTTTGTGTTTATGATCCCTGAGGATTCCTAAGTGCAGAGACACTGGGAGCTTTTCAATGTCTTCAGAGTGTCTCCAACAAATTTTCCTCTTGGAATGGTTAACATTTTCCTCCCCACCAGTTATACCTGGACTCTGCTGGACTCAGGAAAAAAATCAGCTGGGGGGGTGGTGGGTCACTACAGCCAAAGCAGTGTGGATCAATAAATGTCAGTGGAGCTTTGTCAGCTCTACAAAATCCCACAATGAGGCCCCAGAGATTTTTTAGTGGAGATACTGATGGTTTGTACTGGTAAATCATTGCAATCAGGCTCATGGCTGCCTCAAGAACAGTTTGCTGGTCCTTTTTGTGGTGTGCAGGGAGGCCAAATCATACTCAGAAAATCATGGTAATGAAGGAAAAACAGACTTTCTGAAAGTAAGAAGATCCTTCCTGCTGTTGCTAGGCTTTGCTGCACATTGTGGAATTTATTGCCTGTACTATTTCTTATTCCTTTTGTGGCTGTAAAGATTGCTCAGTGGTGTTTTTGTTCCTCTAGCGAACAATGGCAAACTCAGCTCAGAACAGAAGTGGGACATTTCCCTGCTTCACTGCTTACGTGATAAGATAATTATTCCAAAAATATGCTCCCACTCTCAGCAAGGTGGGGGGAGCTGTTATGGTATTGGCTGGAGACAAGTTATCAAAAGTGATGAGAGAGAGACTGCTTTGTGTTTGGAGATGCTAAGAAAGTGGAAAGAGAAGGTAGGTAAGAACATCTGCTGCTCACATCTGAATGAGAAATGGCAGGTGACAGACTTTGACTAACCCTGAGGGAAATCCAAAAAGTCTTCCCTCACTCCTTACACTGGGCCTTTCCTGGGTACAGCTTGAGTGACAGCTGGCAAGGACCTTGGAAGACAAGGACTCCTTGCACCATAAGGACTTGTAGAACACAGGAGAAAAGAGAGGAGGTTTGGGAAAGGCCAGCAATGAAGCAGTGCTCAGGTTGATGCTTGTCTGCACGTTACATCTGCGCCATTCTACAAATTCTGCAAACTCTACGAGTTCAAAATCTTTGAAATTGTTGTCTATTACTAAGAATTGCTGCTTGATTCTCATTCTACATGTATCAATACTTTGTGAAAATGTTACCTGCTCACATAGCCACCTCCAGTTTCCCTACAGTGTTTGTCTTGTTCTCTCTCTCTCCCTAGGTTTTTTCTAATGAGCTTTCAGCTTCAGGCAGAGTTCAGACACTGAAACCAGCAATGTTTTACTCCTGGCCTGAGTCTCTTGGTGGGATCCTGATCTTTCTAACTACTGCTAATCAGGGACAAACCCACTTGTAGGAGATGACCAGCTCCCCACTGCTCTAAGTGGGATAATGCTGCTACACTGACCTTCACCAGCGGACAGTGGCCAAGGATAAAAATACCACAATAAAAAAATTGGTATCAGAGAGAGCTCAGCTTCTGTTTGTGGCACAACAAATCTCCACTTGCTTCGTTTTTTCTTGAAAAGGGTTTGCTATGTCCATCCCCAACAGCTGCTTCTTTTCTCTTTTTATTAGACATATCTCAGATGCAGCCCCTGTAACTTGACATTTCTTTCTCACTCAGATGCTGTATCTTGGAGAAGTCAGTCCTGAAAATTGCTAGGTTTATATATACATTATGATTTGAAAGCAAACCATGGTTTAGAGCTTAGGCCCCAGCTTTTTAATTATCATAATGAAGGGCTCTCTTTGTGGTGAAAAAAATAATTTCCTGAAGGTTTCCAAGGTTCCCTGCAGGGTTTCCAAGGCTTGGAAGAAAATATAGATCATTTGACAATGAGTCTCTCTGCATTCACAGCATAGAATGGAAAATTCCAGCTTTGCCATAACCCCCTGATCCCAGAAAAGCAAGTTATACTGCAGCAAGCTGGGAGGCAATGCTGGGAGAGTAGTCCACCCCCACTGTGAGCAGGCACATGTCTTTCCATGTATATAAAGAGCATTAAAACCAGAAATTGATGATTCAAACAGTTAATCTTAGAAACTACAAAGAAAAATATGGATGGAAGTGCACTCTGGATGACAGGTCAAAGTTCAGCAGTCTTAAGAGAAAATATAAGAAAATATTTCTTCTTTAGAAATATCCTTCTCTTCCCTGACCCTACATTTCATCTAAGTGCTAACCTCCATTAAACTGTTCAAGCAAGAAAACCAGAAAGTCAAAATCATAAAAGCCAAATTAAAATGAGGAACCAAGGCCAAGGTTTTACACTTGAAAATGCTCAAGTGCCAAACCTACCACCTTTGAGAGACTTTCTAAGTGCTCCCAATTTTCCAAGCAAGATGCACAGACACTGTAGACTTAAATACAACTGAGAAGCTTTTTAATTCCTAAAAATCTTTTCAGATCCTCGTTTCAAAGTCAGTCTCCTCACAAGTCTTCCATGACTGCCATTAAAGGTTTGATGACCCCATGCCCAGACAGCTTTTCTTTCCAATTTTCATCCCAATATCTCTTAACTCTCACATTTCCCTCCAGCTCCATTATTTTAGGATTTCTACCATCATATCTGTGCATTGTCTTTCTCTGTGTCATTTCTCAATGATTTCCACAATACTCACTATTGCCACTCTAAAACCAATCTATTTTCTGCTAAACCTGACAAATAGTTATCCATCAAACAGAAAATATTTTGGAATTAAAAGAGAAAGCACTGTATTACAGCAGAATCTAGTTTTGGTTTCTGGGCATGATCCTAGATTCAATGTTAACAACAGAACTCTTATATCAAGTGTAGTGTGCAGACTTTTTGCTTGTCTATTTTAAACAAGATTTTTAGAAACAATATTCTCACATACTTTGTCCACACTTGCTGCTGAAAAGTGAATGTAGAGCATGTGCTTTGCCCACATCACATGTTAGAATATACCCAGGGCGCAATTGCTGCGAAGAAAAAGGCTGCCTTTCACAAATTTCTTTAATTCTATCAATTTATGGGAACATCCTAGTGAGTTATTTCACCTGGAAGAGAATTCTGCAGTCAGGGCACAGGGTTTAATTAGCTGCTATTAAGCGAGTTCCTAAGGAGTGAAACTGGCTAATCTGCATTCTCTGGTCAGCTGTTTCCCAAATTCCTTCCCAAAAGCCTTCTCTACACCTTCAATAACCACTTCTTATCTACCAAATGTGCTTTGCTGCAACACAAATAACCTAAACACAAAACACAATAACCTAATAAAACACAACCTAATAAACACAATAACCTAAACCTAAAACACAAATGGGTTTTCATCCTGTGTGTTATTATGCTCCAAACTCCACCTATGTAAAAATAATTGTCTTCCTCATTTTGGAGCTGTTCTATCCAAGTGGCTGACTTTTTTTTCCCCCAAAATCTCCAGCTCACCTTGTTCCTCTTTTCATTTAATTGCAATTGCAAACTAAACCACGTTGCTCAGCTGAAGCAGCCTGGGCTTCCCTCAGGAAGGGACTTGGAAATAGGAGTGCTAGTACCAATGGAGGGTTGGAGGGAGACAAAGAGTTAAGAAATGCAAAACCACTCTAGTCCAAAGGTCTGAGTCCTGAGGTAGATTTGAGGAACACTCAATTTGCATGGCATGTGCTGAGAATACACAACCTGCCCTGCATGTGCTTTGAAGCACTGGATCAAAACACCTGTTATAAAGGAATTAAACTGGTTCAAAGGCTAATACTTGCCAAATGATAGAGGCATTCTGCATCTTAATAGCAGGACTTAGAGCAAATTCACAGGTTTCTGTCCTAAATCCAATAAGCTGCAGCTCTTTAATGTGACGCAGGACTGTCATACCTCCCCAAAGAGCCTTGTCCCATTTCCATTCCTTCCACAGGCAGTCCCATTTTCAGTCTGCTTCTTTTGATGGGAAATGTATGATCACTAAGATCAGGAGTCCAGCTGTACTGCTGTTCTACTCCCTGTTTACAATTTTGCAGCAGAGAGACTATAATAATAATAATAAAAAAATCCACATCTTACAGAAAAGGTCAGCATGAACTTACGTAGTTTGATGCAAGATCTGGATGCAGATAATCAATTCCTGCAATAAGACAATGACAGAACAGAAACCAAAGGTTAAGAGTTTCACAAAAGATTTTCTAATGATCACAGAACAAGATTCCTTTACAACCAGAGGAAAATAATCATGGCAAGTAATGAAACTGATTGAAGCGAGATTCCAGTTTTTAAATGTCAATTTTCAATCATTTATGTCAAAGTCCAGTTGTCATTTGAAAAAGCAAGCTGAATGATAAAGATTACTGTTTTGAAGACTAGATCATATTTATTTATAAGGATTAGTTTAAATCAAAATTTATCTTTGTATGAGTTTTGTCATCTCAAAGCATACCAAAACTAAGAAGACTGTTAAGCACTGGATCAGTACAGGATAGAAAAACAAGTATTTTTAACCACTGCAAACTAAGTAGAAAATTACCCAGAGTAGACTTGGGGTGATCACTAAGGCACACATTTCAGATTATATGTATGAAAGAGAACTTTTAATACGGGATTAAACCATTTTAGCAAGTATCTGTGTATGTGCTCCACATTTTGGCAGTGTGCTAAAGATTCTAACAGAGCACTGGTGTGTAACACACTCATTCTATTGCATGGCATCTTTCTACACATGGCAAATGTACGAATCCCAGCAGATGGTGTAACAGAGGCAGCAGATCTACGCTCAGCTGGGGTAAAATGACCTATGACACAGCCAGTTCAAACATACAAAGAAATGGCCACCAACCTCATGCTACATTTTCATCATCACCACTCTATCCTGTTTTTCCAACCACCTACCTCCCCAGGACATGCTCTATTTTAGTTGCAAGGAGAATGCACAATTATCCCAGTTATTCTGATGGAAAGATCACTTCTCATTTTGCTGGGTCCTTAGCATTAGATTTGCCTTAGAAGACTCTTGTTACTGATCCAAAAGGGGTAGATGGACAATAAGAATGTCTATGAAGACTCCTGCTATTCAGAGTTACTTTTTCAGAGTTACTAGAAACAAATTATGAGGCAAACTACTCCCTCTTCCAAAGCTGTATCTGATGGACCATCAGTTTTATTGACACAAAGCTCAGTTTGCCATCGTTCCCATCACAGTCGTGCCTTGCTAATCTGAAAGCCAAGTCCTGCCTAATTCAGTGGAATGATGACACAAGAGATCATCTCTCAGATGAGACTGATCTTTCTTCATTTGTGTATATAATTCATGCACAAATCAGGTTGCTCAAGGCCTTATCCAACCTGGCCTTGAACACTGCCACAGCCTCCCTTGGCAGCCTGTTACAGTATTTCACCACCCTCACAGCAAAGAATTTCTTCCTAAATCCAGATGTCTGAGTTTACTGTTACTTCCACAAAAGGAAGCAGGTGAGGAACAGAAATAAGTGAGGACAGATCCTGGTTGACCCTAGAAAACATATTTGGTCACAGACGTTTTATTTTTTTAAAATATTATTCAGCCCCATTAAAGGAAAATATTCAAAATTTGTTCCAAGGAAGAGTGTTGAGAGACTGCATGGAATTCCTGTACTTCAGCAAGGACCCAGAAGAGCTGTAACTTCAACTGCACCTTTTATCTTCATCTTTCCTGATCTTAGTCTGAAACTAGCAATATATCTAATATGCAGATCTTCATGGCATTCAGCATGTTTAATTATTTCAGCCGCCAAGGATGACTTTTTGAAAATAATGTAATCTAAGAAAACATTTTCTTAAACATTTTTTTGCACAGCAATTTCATCCTCCAGTCAGTGCCTACAGAAGTCAAGGGGAGTTTTTCCTTAGGTTTAATGACCATTACAGTGTGCCCTGGAAGATATCTGAGTGATAACTGCAAACTACTTTTGATGCTTGGATATCCATCCTTCAGATTTTCCCTGAAGATCTCCACGTATTTATGGAGGCTGGTAGTCTCACCACTACAAGCAATCAATTATTACTTTTTAATCTTTGTTTTTTAACTTCAATGACACAAAAAAAGTCTACTTAAAAGTATTGAATTAGCACTCAGTCTTCACTTACCATCATCCATAATTCCTATGGTTACTCCCTTCCCTGTGTATCCCAGCTCCCATGCTTCAGCTACATTAAGGTCAAGTCCAGGAGTCCCATCTGCTTGACCAGTGTTAATCTAATACATCAGTGAAAAAAGAAATAGCTTTTTTTACTTGACTGACATATTTCCACAGCCACTGGTTTTTCCTTTATGTCTCTGCATGCATCTTTGGTACAGAAAATATATTCCATAAGTTTTTGGAGTACACATCTGTCCATAATCATATCTACTGCAATGATGCAGCTGTAAAAACAAAACAAAACAAAACAAAACAAAACAAAACAAAACAAAACAAAACCCCAAACAAACAAAAAACTGTGAAAAAACCCAACACTGGCAAAATTCAATTTTTTGTAGTTTCTAAGATTTGGTTAAACGCTGAATCTTTTGGACGCCAAAAAAGGACTCTTCTACTTAACATTAAAGCCAGTGGGTCAATCCAGGAAAGAAGTTAGAACTGATTTTTGGGAGGAATTTTTTCTGAGCAGGAAATACTTTCTTCTTGACAGCAGGGATCTACTGTATAGCTTCCTAAATTTTTGTTATTTTTATCACTGCAACATTTTGATTAACTACCAGAAAATAAGTGAATTAATCCTCAGTTTTGTTTATCAACTCATCAAGGATAAAATCCCATCCATGCTATTGTGCCTCCAATTTATTTGAAAATTTTGCCTCAGGAAAAAAAACCTGCAGCCATATTGGGTGGATCCATGAAATGTAATAAATGGATTAAGAGGAAGAAACATTACTCTTAAGCAAAAATACCCTTCTTAAGTTAACAAGGCAGTACTGCATTTACTGAGTATTTCATCATAAATATGTTGCAACAATAAAACTGACCAGAATTACTTTATCAACTTTTTAGATAAAAAAATCATTTCACTTCAAAATAAAAATATAACTTTTCTTTTATGACTAAAGACTTGTCCCTATAAAAATATGACACACAAAAACTGAAACAATTTAGCAAAATATGAATTTCCTTTGAGGTTAGCTTGAGCCAAAATTCACCAGTTTGCAGCTGTTCTGTTTCTGACAAAAGAAATTATATTCAAATTTTCATAAGAAAAGAAAAGCTTTAACTTTTGCTACCAAATGCATCATGATTTTGTTGTTGTAATTCCATAACAATATTTTACCTGGCACCAGCTCAAAGACATGATTCATATGCAGTTCTAGGGGTCCCATCAGCACACCAGCAATGCCCACAGGACATCAACACAGTTCTCTTTCAAGCCTTCTAAGGATCTTTGACTGAAATGAAATTTATCTCTTGAAATGTGCTGGATCTTCTCAACATAAAAGGGGTACAATTAAAACCAACACAACAGAGTCTTGGATCCATTCCCAACTCCTGCATTTGGAAAGAACTGCTGGAAAACACTGCACCTGCACAGAATGGCTCGAATGACAATTATTTAGTTGTGATTACTGTGATTTTCTCTGAACACTTACCAGGTACCACTGCTTTGTAAATAAAGGATCGTTCATGTTGATGTCAATGTCATTGATGTCTCTGTATCCTCGCTTCCTTCTGATGAAGCCCTCCTGTTGCACAGCTTTCTTCACCTGCAAGGGTTCATTTTTACATCTTTAGCTCAGCATTCTTCACACACACACAAAGCTTTTTTTAGACTTGTTTTCATGAGAAATAAGGGTTATGAAAACACACTGTTTGTGTGTTTGTGTCATTCGTTTGCAGCTTCTAAACCAGGGGCTGATTCCAGGCAGAATTTACAAAGAAAGCTCCAGGACTACTGCAACAGCTGTGAGGGGAAGGGACTTCCCCAGAGTGTCCTATCTGTAGAAAAGCTCAGCTTGAACATGTTTTAGGCACCAAACAATCAGCAGAAGAGTGAGCCCCTCTCCAGGCATCATTATTATCATGAGTCTTCTCAGCAGAGTTTTATTTTCCATTGCCACCGAAATAGAAGCTAAATTTATTTAACTAATTCCAAATATGTCACAGCTCCAAGCTGTAGACATTTGACAAAATGAGGAAGCAGGTCTCAACCACACTTCTACTTATTCAGATTTTTCTCCAGGGCATTACCAGATCATTAGATAACCTTTCCTGCCTGAGAGGGGCCAATCTGATTATTTATGCCTCAATGTTATAAATGAGATGAAGGATTTCTACAGGGGCTTTACATGTGCTGGCAGCCCTGTCATTTTATTCTTGTCCCAGAAATCTATCAAAAATAATCCCCCCAACTCCCCTTTTTACAGCAGGATGGGCCACTGCCAAAGAAATTTTCTGGGAGAAAAAAAATCTGATGTTGTAAGCTTTCATCATAGTTCTGAGGGTCTCAAAAATGTCTTGTGAAGTGATGTACTTTCATGGATTACCCTTGCAATAAATAAGTGATCATTAAATATACTGGCAAGAAAAACGATATGGCAAAAAAGCCACTAAACTGACCACACTGGCTGAAGTACAGGATATGAAAATACAGGTTATAAAACACAAGTGGTCTGAGTTTTTTAGAAATCCTTTTCTTTATGCACCGCAAATCCACGAGACATTTTCAGGAAGCGCTGTAGAATATTAGAAAAGTTAAACATGCAAATATCTTTGGAGGCAGGAACTTCAAATGTCAGACCATAATCTCCTTATTTGTACACGTGTAAAAGAGCATTTCTAAAGGAGACCACTCAGTGGCTGTAACAGGAGTTGTAACACATACTAACATATTCACAGACCTTGCAAAAGGTGCTGTCAACTCTGGCATAATCATTTTGTACTCCTTAGCCTCACACCTGGAAACAAGATAGCATGAAGAGTACTGACATTTAATTGTAAAAAAAAAAAGGGGAAAAAAAAGAAAAAAAAAGGAATGCTTAAAACCATTAAATACATGTTTAAGTGGAGCAAGAAGGCAGTAAGACCCCCTAACATTTACTTAGCTGTGTTCTTGAAAAGAATCCATGGTTATTATATAAATCTAATAAGTCAGAGAACCACTTGTGTGACTTTGGCATTTCAGATTAAGAATGCATACATAGGAGTTGCACTGCTGTGTCATAGCAACTTCATATATACAGTGTCAGTCAAAATCAACAGAGGAGAAATTCATGCAAAGGTTCAATCATATCTTAGGACAGTTGAATCATTCTTGGAGGCGTCTTTCTGTCTCAGTTAATTAAAGCATGAGCATAAAGACAGCGCTCAGGGAGGTGTCTAAGACAGAGATGAAACTGGGATCTAACTGATGGGGGATAAAAAGCTGTTTTCTTCACAGCTATTCTGTTTCACTATAACCCCAAAAACCTAATACCAATTCACAATGAGCAAGATGGGGCACAGCATGGCCTGAAAAGGCACTGTCAAAGGTTTCTAACAATACACCTGTGTGAATTTTAGCTCCTTAACTGAAGGCACCTAATGGTAAAGTACTGAATTGATGCTTTCATTTGTGTGCTCCCAATACTTGTGCGGGTTCATTAAAAGTGGAACAGATTGGGGATACAGAAAAAAAAAAAAAACCAAAAAACCAAAAAACCCTCATATGAAATAACCTGGTAAGAGGAGAGTGACTAAGCAGGACCCACACAAGGTGCACTTTGTGGCACCAGGTTGCTGCACACAGAAAAGAAAGGTACAAGCACAGTGCTTGACAGCTCCGAGATAAAGCTCAGCGATGCCATGGAGACAGAGCAGCACCTGTCACTCTGCCCCTCCCCAGCCTCACCTCTCTGCTTGCCACTGCACACCCCAAGCTGTCACCACAGAACATAATTAGGAACAGAAGACAAGCCTCGTGCACAGGGATGCCAGAGAAAAAGATTTCAGGTGGTTGCGCTCCCACGTCAGCTGGGCAGCTCTGCAGGACCTGCCTGCATTAGGCACTGATTTAGGATTGAGTACAAAAGGATTTCTACTAATTAAAAAGCAATGCTGGGGAGCCCTGGCTTGTCTTTTCAGCCAACAGAGAGGAAGAGGGGAAGGAATTTGCAGAAATAGCACTGGGTGTTTTCCTTCTTCCGTATCATCTCGTTTGTCTGATTTGTTCCACCTTCACAACACAACATAATGTATTTTTTGCATAACATTGTCATTTCCTGAGACAAGGAAATACACCCCTCAAAGAGGCATAATCTTCACTGAACTGCAAGCACTCTGCAGGTTGTTTTCTGAATGTTTCACTTGGAGAAAGGGCATACAGGATGTCACCATCCACAGACAGAACTGTCTCAGAAATTCTGGGACCTCTTTTTCACCACAAAAACGAAGGGGGTTTCCTCATGCTTGCAAATGACAGCAAGGCATACAATTGAATCCAGGAAAGATCAGGCATTTTTGTCAAAAAAAAAAAAAAAAAAAAAAAGAAAAAAAGAAAATAGTTGAAATTTTTGGGAAAGGTCTTGGTAGCTTTTTCCACAAGCCACAAATTGCCTCAGTCAGTTCCCTTGCAGCGTGATCTTAACCAGCACAAGATCAGAAGTTGCCTTTCTCCTCACAAAGATGTGTTTAGAAAGCAATGAGCCCAAGAACAGGTAGCATCCATATATTCCAGGAAAAAAAAAAATATCCCCAAAGAACAAACTTGGAAAATGATAATGCAATTCCAGTGATCTGGGTGGAAAACTGCCCATTTAGGGCTGCTCACAGCTGACTCAGCAAAATCCTTGTCTTCCTGCCAGCTGGGTACCTACACTAGAAAAATGCTTTATTTTCCAAAAAGGAAATTTCTGCTTTTGTATCTATTCTAGATCAGGAGAGGGAGAGCATCTGATTCTACTTATATTTAATGGTTTTCTTCTGAAAGAAGAGTAGCCCTCCCCCAGACATCAGTAATACAAAGACACCAAGTACCACACCAAGGTTTCAAAAACACAAGAGAGAATGTGTCTGCAAGTCCAACAGTAGAAAAGTACTGGGAAACATTCCCATCTTGTAACATCCATAATCCCATCTGCTTGTGTGACATTCAGACCTGGAATCCAGCTCCTCAATCCCACGCACAGTGCAACCTCGTACCAGCTTTTACATCCTTGTTTCTCTAACTGAAGCAGAAAAAGCAGCATTCATAGGATTCAGGCTTTTGATAACAGTCACTAAATTATTCAAGCCTGTGAAGTATGGTATTTATTAGAACATAGTGAAACAACAAGATTTTCTTACAAAAATAGCATGAATTTTACCATTTCAAAATTGGCCTTATTTATCTACCATAACAGCCTTTTGTTTATTTCATACTTAAGTTATTTATTCCTTTTTTCATTAGGATACAAGTTTAGGTACAGAGCAAAACCTGAGCATCTACTTCATTAGCACAGAACTAAATTATGAAAAAGTTACTAGCTGTGCTGCAAACAGAATGAAGGTCATGTATCAAAAGTAGCCCACAGATGGCTTTTTTACAAGGAAAAAAAGGTTTCAGGTATTGATTTGTACTATACTTGTACTTATGCATGGTGCATACAGTCACTTGGATGATAATAAACCATCAGGATACTGGATGCAAAACCAATTAACAAAATAATCAATTGACTGCAGTACTGCTCTGGAAGGGCCAGGAACTGCAGCACTCTCCTGTGCTCTCTGCTGCCAGGAATGCCAAGACAATCAGCTCCTCATTTTAAAGGAACAGGGTTAACTGCACCCATGAGATCCTGCAGTTAAATGACTCTGTTACATTGAGCATAAATGACAGAGTTACTAAATTATACCAGTGGGTGTAAAAAAGCTGAACAGCATCCACAATTTGAACCTCAAATACCAAGAACTTCAAAACAGGAGAATTTGAATCAAATTCCAGAGGAAGAAGGCAGTCCCAACTGATGACATCAAATGTTGAGGGATTTAAAAAAGAAAAAACAACACATAGCAGTGAGTTGATCAATCAAAAGAAGTAATGGTTCTTTTTTTCTCTAAAGCCTCAGGGTCAATACAGGTCTGTTCCTGAAGGTGAAGTAAGAAGTGGAAACTGATACTGATACCTTGCTTTTACTTTCTTATTACTAATTGAAGCAATGTCACTGGATATCAAGAATCTGTTAGGTATTTTTACTATTACACTTGGAAGTTCTGGACCAGCTGTAGTTTCACGCTTTTTGTAACCAGCCCAAACACATCTAACACCTTCTAAGCTAAGGGTTCATTTTTATTTCCATAATCCTGCTCTGATTTTGTTAGTGCAATAAGTTCAATTCCTATCTCTAATTACAACCTGTTTTGCCCATGGTGTTTGAAGAGTTACCTCTCCCAGTCCTTATCTCAACACATGAACCCTCCTTCATTATATTTTCTCTCCCCTGTCCAGCTCTGGGAGGCTTTGGCAGGTGTCTGGCATCTGACCAGGGTCAACCCACAGCGATGCAGAAAATTGATGCCTTTTGTTGTGACAGAGTTTGATCCACCTGCTCAAGTTCAAACTTTCTGAGCCTGTTTTGTGGCCCAGCAAGCACAAGCAGGGACATCAGGGGGCTTGTGAGTGTCACTGACCATCCAATTCTTACTAATAAAATGAGAACTGCTGCTCTCAAGCAAACTAATGACTTTCAAAGGCTCTCGTGGATCTCTCCATACCTAGCAACAAGTCCCTGTTGCTAAATGTAGGTGTTCCTGGAGGATTATTCATAACAACTTCTCCAAGTGTCTCTTCTAGCTGCATCCATTAATCCCTGGGGAGTGTTTTGTACAGGGACTTACCCTATAGCAAAGATGTAGCAGCTGTTACAGCATAAATCCTGTGTTAGAGCACAAATCCTTAGAAATTTGGAAGTTTAGCAACACAACCTTCCCCACCACCTTCTAAGCAAAGGACAGATGGAGAATTTAATTTTTTTTTTTTCAATTTCAAATATTTCATTAAAGGAAAAATGCATCTCTTTCCACAAAATACTTTTATCCCTCTTGGTTTGTGTATTTTTAAATGGTTATTTTCATAATGACAAGCACAGACAGCATGAGAATTGCTTTGATTCCTAGGAAAAGTAATGTCCCTGCAAAATAGATATTTTTCATTGTTTTTAGCCATCCCTCTACCTTGCTTTTACTTTCTTGTTACTAACTGAAACAATGTCACTGGATATCAAGAACCTGTTAGGTATTTTTATTATTACTCTTGGATGTTCTGGACCAGTTCTAGTTTCACCCTTTTTTGTAACCAGCCCAAACACATCCAACCTTACACAGATCATCTGGCAAAATGATAAAAAAATCTCTGGACACTCATGCTGTCCCCAGTGATCCTTCTTGGCACATCTTCTCATTTTTACTTGAGTCCAGGCTGTGTTCCTTGAATTTTTTCTCTGTCCCTCTAAACTTGGTATGGCAATGAAAATAAAAAAAAAATGAAAAATAAACCCTAACTGAAGACTTACTGATTGCATTCTGCATTAAAACCTGGCATAGCTGGGGCTGCTCATGAACTTCCCTGCAAGAACCACAGAAAATCATAACACTAGAGGTACAGCCATTTAGGAAACCACCCCAGAAGTTCATCAGATCAACCAGACAACAGTAAAATATGAAGCTGAACAGCCTGAGTTCAAAGGTTTCACACAGGCAAATAACCTTTCTTGATGAAAACACAACTTAAAGGACTCCAGTCTCAACCAAGTTCATATGTTTTTAAAAAAATACACAAAAACTACCATCCTTCTGCCTTTTTCTGTGACCTTTTGTTTTCCTGGTATGAGTTCAGTTCTTGGTAAATAAGGAGCTTTTGAAAATAAAAGAAGGGGAAAGGAAATCAATATTTTTGTCCATTTAGCAGGCCTCTCACAGTTCAGTGACATTCAGGAAGCAGAGAGTAAAGAGACAAGGAATCAATGTGTAAGAGGAGACTGCAGACCACATTCAACCTGCTCAGCTAAGCAATCAATAGCTCCTCTAGCTTCTACCTTGAAATGCAAGTGAGCTGGTCAAGCTGCAATGTAAAATCAATGCTGAGTATGGATGGTCTACAATGGAAAAGGCCAATTTGGTAAAACAGAAATTTTCATGGGATCATGCCCTCTTTGACAAAGAATTTTTTTTTTTTTTGCCCCAGGGTAGAATTTATTAAGGGGAAACACTGAGACAGAGGAAAGAGGGAAAGAGCCCTGTATATCTTGATATTCTGCCTCAAGAACAAGCAAACTGGTTCACAGCTCTGCTTTCTCTTCAGCTTGGCAGGAGGGGCATATCAGGACCTACACAATCACAGGTGCTAGCTATTCTCAGAAATCTGTCTCCAATTTTTTTCCACTGCTTAAACAAGCCAGCAGGAGAGCAAGACCATTTCTGAAATCTTAAGAAGTTTCCAAAGGAATGAAAAACTGCTTCTTACTCTACACAATACCAAAAAAGATTGAGTAAATTATATTTTCTTCAATGTCTTCTTGCAAGATAGCAGGATAGTCACTTCAGTTACAAAATCAAAGACCTCTATAAGAAAGAAATTCCCTGGAGTTGGGCTATAACTATACATTAGTCTTTCCAGTAGATACCACAGGGATACTTTATCAGCAGCTTGTGGAAACTTTTCACCAGCTACATGGGTCAAAGAAATGATCAGCCTTTCCAAATCAACCAGAACAATCACCCCTCAGTGTGGGTATAAACAGCATGCACAGTGACAGAAAAGAAAATTGAGCCTTGTGTATATAGGTCATTATCAACTGCAGATAGCTGCAAAATTAGGAAAACTGTGACTTGCAGAAATTTCATCTTACATTCCTTTGCCAAGTACTGCAGATATGACTTTCTTAAAACATTATGCTTGGAAAAAAAAACCAAAAACAAACCTGCCTTCTTCTTCTTCCTCAACAGCAAAAGTCTTTTTGTGGAGTGATTTTTACTTATTGCAAACACAATCAATTTTTGAGGTGATAACCAGAGTAGGTCTAAGTAATATTTGCACCCTCTGTGGTACAAAAAGGGTTTTAGTTTAAATAGGAATCATGCCCAGATCACATTTAAGAGTGCAAACCTTTTGGCTGTGTCTGTGCAATACAAAGAAGAGAGATGCTCATACAATGCTGAATCTTCTAATTTAATTATTCTCTCTGTCATCACTTGTAACTTTGGACCATTTCTTATTCCCCTGGGCAGTCATCCAGCAATGGACTTCCCTCCTACTCCACAACTCACTGGTCCTATAAGGAGATGTGTACTACACAATCTACCTTTATATATTTTGGGGATTCCATAAGTACAGTAGCTGCTTCCACACAAGCACTGAATATCTGATACATCCCAAGAGAACAGGAGTGTTCATAGGCTGAAGATTTCTCTAACTGTTGATTTTAAGTTAATTTATTTCACAAAGCAAGTCTTATGTGGGTACTGTGAGAAAATACCACTTGGAGAAAAATCTGCTGGATTTGGTTTGTATGGGAAGACTCAGCTAAAAGCTAAAGTTATTATTTTTGTTGAAATGTCCCCTTGACTCACTCTAACACAGTAGAGACTTCTTGTAAATGTGTGAATATTTGTGCTAATGCCCAGACACATCTGGAGTCATAAAGCACTACTTGTAGCAGCTTCACCTCTAACTTCATGTATTTCCTTTGCAAATATGCAAATTTGCTTTACAGACATTAAGTTTTCAGTGTATTCCATATGGACAGATTAGAAGGGCTTTGCAATACACCTGTGGAGTCAAAGTTTAGGGAAACTGAGTCAGCAGGATGAAATCTTAAAGTCTGGAGCATATGCTGAAAATACACCCCCTGCTCTCCAAAGTGATTCTGCATTTAAAAGCCAGCCCCTGACCTTTGCTATAACTCATCATACTTCCACTTCATTCTCCACAGCCTCCTTCCCACTCAAATTTCATTTAAATAGCTCATCACTCACCTTGAACCATCTGCTTGGAAAATTATAAATATGCATTTTCTCTCTCAGAGTCACTGGCAGATATTACCCTTGTTTCCATGTTAGGGGAAATCCTAATGTCCCACTCACTGAAGAGCTGCCTGTTGCTGTGTCCTTTATATAATTTATTTTGCTCTTCACCTGTATTTCTAAACCACTTCTGAGTCAAAACCCCAGATTTTTATATAGGTGACCCCCAAACCAAATGACAGCACTCAGTCATGGTAACCATGGCAGGACCTGTGGGGGACTTCCCTTGTGCTGTGAGGCTTAGAGTAAAAGTTTACTTCAGCTTCCTCTGCTCCTTCTGAGCAGTTGGGCCCCACTGGATCCAGAGGTAGCTAAATACTTTCACACAAAATTGTTGCCAGGATCTCAGCTGAAGAGCAGTATCCCAGAATAAAAATGGTGTCACAGCCCTGGGAGGGAAGGCAGGCAGACTAGTCAGGGATGCTGTCCTACATGCAGTGTATGAACTAAGCTGAAAATAAACCTGATCTAACTTAAGAAAGTTTGAATTAAAGGAATTATTTAATAGCAGCTGTCGGTCCTCAAACCTGGAGTCAGGAGGAGACAGTGAAGGAAAGGTTGCCTCCACCATGGCAGAACCCAGGCTTTCTCAAAACTGGTTTCAGAAAGTGCATCAAGTGCCTTCTGATTGCATTTTCCTGGCTGCAACCCTCAGAGTGCCCTGAGGAATGTCATTCTTCTTTTTTGTAACCTCTTCTGCATCATCATTGCTCAATGCAATTTCTCCTCTCCCTGCTTTTCCTGCTCTGGGAGCAAATGATGAGGTCTGAAGCTGAGAAGAGCTGGTTTGGCTACCTGAAAGGGGGCTTTAATAAAGAACAAAGGCTATTTTTACAAAGCTGCCAGCCTACAGTGATACAGCAACAATTGTCAAAGAAGCCTGAGCTTATTCTAGGATTTCAAACCTGAAATACTTAAACTCCAATGTTCCCAGGAGTGGTAGTGATATACCAGTGAACCTTTCCTGACCATCTGTAACACCTTCAGAGCTCTGTTGCTCTTGCAGTGGAAATGAGATAAAGAATTACAAACCACTGATTTTCCTAAAGTGCTGCCTAGTGGATAGCACATGGGCTGCACAATGTCTTCTCTGAGGAAATTTCATAACTAGAAGACAGACACAAAACAGAAGCCAGTCAGTCTTTTGACAGAGGGAAAACTGCAATTATGCTGCTGCTGCTGACATTCACAGATCTGCTCATGCAACCAAAAGCAGAGCAGTTGCTCACAGCTACCTAATTACCATAATACACAGGACAGAAAAGACATGGGAGCTTGCTCCCATCCATGCCTTTTCCAGCCCAGTAGGAAGCTACTGAAAATTTATATTGATTGACCTGTGCAGGTTGCAATTGCATTTTTTCAGTGGCTAGATCCAGAGGTTTATGGATCCCCATTCACAAACCACATTAATAAAATAAGCAGAGGTTTATGTATTGTACAGCACTGGGTTAGTAGAGTATAGCTGCCAGGGACAAGCCATCTGCCACAAGGAAAGCATCAAAACAGAATAATTTCTAGAGAACCATTTCTGTAATAGGAGGAAAGGTGGGGAAAAATGACAAGTAAGACATTGGCTTACAAAACAGGAAAGAAACAGCCAGAGTCCTACTGTTCTGGCCTTTATCCAAACTAGTTTTTGTTATGATACTTTCAGAGGATTGTGCTTGACCCTTGCCAAGATATGTACATCAGAATCCTGTCTTCTAATTGTCCAATGTCCTCTTTCAGCCCCAGCCTTGGCCCTGCAGAGTGCAGCTGCAGAGCTTGCTGGTGCCCACACCAAGGCAGGGATGTCCACATCAGGGCACTTTTCCCACCTCATCCCAGAATCTGGCTGCCATCATTGGCAGAACAGCCCCTGAACTCCTGAACTCAGTGCTCAGCCTGAGCAGTGTATTGGACCCATAACCACCCCCAAAAAAGCCTACAGTTCTTTCCTTGACAAGAGAGGCACCAGATGATGAGTGATTTGGCAAAGGGATCACTGCTAACACACTACAGTGGTGACCTCAACAATGCAGGGACAGACACACAGAGCTGGCCCAAGCATGGAGAGCCCACAGAGAAGGAAAAACCCCTGAAACTGAGATGAGTATTAATATCGTGATTAATACATGATCGAGTATTAATAATCTCTCAGTGACAGAACTCTCCTCAGTGGCAGCACAGAGACAGGGCAGCACAAGGCATCCCCATCCCTGGAAGTGTTCAAACCCAGGCTTTAGGGACTAGATGGTCTTTAAGGTCCCTTTCCAACCCAAATCACTCTTTGGGCACAGAAGTGTGGTCTGGATATTCTTCACGGGTTTTCTCAACACCCACTTTAGCAGAGAGGCTTTTTACATCCTTGACCATGTTTTCCAGCTGCCTGTCCCACAGACTGCTGGCCAAGCCTCCCTCTAAAGCACATCTGCACAAATAATTTTTTTTTTTCCAAAAATCTTAATGGCAGAAGGGTTTCTGCCTTGATTTCAAGGGATCAGGTCATCCAAGTGGTTTGGAGTTGTCACAAACCCCTCTATTTATCCACTGCCTGCAGCAATGAAAAATGGTTCCTGAAGAATACAAAACTCATTATTAACTGCAGATGCATGTGCACCAGCAGGGATTTTGGTACCAGAATTTTTTCCTAGTTCCCACTGGGTCAGAGCAGAGGCTGGCTTAAATGAAGTGATAAAATTATCATCCTGCTGAAAATTCTATGAGCCATTGTTGCTTTTTCTGGCCAGGAATTAGGAAGTATCTTTTCAGTTCAGTTATTAGCATAAAATAATTAGACTTTGGGGTATATTTTGCTCCCAGTGCACATACATAACTTGCATTAATATTAATAGGGACTTCTCTATTCATGCTCATTGAAAGGAGCCCATACCTCAAAGGACTGAGAAAAGCAAAAGCATATTTAGAGTTTAGTCTATCACTGAAGATTTCCACAGACTTGTAAACTGCTGTCTTCATTGTATACTTCTTTCTCTTCCTAGTTTATTTCCAATGAGACAAATGTTTAGCAGATCATGGAAGAAAACCATTTGCTCAGGATTCCCACTGCAGGCAATCAGAAATGTGCATGCAAATTCTATGGAAATTGCTCTGTGTCCAGACTTTGAGACCAAATTCATGTTATGGTTTCCACAGAATAAAAATTTAACAGAGAAGTTTCCCTCATGAAAATGTATTTCTTTCATATGAAAAGTGATGAATCTCTGATTAATACTAACAGTGCCTCCTGCACACCCTTTTAGGGGCTCTTCATATTTCCAAAAACCAGAATTAATTTGTATTATGGCAAGCACTCAAGAAGGATCTTCTCAGAGCACCAAAAAGGAGATTTGGGAAAATTAACTGCTACAGCAGAAGGATTCACTTCATGGCAACTTGAAGAGATGCCTAGATTGGCACCAGGATATAAAATCCCATATGTCCTGGGCCTGAAGAAGTATAAAACATCCAGTGCTAAATGACAGAATCATAGACATGGCACGTTGCCACCAATGCAGTGACATCAGAGATGACATCCTCTGTTCTGGGCCTTTCCTTTAAGGGCAAGGTGAGCTGTACCTACAAATGACCATCACCCAAAAAAAAAAGATAGACAACAAAGCAGTGCCAACAATACAGCAGAATTATGTAAGGGATGAAACTGCCAAGGTCTTGGCTCAAAATATCATTTTATGAGACTGAGGGTAATAATAGTGTTCTGCAAAACAGGGAAACCTGAACAAAAAAAAAAAAAACAGAAAAAAACCTCTGGGGTCCATGAAAAGGACTGAAAATTTCCTTCATCTCTTCTGGGTGGGGGCCCTCATCATTCCTCACTTTCCTTTCAGGGAAGGTCATCCCAGTTATAATTGTTAGTCTCTCTTGTTTCATCTCACCCCATTTCCCCATGGACTGAATTGCAAATGAGATCTGGATAAAGTTCTAGCTTAGAAAGAACTTTTTAAAATTCAATCATATTCCCTATCCCAACAACAGCTGCCACTGCAAGAAAAAAAAAAAACAAACAACAAAAACAACAAATAGTGAGAATGGTGTCAGAAGAACAAACAGGATGGAGGCAGGAATACTTAGGAACAGAGCAAAAAATAATCAGGTGAACCTCTACAGTGGAACAACAGTGTACATTTGCTATCAGCTTCTTGGCAAAGATTCAGTTCTCCAGAAGTGCAAAGAGCCAGGTTCCGCCTCCTCTTGTCCAAGGGTAAATACATTCTATCCATTTCCATGAGATTACTTCGGATTTTCACTGCTGCAAACTGGAGAAATGGTTGTCTCTTGTTTTTAACACCATCCCTCTAAGGAAAAACACTGTTCAAAGCCTCCCTCTGGTTGAACCCAAACTTCACAGGTCCCTACAGGTGAAGCCCAGGGCAATTTTTCTTCTCTTTCTATTAATTCCCAAAGCAGGCAACATTTAGAGAGCTGAAAGCACAAGCTCATATCCTACATGAATGTGTAACTGAGGTCATGGCTTGGCCAAGAATGAAGGAAGCAGATGGTTACTATGTTTGGGATTTTTTTTCTTGAGATCTCATGAAAATACAGTCCTTGAAAGCTACTTGATTGCTCAGAAATCTTATCTGAGATCCTTATACAAAATAGGGCTGAAAAGAAAAAAAACCACCTTATCTGTTGTCAAAGTTCACAAGAAAAAAAAAATAAAGGCAGAAGTGAAAAAAGTTCTCTGCTATTCCCCCCTCATGTTTCCTCTCAATTTAACTTAGGACTTGGCAAAAAAAAACCCCATATAAATCTCAAGCAAATTATTCATCAAGTCTTTCATCAAAACCATTAGCTCCCCTAGTCAGGCTGGGCAGGCAGCTCCTGTTTTAATCAAGCAAAACATATTAAAAGAGGTTTCAAACCACTTCACAAAGGGGACAAAAACTATTTAACATTTAATTTTCCACCTCCATCAGAGGGTAATGCACTCAGACACAACAGAACCTGGGGCCTGGAGGCAGTGCTGCAGTGTGGGATCAGACCTAAGAAGATTCCTGGTCCTGATGATGCTCCCACCTGCTGAGATCCAGGAGACCTCCAACTTCCACAAGCAAATATTATAATAAAAACCTGCAACACCTACCTAAATCTAATTGCTAATAAATTTCTGATACATCTGTCTGACAAACCATCTCCTCCCCAGCCAACCATTACAAGTTTGGGGTCAGGAGTACAGTCCAATGCAGATCTAAGGTAGCAAAAACACACACAGTTCCCCAAGTTTCTGCTGCTTTTCACCTGAAAATACAAAGGCAAAGAGGCTGTTACATTTTACCTGCTGGGAAACATTGCACCTGTATATTTTAGATATACAATTAGATATATTAGATATGTGTGAAATAAAACACTTTCAGTCAACTTGTGCATAGTTCATGCAAAAAGCACGAAAAGTTGCTCACTGGACAGCAAAGAATGAAAATAGTAAATTTAAAAATGCCATTTAGGTTAAAGTCTCCTGAGCATGAAGTCTGCTTTAATTTCTATTAATGCTAGAGAGGTTCTTTCCATCTGCTGATGCTTTTACCCAGGATAAAGAAACACCTGGGAAAAGCTGGAATGAGCCATGGGGAAGCAAGGACAAGAACAGAGGCAGGACCACTGCTACTGGAATACACCTAGGGAGAGATGACTCCGCACAATTGTGTTGTTATTTTATGCTTAGATAACCTCTATAGCACAGTAATTTCTCCTGCACCCCAGATCATGCACGTGGAAACACCAGACAACTAATTACAGTTTAAGGTTACTGTCCTTTGTCTAAGTCCTTTGGGCTTCAGAGGATCTGCTCTAATCTCTTGGGTTTAATTTTTCTCCCACTGCTCTCATCTCAGTTTTCTTATTGCCCAGGTGTTGTAAAGACTACAAATGGCTGTAATCCAATTTCTCTTTTTTTGTTGTTGTTTTTCGGTTTTTTTGTGTTTTTTTTTTTTGCCTTTCAGACAGCAGATCAGGCATCTCAGATCTACTCCTACTTTTGCTCTGCTTTGCTGTATGACCTTTTGGAAAATTTAAGGTCCTCTTCCTCCCACATCTATCTCCAGCATATGTGAAATACACATAATTAATATCTGAAATGTGCTTTGAAACCTGTACTTAAATATTATTTCATTAAATACTATAAAAGACCATCAATTATTTCAGATGGACAGATCATTTCAGCAGGAGAGCTGCAAGTAATTAATCACCAAAGCAGTCCTTTTCTCACTTTTGTCTATTTTGTAGGCAGAAAAAGTATTGGGGAAGATTCATTTGACTTTGTGGCTCCCACTGAATTATTCATTGTTTGCAAGTCAAACAGGTAATTCACCTTGCACACACTTCTCAAGTGCAGTGCTAATAAGAAAACCATGCTGAGTTGATTTTTCTGACAAACACCATTTTCATGTAAACAGCTGTCCTCAAAGAAACACATCCTCTCTCTATGCAAAAATGTTCAGTATTCTACAGTGAATGGCACGACACCAAGAGATGTTAAATTGATTCAGACTCCTAAAAGCAATGTTCTTTTTCATACCTTTCCATCTCAACCTGGAATCTGCATTTCTTTCATACATTTAAACTTTATTCCAAACCTTGCTGGCACGTGAAAGTGAAAACACTTGATCATTAAAATCCAAATTCCACTGAGATAGCATATGGCAACTCAGAAATGAAACAAAAAAAAAAATTTCTCCCTATGGAAAGTCGCTCACTCCACAGAAAGTTTTCATCCTTGGGGATAACCCAATCCTTTATATCCCCTTTTCCAGGTTTTTTCACCAGCTAGCTTCCAGGATCAAAAAAAAAAAAAAAGAAAAAAAAAATACTAGTTGTATCTCATCTTCACAGTGGCATTGCTGCCTCTAAGTTTGTTCTCAGCCATCTAGAAACAATAAAAAAGACAAGTGAAGTAAGCACTGAGTTGCCCAGGAGAAGGCTGGCTGGAGGAGCCCTGGCTGATCATCAGGTGCTTCTTTTAGAGGTTGTCTTCCACTAGCTAGCTTTCCCTGAAACATGCATAAAACATACTTTTCACATCCTAGAAACTGGAGTCAGACTGACAGAAGTCTGGGATTAGGATGTTCATTTGGAAAGATTAATGAAACTGAAGAAAACAAAAAATGACCATAAAACAAAATCTAGAAGGTTCCAACCAGAAACTCTGAAACCAAATTAAACTCTTTTTTTGCTAAATAAAATAACTTGGTGTTATAAAATATTTTATCTCCCAACGAAGTAATTCAAATATGAAAATGTAGATTCTACTTCCTTGTGACTCATTATCAACAATATGAGTTGAAGTCTTAAAGATGTTTCTCCTTTGGGAAAACAGTAATTATAGTTAGTGGACTGTCCAATGGAAAAATTTTAATAATTTTTTCTTATAACATGCCCTGCACAACTTGGGGAAGGATGCTTGAGAATTATGGGATATGCACATGGTTAGAGCTGGAAACAGGGAAATAAGTTTACCATGGATAGTTCCCTTCCTCTTTTCAGAAAACAAACAGTCCAATAGCAATCAAGGGAATTATTCCAAGAAAAGCTCCTGTTCCAAAAGAAGTAAAACATATTCCAAGGAATGATTTCCCAGGAGAGTATCCCAGTTAAGAAGTGCAAATAGAGCAAGCACTGCACAATTATATCAGTATATCCTGGCCTAAGGTATTCAGCATTTTTGTCCAAATTCTGCCAGTGATACTTGTTGGCCAAGGGAGCAGGTCAGGAGATAAGTGAAGGTTTTACAACACAAGTTCAGCTTGTTTTGAGTTGGAAAAAAAGAGCAGCCAAATCGGTGCTTACAAGGTCAATAGAAGGTATCTCATTTTTTTTAAGTCACGGTGCAGTCACTGACTACACTGTGGTTTTTCCAAAGCATGAAGTAGCTACACCCAGCAGCTCCTCAAACTCCTTGTTTTGCTGGGAGAAAAATGCCTCCAGACGTAACAGCCCTGACTTTGGTGGAACCACAGAGAGGACAAAAGCAATCCAAAAGCTCTGCAGGGCCAGGCTGGCTGAGAGCCAGGGAATGCAGCAGCCAAACACAGACGATGGGCTCAGCACTGAGTTTATCATATTTGCTGCATGACAAAGCCAAGCTAGATGGGAACAAATGTAATCAATCCCTCAGCCTCCAAGACAAAACACAGGGCATCTCCTCACCCCTGTGGCTTATTTTATTTTTCAGGTTCTTGGTGCAGACACACCCAGTGTATCCAAAGAAAAGGAATAAGGGTGTGAAGAGCTGGCAAGGAAGAAGAGAAGCAGGTATTAATGCTGACCATAACACTGCAGTGTTACATAACCTAGAGCCTGGCAGTAATCAGCTCAGTGACACTGCTGTGAGACCAGGAGCATAATAATAATAATTGGATCTGGCAATTCTGGCTCTTCTGTGAAGACTTCATGTCTGCAAAGCTCGTGTATTCCTCTTTATGAACATATAATGCTCAGAATCAAGTAAGATAAACACCATGAAGACAGATGATTTACACTGATGACATATTAAATCTGTACCCATAGTAAGAGTGTATTTCTTTTCAGCACTCAGAGAGTAGACAGCTTGCAATGTGAAACACAAAGCTGTGTTTTCACAGAAATGTGGTCAGGCAGATATCACTCCTTATAAACAAAACTGTAATATTTAACAGAGTCCACTTATAATGATATGGAATTGATACTATGCAAATAATTAGGGAAATTATGAACCACAGAGATGTTTAATGTTTCTTGGTCTTTCCATGGTGTTTTGTTCTACCCAGACCTGCTGTCTCCCTCAGTTTGGAAGTTTCCAAGGCCAAGAAGGATTTATTCAACTTCACCAACCCATGACATACATATTAGCATTTTAACTACTACTGGCTCTTTTGAGCTGTTAGAGGCTGAAAAAGCCATAGCCCAATGCAGCACCAAATAACTACTGCAGCAAACTACTCAGAAATAATTTAGATCTAAACCTTCCATTTATTTCCATTGTATCTCCAAATACTGGAATCAACTTTTAGTGACCTTTGTAAAACCCCTTTTTGTATTCATGGAGCACATCATGCATACAAACAGTAAAGTACATTAAATGGCATTAGAGGATGCACTACATAATACATTTATTGTGTGATATACTAGCAAATGCCATTAAAGTGATTCTTTTAACTTAAGTCTCATAGGAGAATGGAGGTGGGGTTTTCAAAGTCACAGCACTGTGACACAAGCCCTGGTACACCATGTTTAGATACCCCAAAAAAAACCACACCAAAAAATATTCCAGTCTTATGTTGTTATTGATTTAACTGTACACTCTCAGTTGCACCACCTTTTATTTACTGCCAATGTCATAAACATTAAATGGTTCTGGTCATTTAACTGTACACACAAGAAACCCCAACTGTTTTAACAGCTGATTTTCAGACATCTAGAAAGAAAAGAAATAAACTTACAATTTTGCTTCATTCTAGACCTAGACCTGGGTACCCTACATTATCAGATACAATATTTTACTAATTCTATAATCTTCCTAAGTTGTCTGTCAAACAATATATTTAAAATCTTTTGAAAGGCAGTTTTCCAGCCTCTGTATTTTCTGTTAGGCTTAGAGATTTGCACAAAAGAAAACAGAGCCCAAAATGTTTGTTTCATTATTCCTGAGGAAAATTTCTTAGCATGCAATTACAATTACAATTACTTGTACACGAGAAAAGAAGGTATAGCTGAACACACACACTGCCTAAACTGGAAGTGAATCCAGCCTTGAAGACAGAGTTGCAAGTGGCAGTCTGAATTCTGTCACAGCTCTAATGTTGGTAAATTGCTCATTTTTGAACCCCACATATTCTGCACTCATCAAGCACCAACAGTATCCCTATGGATTCCTGGATCCAGTGAATGCTGAGATACTCACAACCTTCAGTGACTTCAGCTCAGCACACCAAAGCACTGCATTCCTATTTCAAAACCAAACCAAACTTGTCCTAAACCAAAGCAAAATTCTGCATCACAGTGGCTTCCATGCTGATGGAATCCAGGGCACAGAAAATGTCTCTCTGCCTGTTTTAAGAAACTCTGACCCTCAGCAGAACTCTGCTTTTAACCTTCTCCCTGGGAAAAATTGCCAAGACTTTGGGATGAGTTAGAGCACACAGGGAGTGATATGTAGTAGTGGTAGTGTATCACAGAGTGAAGAGTTTTGGGTTTTAGGATTTTAATATGAGAGTGAACAGGAGACAAGATGGAAGATTTGGGGTATTGTCCCTTCTTCCTTCTTGTCCCTCTTCAGCTCCATTTTCTGTAGTATAGGTGGCACAAAGTTATTGGTTAGAGTAAGCAGTAATGTGGAAGTTACGTGTATGGATTAGCAGAAGTTACTGTTAGAAAAGTAGAAACAAATTAGGTGTTAGAATGTATTTGGGTTAAACAGCTTTAAAAGGCCTTGGTTTGGGTGTTTGGGGTCCATTTTGTGCCTTGCTTCTCACATGCTCAGTTCAGTGTGCTGAACTTAAGATAAGAATAAACTAAAACCTGAAGACCAAGAGAAAGAGAGTCCTGCTCGTTCTTCATCCTTGGAAAAGAACTCAGCAGTGGGAATCCCCTCCAAAGGGCCCAGGGGGTTGGGTTCCCACACTTGCTGGGACCAAAAAAACCAACACATGTTAATACAAAGCCATTGGCTCACTCTGTCCATTCATCTCTACATCCTACTAAAAAAAAAACCCTAAACCATACAGCCTCACCACTGCCACTGCTTGGATTGTAATATTTAACAGACCTCTCTGAAGATCCAAGGCTGGAAATTGCATAGACAAATAACAAAAGCAAGGCCTGCTCTATGAAACAGAGACTCTCTGCATCAGGCAGGAAACAAGGGAAACAGGAAAAAGCAGAGAGAGACAGGGGGTGACACTGCAGTCAGGAGAAAAGACATCAGCAAAAAAGCAGAAACTTAATTAATGCAAATTCAGCAATTTACAGGCAGTAGAACAGAGGCTAAATGTGGCCAGCTAACAACAGGTTTTTGTGAAAATACTGTACTTCCTCATGGTTAACAGTGGTTTTGAGAAATAAAGCTCATTCTATTGCCTCACCCCAAGTACCAGGCTCAGCAATATGAAAATGATGCAATGCATGACATGAAGCAGCTTCAAGGAGTCACCTTGAACCATCCCAGAACCACAGAGTGAAATTAGCCACATCCAACTCAGCCATGACCACTATCTAACCTTGTCTTAAAACCACCAACCATGCAGACTCCCCAGATCCTGGTGGCACCAGGACTGCAGTACATCACTGCTTTTGTTTTTGGAAAATTCCACGTTAATCTGCACAGTGCTGCCTTTGCCCATCTATTACCCTACAGTACCTTCATTTATATTTTTTTCTAATAGAAACACTTCCAGCTTACCCTGTAATCTCAGTTATACAGGATTTTCATAAAAGACACTCTATGTTTGAGTTTGATGTCATTTTGATAGTCTTTTATTTTATTGTGTGCAGCTAACGGTGCTTTTTCAAATAACATAGATATAAAAGATTTTCAACATTCTTTAATGTTGATGTTTATGTCAATCAATTGGGGTTTTTTCCTCCATCTTTCTAGCTACAAATAGAAATAACAGATCAGTTAAGATTAGCTTTTACATTGTGCTGGACGTAATTTTCTCCAACAGCAAACTGTTTGAAACATTTAATATTCCATACTCAATGGTGTTGTGATACTTTGCTTTAGAATTGTATTGCACATCACAAATAGAATATATAAATGCAGTCCAAAGATGAGCCAGCGATGCCACATTAAATCTGAGGAATTTAAACTTAGAAATTCTTCAGCACATGCTCAACACCCTCACACTGCAGTGAAGAGGACTTCCATATCAATCTAAGTGACAGCTTAAGTATCTGCATAACTCTAGGCCTCATTATTTTTTATTATCAGGGAGTCCTTTTTCTAATGACAGAAATGGACAGTACAATAATTGTGATATCTGAATGAAAGAGAAGCTGGGTGCTTTACAGCTGAAACCCACAAAACATAGCTGGACAGGGCTTTCCATGAGCAGTTAAATCCAGGAAGCCCTGCTGGGCAGGAACAGAATCTACAAAGGCCAGGGACAACAAAAATAGGACTCCCTCAAATTCAGTTTTCAACAGACAATCACTGTCTGCAGTGGCAACAACCATGCTGTGTATACAGTACAGTCACAAACCAAACCTGATACTCACTGAATTTCTGGTACATTTCTTTTGATATTATCACAGAAACAATGCCATGACCTAAAGACCAGTTTATCCCCTGCATTCTGGAGGAAGAGGAGTAGCCCCTTACTTATATAAGCAGTGCAAGAAGGGCAGAGTGGTGGGAAAACCTTTTTGCTCACTTAACAGACACTTAAATCTCCTCTTTGCAGCCCTGATGATCTCTTGTTTGGAATGACACAGTTCATACACCATATTTCCTGCAACTACTTATCTCTGTCCTGCTGCCTTTATGACCCTTTCTCTTTCCATGTCTGAAGTGCAGGTTCAATTCCACTTCCCAGAAACTGACTCTGTGTCTGAGCTTTTTCTTTTTTTTTAACACCATGCTGTAATCTCTGCTGCTTCTTTCTTCTTGTGTTCTCAGATAATAACACTCATAAACCTGTGTATTTCAATAACCACCCACCAACATCTGCAAAGGGTCCAATTATCATAAACGAAAAATGCTCATTCAAGCATTAAATTTTCTCAGCAATAAGACACACACAAGATCAATTACCAGATGACATACAGGGGACTAAAGTTCCTCAAAAAATTGTCTTTTTTATTCTTACAATGCTGGCCAAGTGGCTTCATTATGACTTAGAAACACAAAATCTTCAAGAACAGCCCTGAGCTGTGTGGGAAAGCAAAATAAATTCAGTTCAAGATGGTGTCAGCCTGAAAAAGGTGACAGCACCAGAAGAGGTCTCCCTCTGTGAACTGGTTCAGGCTCTTGGAAACCCTTCCTCAAACACACTGGATAAAGCCTAAGACAACTTAGACCAGAAATGATAATCCATTAATGGAAGTCTCTGCCTGTTTTCTGCACAGCATACTTAATTTCATCAGAATGACTGAGACAGAAATTTCTTCAGTACTTGTTTGCAGTGCAGCTTCAATGAACAGTGTGTAGGTTTGAGGGTGGTTTGGGGTTTTTTTCAGCATTGCAAAGAAGACATTTCCTCCCATGAGTTCTCCTTGGCTGTTCAATATTTATTACAGATACTTAAGCAGAGCTTTTACTACCTAACATTCCATTTCACACCAAAAAGATAACGCTGATGCAGGTGTAATGCTGCCCTGTAGTCTCATAAAATTATGGCAGCTCCAAGCTTCTCCTGAACATAATCCTACCAGATTGTCAGCCCCATGACAACAGATATTACAGCAAAATGCTAAAGAGATTTTACTGGGAAGTCTGTCAACCTGTACCATCAGCAGCATGTATTTACATGAAAGAGAGAAAAACATGAAGGGCTTTTTGTCCTGCCATTTTCCCATCTCTCTGTTGTAACACACACACACCTCCTTGCATGGCAGAGAGGGGATGATGAACCTGAAGCCACCATCCAAGAGAAGGGATGGCAAGTCTTGGGCATTACATTAATTAATATAATTTATTTATAA
>VWZP01005863.1:284185-322550 GCA_013396995.1 Dicaeum eximium | reverse complement strand
GAGTACCCAGAAGAGCTCCATGTCAGCCATGCACCCACCCATACTTCCATCCACCCATTCTCTTGCCCCTCCACCTACACACCTCCATCCATCCATCCATCCATCCATCCATCCATCCATCCATCCATCCATCCATCCATCCATCTATCTGTCTATCCTTCTCTCCATTCTCTGGCCACAAGAGCATCCCTGTTCTTCCAATCTTCCCTGCCTGCTGGGATGGGTGTCCCTGTTGAAGCCCACCATGCCTGGCTGCTGGGTGAGAGTGAGATGCTGGGCTGTGACTGCAGTGTTGTTACCACCTCCACATGCTGTTTCTCCACAGCCATTGCCATAACTGAGCAGCCGGTCTCTGTCTCTGTCCCGGTGGGATATTCCTTCACGCTGCGGTGCCGAGCCCAGGGACGCACCTCACTGCAGTACCAGTGGTTTTGTCAGTACCAGGTAAGGATGGGTACTGGGGTATGTACCCCAGTATGGGCCCCGGGTATGGCACCAGGCTGGGTCCCTGCACACAGTGGGGGAGCTGAAGGAGAGGAGGAAACCAGGGGTTTCCACTTTTGTTGCTCTTACAAGGGGCTTCTTAGTGCCTTCTGCTGCCAGCAGTGAGGAGGGAATTGCTGCCCACTGCCTGTGTTTTCCCTTTAGTCTGACTGCCGCCTGATTCCTGGAGCAGTCAACCAAGACTTGCCCATCGTTGCAGAGCAGACCCAGCTATACACCTGCAGAGTCAATGACCTCCACAGAAATGCTGTCTTCTCCGACTGGGTGAAGGTAGAGGTCCATCAGTGTGTTGCCAGAGGTACAAGCCTGTCTTTTACCTTCTTGATGTATTCTTTGATGTATTATTTATTATGTATATGATATATGTATTATGTATATGTTTAATGATGTATTATATCACAGAATGGTTTGGGTTGGAAGGGGCCTTCAAGCTCATCTTGTTCCACCCCTTGCCGTGGGCGGGGACACCTTCCACTAGACCAGGTTGCTCCAAGGCCTGTCCACATACACCTGCACCTCATGTTTGCCATGGGTTTCCCAGAGTTCTTCTGGGTATTGGGACTGGAAGAACCCATCTGGCTACTTCAAAGTTGACCAAAAATGGGGTGTGGTTTTCCTTAGAACGTAACAGCACCTTTGTTAGGAAAGGGTGAGGATCAGGTTTGGGAAGCCAGAGGCGGGGCTTTGGTGTGGTATTTACTATCACAGGCATGGCTCCCAAGGGTTCCCTGCCCACCAAGGAGAAAGGTGCAGTAGTGATGGTCGAAGATGGTGTTGTTTGCTGTCCCTTTGGAGGGAGGACCAATTCTGTGTTGCTGCCTTGCAGGTCTGCCCCCTCGGCTGTGGCGAGGAGAACCAGTCATTGTCCTGAACCCCAGCGAGCAGCGGGTGCAGGTGGGGCAGCCACTGCAGCTGCACTGTGCTGCCATGGGTGTGCCAGCCCCCAGCTACCAGTGGTACCGCAATGGGAACCTGCTGGAGCAGCAGAAGAGAAAAAAACTCTGGGTAAGGCTTTCTGGGGGTAGTACAGGAGCTTTGGGTGCTGAGGTGGGTAATGGGAGAAGCTGATTGCAGGGTTGGGAGAAACCTGCTCACACCTGCTACCCTGCTGCTTTGGTAGCTGGCTGGATGACTCTGTGTGAAGTGGGAGTATGTTTTATGGACTTCTTTCAAAGTTATGGATATTCCTCTAAGAGGTAACCAATCCATAGATGCGTCAAGGGCTCTCAGCACATCTCTTGTGCCCTTTTATGCAGAGACATGAGAACAGTTACTGTCTCTGTGTGGAGGGGACTGTGGATTGATGGAGCTGCGGGAATGCTCTCTGCCTGCTGGAGACCTGGAAGGAAATGTGGTTGGTCCTGACAGAAAAGAGTCAGGGAGGCAGTAGAGGGGTTTGCTTTGTTTTGTGTCTCTGGCTGAGTGTAAATCAGTGCTGTCTTCTTGAGTCAGGAAAGGAGATTTCCTTCCAGGGCATCACGTGAAAGGCACAAGGACAGGACATCCAGTCTCTTCTCAGTAGTGGTCGATGGTATTACAGATGGTCTCAGATAGTGTTACATGGTGGCCTTAGATTGCAATTCTGGTGGGAAAATTCAGTCTGGGCACTAAGAAGAGGTTGTTTTCAGAGGTGGATGGTGCTGTGCTGGAGCCAGAAAGGCAGCAATATACTTGGAGTTGTTCAGGGCTTGAATAGACAGAGCTGTGGCCACCCTGACTCAGGGGTGGCTTTAGTCCTTCTCTGAGCAGGATTCTGGGCTGGAGAACCAGAGTCCTTGCCAGCTGGTAGTGCTCTGGTTCTTTGGTCCCTGTCCTGATTCTTTGTGAGGTAAAGTCTCTGTAAACAGCAGGAAAAATACTTTTTATTCCATGAACATGAGTGTCTTCGGCAGATCCTGGCAGGGAGCTTCAGACTTTCACCATAAATAATGTGATTTAACTTTTTATTTGCCTAGATCACCCACACCAAGGTCAGTGACTCTGGCACATACCTCTGCTGTGCCTCCAACAGCCACGGGGAGCATTGGACCAACGCCGTGGACGTTCACATCGGTGAGCAGAGCCAGCCCACATCACTTTGCTGCATATTGCCTGGTGTCAGGTGTAATTAGAGGGGACAAAGGAATTTGGTGCTCTTTGGAGGTGCTGAGCTGGTGAGCAAAGACCGTGATAAACAGGATTCCTTGATAGTGGGGCTCAGAGGGAGCAAAGGGAGCAGTGGCTGGAGAACCCCCTCAATGCAGTGATGTGCTGTCCGGCAGGTGGGAAGCTGCTGGGCCCTGTAGTGGGTCAGACACCTGCTGTGTAAGGGCAGGCTCAGTGCTCTCAGCTGCTCTCTGCCATTTTCTTGACATGCCAAGGTGCTGCTTTCACAGTTCAAGGCCAAATCTCAGCAGGCTCCTGTGGCCATACTCATTTCCAGTCTTGCTGACATGAAGGGATGTGCTCGGATGCAGAGCTGGAGAGGATGGTGTTTATTTGGGAAGGTTCAGGCCCCTTGGGCTGGCAGCTCAGGGCTGATGCTGTGTGAGTGATGGATCCCAGGGAGAGGATGTGTTCCCAGAGCCTTGGGCATGCTCCACCTCTGGCTGCTTTGGCCCTCTGCCTTTACCTTATGTGAGGCAGGAATAGCACGGGCTAGCTTTGCTGGCTCTTTGCTCCACCTAGAGATTTTTCTGTGCCATAAGCTTCTTATCCTGGCTTTTAGGCTGGCTTTAAAATGTCTTCAAAGTGCAAATTGATCTTGCGTAGCCAAAGAGCATGCTGCCTGCCTCCTCACAGCTGGCAAAACACATCCTGGGGGCACAAAGAGTGACAAAAGGACACCAGATTGGGTTGGGTTCAGTGTATTACTGCTGGGGAGCTTTTACATGCAGCAGGTGCCTCTGTCAGAGGTGGAAAAGGATGAGTGGTTTTGTTCTTCAGCTTTTTAGGCATCTCTTGTTCATCAGCAACACTGGTTCAGGGGCCAAAGGTCTTCAAAACCCATGAGATTTACACAATTTATCCTTAATTTCTTCTTTTAGAGCATGTAGGGTTCCAGAATTTTCTCCTGGGCTGGATTTTTAAATTTATTTCTGACTGAAATAGGAAAAGCTGGAGCTGTTAGGGTAATAATGATTTTAAGAGACTGGAAGTGCTCAGGCAGCAGAGCTTGTGGACCAAAATGAGTGGCTTTTCTGAGCCAGAAGTGCTAAAACAACAGGGAAAGGCAGAGCAGGGAGATGAAGAACTCTGGGAATATTATTGCAATCAAAAGCAAACAGGGCAACTTCCTCTGCACTGGACATTTCTGGGAAGAAAGTCTGTTTTGGAGCTTGTATTGACCTTGAGTCATTGTGTTTCCTTTGCTTTTGCTGCAGCGAGGTAGCAGGTGAGTCACATCAGGTACGAGCTTCTCCATGTTGAGCCTCCTTCCCTGGTCTGCCACTCCTCCAGTCTTTGCTTCCAGCTGCTCAGGATGCCATAAATCAGGCTGATTTCGTAAATCTTCCTAACATCAGAGCAGTGTCTTTAAGGTTAGCAGTCAGGCTATGAAGGGGTTGCCTGAGGAATGTTGCCTGTGCAGATCATCTGTGTGTGTGAGCCAGCTGTGCATTGTTGGGGCTATCAGAGCAGAATTCAGACCTAGCACTGTGTGCTGGGCCCAGGCTTACTGAACCCAGGCTTATCATTTCCCTCTTTCTTTCCCAGGTACGTGTGGCTCTGGAAAGTTTTTTGGTGAGTACTGTCATCTTTGCTTCCTGAGCAATTATTCCTTTAATTAAAAGCCAGGCTCCAGGGTGGATGGGAGGACAAGGAATGGGAGTGCTTTTTCTGCAGAGACTGCTTCAAGCCTTTATGACCACATTGCCACAGGCTCTGCAATTTTGGATTAGAGCCGTACAGCATGAGTCCCATCCTCTACCAAGCCCTGATCTTTTTCAACAAGTACAGTAAGATTATTCTTAATGAGTAACTGAGTCTTAAGCTCTGCGCCTGCCAAATGATTTTAGAAGTGTTGTTCAAATGACAACTTATCCCTACTTGAAATGCCTCCTCAGAGCAGGGCAAAGTTCCTTGCTCTCACCACCACTGAGCAACATAAATCCCATTTTTTTTTTACAGTGGGAGGTGGGATTAAAATCAAAGCAGGAGCCATGGGTTTCTCTCCTTCAGCCCCGTGAGAGAAAGGACCCCTCAGCCTGGCTCAGTGAATCCCCCTCCCAAGCACCACTGACATGCCAGACCAGGGCAGGTAGAGCAGATCCTCTGCATTCCTGGGATTTTGGTTGTCAACTGAAAACTTTTCAAGCCTTTCTGTCAAAGTGATTGTGTATTTTGTCAAAGTGTTCAGAAAGTCAGAGGCTTTCTGGAGGGTGCTCCAGGCTTGCAGCAGCCCAGGGTCTATCCTTGCTGCCTAACTCTTTCCTTAGATTGCCCATATCCTCACTCCAACCTTGCCTCCTGCTGAGCATTTACAGCTTTTTCCACTTGGTGTTTGTTTTAGCTACAGGCAAAATAGCACTTTTAGTGGGCAACAACCGCTACCAGCATCACCCCAACCTCATGGCTCCTGTGAGGGATGTGTTTGAGCTGAGTCATCTTCTGGAGCACCTGGGCTTCCAGGTTGTCTCCCTGCTGGATCTGAACAAGGCTGAGATGGCGACAGCGGTCACTCGGTTCCTGCAGCTCCTGGGGAAGGGAGTCTATGGTAAGGCCAAGCCAGCTCAGCCCCCTGCCCGTGCTGAGCAGGGATTAGGCAATTTTCTGAACAGCTATTGAATTAAAAGAGAAGAAATTGAACTATCTCAGAAGGAGACCTGTGTCAGTACCAGGCTTGGCAGGAGCCTTTGGAAAAGTGTAGTTTAATTTTGGCAGGTTATAGTCAGACAGAGTGGATGTTTCTTCAGCACATGGCTCACCTCTAATCCCAACAGCATGGGCTCACAGTGAATTTTTGGGGAGCCAATGCTTCCAATAGTGAATGGGAAAGGGGGTTTTGATTTTTCCGTGAATAAAAGGATTGAGGAGACTGACTGAATGCCTCCCCCCCACCGGCTCATGTGTGAGCAGGAGAGCTCCTTTTGAGCCCTGACTGCTGCATCTGGTCATGATTTCCTTCTTTCTCTTTCCTGAAAGTCTAATTTAGGCCCCTGGCAACCCTTTTGCAGAAGAGCATTCCCAGCTGCAGGTGGCTTTGAGGTTGGGCTTTGTGTTAATGGTGCACTGTACTCAGTAAGGAAGCATTCCTCAACCACAGCCAGCAGATCTTGTGGGTCTTAAAGCAGTGTTCAGACTTGGTGGTGAAAGTAGCATCTTTGGGGTCCCTGAGATTCTCACAGTGTGACAGATAGCCTGAAAACACCTTGCAGGTGTGGTTTTTTTTGCTTCCAAACCTCAGTGTGAGGCTTACCTGCCAACTGAGTGGCACCCAGACAGTGAAAGTCAGCGTGGGCTGATTCCAGGCTGGCATTGAGCCTGAGCTTTGGAGGTTGTGCAATGGATGGGGACTTGACCATGAGGTAAATGCTGCACAGCCACCTTGTTCTGGGAAGCACTGACTCATCTGGGGGGGCTGAGCTGGTGGGAAGGGCCATGCTGAGCACATCACCTATGACAGCATATTCCCATGACTTCACTTGCAGCTTCCTTTCGTTGTTGCTCTGTGAAATCTCCTTGCATCCCAGGCTTCACCTCTCCCAGGCCAGAGTCATCCCAGCTGCCATTCTTACCCTCTGTGCATGGCACGTGAGGAGCAAAAGGCATTTTATCCACGGCCCTTCCTAAGCACTAGAGAGAAAAAAATGCTTGAAAACAGCAAACCTTTCATATTGTCATGCCTTATTTAAACTTCTAGAGCTTCTCTGCATTTGCGGCCTCTGATCCTTCCTGGCAAAATTGATTTTGTGTGCTGTCAGGAAAAACATTAACAGCTGAGTTGAGTGTTTGTGAGATAATGCCTGCTTAGGTTGAGGTTTTCTTAACAGCTCTCCAGGCTGAATGGTGTGCTGCTCTTTAAAGACACTGAACCCCAGTGTGGGCTGGATCCAGCAGTGATTGAGTTCAGGATTCTTGCCACGTTCGCTGGAATCCTGATTTAATGGTGGGACATTGGGTGGGGCTGCCTCCTGAGTGCCCCAGGTGGGGTGAGGTAGCAGCTCCAGGAACAGCTCAGGCAGCCTGCTGAGGACCCCAGAGGTGCCTGTGACAGCCAGTGCTGTACATCTGTGTGCGTGTTGAACACGCTCCTGTGCCATCCCAGTGGTCTTGCCTGAGGAACCTGGTGGTGCCACCTCTTGTGTAGCAACCAGCAGAGCTGAAGTCAGGAGGGCTTTGTGTAGATACACAGAGGGAGGAGAGGGCTGACTGGTGAACGTGAACCTCCATGGGTTGGTGCTCATTGCCCCTTGTTGTATGGTCTATGCTGAGAAGGGCAGTTGGGGTTTTTGGTCTCTGTAACTGTCCCTCCAGGAGCTGTAGGCTTTTGTGAGACTTTCTTCCACATCTCCAGACCATCCCGGTACAGTTCCCAGGTCTGGATCCTGAAGTGTTCAAAAAACAAGTGGATGTGGCACTGCATGATATGGTTTAGTGGGCATGGTAAGGTTCAGTCCAAGGTTGGACTTGATGATCTTGGAGGTCTTTTCCAGCCCTCGTGATTCTATGATCCAAAGGTTTGTCCAGTTCACTGTATGGGGGTGGTGGGTTATTGGGCTGCTTTTCCTCCAGAGCTCATCTTAGAAAAGCTGTGTAGGACTTTTGAAGGCCCCAAACGTCCTCTAAATGATCTAATTATTCCACCCTCAGGCAAATGAGGAATCCCTGTGGATGTTATTTTGAGCATCCTAAAAAGTCCCAAATAAAAAAAAACGTTGGAAATGCAATGAGAGCAGAAAATTGTAAGTGGAATACTAGGAATATGGAGTCATGCCTTTATTAAGCCTCATGCTGACATTTCCTGCATTATAAGCAGTGCTTGGAGCTTCCCCTTTTTAATTTGGTACTCAGCTTTTCTGTGATGAGCAGTTCTGACTCATACAATGTGGGAAGAACTCAGAATAAGACATCCCTTTCCTTCTCTGGGCAAATTGTTGACTTTCCTGTTCAGGAGGAGAGATTCAGTCCAGGAGAGGTTGGAGAAGTTGCTCAGGTGATGTGAAACTCACCTTTTTTGATTTGAACACAAGTCTTTGTGGTTTATATACCATGGAGAGCACTTGGTGGTACATTCAGGTACTCAACAAGACCTCAAAAGTTAGAAGATTTAAGGACTGAATCATGCTTTGTGGGCTTTTCTGTTATATTTCACTTTTTCCAAGCCTCAGTGATGCTGCCTGGTAACAGATGTCATCACTTCCCTTGTATGTACAAGCAGAAGGACGAAAGCCACCAGTGCTCAATGGCTCAAGGGGCCCAACCTGCATCTAATTTTTCTAGAAGGCTTCCTGTTTTATACTCTTTTCTAGTCTCAGGGGAGGGTTTGTGGCTTTGATTCACAAGTTACGAAAGTTTAAAGCTTCTGCAAATCAAAGCCTGCCGTCTCTGGCTGGTGATCCACCAGAAGAGGAACTCAAATCTCATGGGCACCTATGGAAATGGCCATTTGAGAAACTTTCCATTGTCCCCTGAGAATAGAAACCAAAGGTGACTCAAGGTCTTTTTGGCTATGAGGTCATGTTTTCCATTCTCCACACGATGAGGTCATGCTCTCAGCCCTTCAGCTCCTGCCCCTGTTACTGCATCCTTGCAGAATCAGAGCGTCCTGCCAAGTGCAGGGGCAGGAGTAGCAGAAGGAAAATAGAGGAGAGGTTACTCCCTGAAGTCTGGGCTTTGGCAGTGAATCTGAGTGAAAAATTTCTTACCTGCTTTTTCTCATTTCTGACCTCTCACTCTTCACTGTCCCCTAGTTGAAGTCACACAACTCTCTTCGTCACCTTGCAGAGCTATTTTTAACCCATTTCAATTCCCCAAGTTGGTTTTCACCCACCAGCATCCCCAAAGCAGTGGCACTGATCCTGGGGAGGGGTAGCCAGCCACTGGACAGCTTCCTTTTGAGAAGCTCCAGCCTGCTTGGGGATCCCTGTGCCAGGCCTGCACTGAACACAGGGCTTGAAGAGGAGCCCCAGCTTAGGCCATGCCAAGTTCCCCAGTGCTGGCTTTCCACCTGGATGGCCCAGTGTTGCCATCTCTTGGGAAGGCAGAAACCATTGCTAAGTTTCATGTCCCTAAGAGTAAAACCCAAAACTTTTGTTGGGTCTTGGGCTTCCCATTGGCATCTGCATCAGTCTGACTCCTCCCCAGCCTAACAGGGCTGGTGCCTGGTTTGAGGTTGTTGAAGCACATAATCCTCATGTTCTGGACATCTGAAGAACTCATCTTTCTCTGTGTCTAATTTTTCACCAGCTTATAGGTGTGTGAATACAGGCAGACCTTTGAAACTGAGAATGTTTTCCATCACCTAATCAGTTGTTAGTCTCTTCTCCAAAACTAGGAAACTGAGGAGCTTCTCATTTAAATGGCTGTTAGTGTATTTCCCGTTGTGGTAAAATCCTTTTCTGTTGCCTTATTCCTTCAAAGAGCTGAGGACTAACCAAAACATTGTAGAGTGGTGAAATTCAGCCTGGCAGGTGTTGAGCCTGGGTGTTGTAGCACAGAGGGTTTGGAAGTGTGTAAACCCAGGGCTTTCAGGAGACAAATAGTGCAGGAATCCACAAGTACAAGAGAGCCTCTTGGGGCTGCTTCCAACACTAATGAAGGGAATAAATTGGAAAAAAGTTGAAATTGTGAGGTCAATGTAGCTCCAATTCCATAGGTACTACTGGTCAAGGTCTGCCTTGCACCAGTATCCTTTCAGGACAGGAGGTGGGACGTGGCTATGGGGAGCTGGTTACAGACCTGCAGGTTGGCATCCTGATTCATCCTCTCCTCTCCCTGTTCCCAGCTATATTCTACTATGCTGGGCACGGGTACGAACATCTGGGGAGGAACTACATGGTCCCTGTTGATGCTCCACAACCCTATGCCCCTGAGAACTGCATCAGCGTGCAGAGGATCCTCCAGAAGATGCAGCAGCAGCAGACAGCCCTGAACATCATCCTGCTGGACACCTGCAGGAAGTGGTAGGGGCCTCTTCCCCCTTCCTCACGTGGGCTGGGCGTTCTGAGGGCTGGGGAGGGTGGCCATCCTCAGCTGTGGGTTTTGACAGCCCCCATGGTGCTGCTGAGCCTCTCTCAGAGGTTATTGATCTATGCCATAAAATCAACCACATTGTCAGGTCCTGTAGGCAGGGTGTCCTGTGGGATGGGTCAGTCATGTATTAGTGCAGAGCTTCTCTGAGATTGCTGGAGAGAAGGGGCTGGGGACCCTCCCTTGGTTTTTTGAGAAGAAGAAGCCTGGCAAATACAGGTATGTTGCTTCAAGCCTGTGGAGGGATTGCTCTGCCTAGCAGAAATGGCTGGCTGAAATTCAGCACAGGGTTTGTCTTTTGTGTTTCAAGCCTGACCCACCTGACCTACCTGACCTGATGTTGCTGATGGTGTGCTTTCCTGGTCCATATTTCCCACGTGCTCAGGCTGGGAGTGTTCAGTTCACCTCTCTTCTCCTGGCTGTGTTCTTTTAACATCTGTGAGAAGAGTGCAACATGACAGGGAAAATATTTTAAGCCCTGCTACTTGCTTTTTACTGGGCTTAAATCCTTCTGAAGTGGTCGTGTTGTGAAGCTGCTGCTGCTGAGGTCAGGGATCAGCATTTTCCCACTTTCTGTGGAAAGCCCATCATCCTCACTTGGCCTGCAGACTTCTATCCTGCTGCAGGAAATTACTACTTGTCCAATTTCAGCAGAGGTGGGCGGACTGTTGCAGTAGAAGCTGTCATTAGTTCATTTATTTCAGGCTCCTGAGGCAGATTTACAGGTCAGGAAAGACCTGGAGAGCAAATGTAGGAATATCTCTCTGTTTGTGCTGTGGTTCCTGCACTAAGAATTGGAAAGACAACAGAGCTTTTGATAGCCTGAGAGAGCTGTCAGCCCCTGCAGAGATGATAAATTTTTGATGCCTTTTAGCTGCAGTGGTGGGGCTGCTTGCTTTGAATAACTTAAAGCTGACTGTGCTGGGACTTGTCCTGCAGCTCTGGAGCAGGAGCTTGATGTCCCTTAATGCTGCCCTGAACTCCCCAGAGTGGAGCATCCCCTTTCTCCCTGCTTGCTGGCTGCTGAGAGCAGAGTGTGTTGCTTCCCTGGCACACCACACAGCACCTGGCTGCCCTTCCCAGTGTGGTAAGGGCAGGGGACGGCCTGCAGCAAAGCAGGAGCAGCTGGCTCTCATGGATCCTCTGCTGGAGCTGGGCTGGTGCAGCTCTGGGCTGCTCTGTGCCATCTGAGGGCAGTATGGGGCCTGCACAGGGACCACCAGTGCAAGTGTTAACAATCTGTAAATCAGCTTTTGAGATGCTGTCTGTCTTCCTTTGAGCTGCTGTCTCCTTCCTTGGCATTGCCATCACTTCCTTTGCTCAATGGAGTCTCAGTGGTGCTCTGGAAAGAGGATGCAGTGTGAGATCTGCTGTTATATTTAGCCAAAGTTGTGCAGCTGGTTTTCTCCTTCCTTCCCTAAAGTTCACACCTCCCCTTTTCCACAGCAAGCATAGCACAGCATTTCATGCAGTGAGTGCTATGCCTGATCTTGTGGGGGCAGGAGCTCTCTCCTGAGCTCATTTTTTCTCGAGAAGTCATCATTTCAGCTCAGGAAAGCATCTGGATTTCATAGCTGTGTGTGTTTACACCGCTGTGTAAAACCTCCTTTCCCAACACCCTCCTGGTCAGACTGATGCTGCAGGTCTGTCAGCAGCTCATGCATGAACCTGTGTCTGTGCTAAGAGGGAGCTTACCCAGAGTTTCTCCTTACCCCATGTGTTGGCATTAGAAGTGCCAGGGTGGTGAGAAACACATCTCCTTTTGCCAGGTGGGAGCAGATGCTCAGCCTTAGCAAGGGAGGAATCAGAACACAGAGCCTGTGTGTAGCCTGATTTTGGGTGGATGTGATTGCCTTTTCCAGGAATTCCCTGATTTATCCTTGGACCTGGAACCAAAAATTTCTGCATTAAATTAAGAGCAGTTGAAGAGCAGATGAATCTCAATATTCAGATTTAGAAACATGTCTCCTTTCTCACATTTTCTCTTCTGATTATCTTTAGGACAACTTACATAAGCCAGTTGAATTCTGCCATTAAACATCTCCAGACTGTGCCACCAGCAGTAGGTGATGTGCTGGCTGCTGGCAATACCCCTGTCCTTTCTGCTCTCCTTAGTGTGCCAGCTCCAGCCCAAGGAAACTGTGCTGGAATTGAATTACATGGATTAACACTGCCTCTGTGACTGGTTCTGGTTACTGTGTGAGTGGGAACAGCTCCGAGTCACTGGTGTGAACTGGAGGCAGCTTGTCCCCACACTGTCAGTCTGGCTGCAGTCAGATGGGCAAGGTTTAACCATGCAATACAACCAAGATTTTTTTTTTTTTTTTTTGTTGGAAATCAGATCCTGTCACTGTGAATCTACCTGATTTTTGAAATAGTAGGGGCTCTGCTCATTCAGCTGCGTCTAGACCGTGGTGGCAGGACCAGTTTTGGGCTTTGAGATTGGTGTGTGAGTGTCCTGATCCCATCTCTCAGGGACATCTGAGTGTGTGCATAGTCTGGAAGGGCCCTGTGGGGTGTCCCAGACCCCCAGCAAAGACAATTGAGCCTTAACCATGGTGCACCTCTGACTTGTTGAGGGACAGTTGTCCATTGGACCACGGTGAACCTGTTCTCTGCACTGTGCTGCTGCCTGGAGTTGTTAAAACCCAGCCTCTGTAGGGAGGTGGCAACATGCACCCAGAGCTCCAGGTTGTACCACAGCTTCAGGCTCAGGGCAGGGAGCAGCTTACCAGTGCAGATAAGTCCCAGCTGGACATACCAACTCCCTTCCCTGTGGTTTGGGTTCTTGGTGGGATTCCCAGCTTTAGTCTCTCTGGTTATATCCAAGGTGAGAGTTGATCCTACTGCCATCCCTAAGAGATGGACATGAGGAATGTGTGGGATTTTGTCCCCTCCAGCTGACAGATGTCCTCAACACTGACATGTGCCTTTGCCTCCTCTCCAGGTATAACCCAGGACGTGCCTTGTCCCAGGTGCAGCCACTGGAGCCCTGGGGAAACACTGTCTATGGCTATTCCACGTAAGTGACTTCACCATTCCCACAGCCTCACATGGCACCAGACTCTGGTACAGCCTTGTCTCCTCTCATCCTTTCATGCATGAAGGCTGGAGAGGGCTTCTTTCATGTTCCCTCTGGCTCTCACCCTCCATCTGCTGGGTGTGCTGTTCAGGCACTTCTGTCCTTCCTGCTGCCATCAGCCTGTGCTTCAGTTAAAAGTTGGGTGTGAAGGTGACATCAGCTCCTGTCACCTGTTCTTCAGCCTGATTCCCCAGGTGCATGTCCCATGAGCAGCTCACCCAAAGCCTTGTGAGATGCTGGGTGTTATTTACTGGTCCAGTGCCAGTTCCACTGGATTTTCACCTTTGTCACCCGCCTGGGCTGGCAAAGGAGACTGTGCTGTCCTATCCCATTCCCTTCCACTGCTTTTTCCTATCCTGTGGCCTTCCCACCCTCTCTGGGGCACGACCAAAGCACTTTGTTATTCCTTGAGAAGCTCACTTTGACCCCACCAATAGAGTCTGGATGGAGTTGGCCACCCCAGGCTCACCTTGGACTTCATGCCCATTGCAGAACTGCAAGGACTCTGAAGAAATATCCTTACTCTTGCAGGAGCGAAGATGCAGAAGCCTATGAATTGCAGGATGGGGAGTTCAGCTCTGGGATCTTCATGAAATACCTGAAGAAACACATTCTGCAAGAGAAGAAGGTGACACATATGCTGGAGGATGTGTTAGAAGGTAAGAGAAGCTAGAAACCATTTGCTTCAGTGGCAGGGGTGAGAAGAGACAGCAGAGATTGAGTGGCTCCACATCTCCCATCCCATCCCAGGCCACTGTTCTTCCCTGAAGTCCAAATCACAGTCCATGCTCCATGGGAACTTTCAGTAGCCTCCAAGCTGCATGGGGACATTAATGTAGGGCCTGAAGGGCAGGGAGATTGATAAGGAACCCCGATTGATCCTTGTGCTTCCAACCCTTTCCCACAGACATTGGCCGTGACCCCCTGGTCACTGGCAGGCAGGTGATGGAGATCAAGCACACTCTGAAGGAAGCCAGGTGCCTGACAGACCCCATCTGTCCCTCAGGAGCAGCCACTGAGCACTGGGGACACGGCCAAGGTGAGCTATGCAGGGTGTGGGGAGGAGGGAGCTGGGGTGCCTGTGCCCCCAGGGGCACTGCTGTGCAGGGAGGTGTTGACAGGACCCTCCAAGGAGCTGATGGAGGTGCTTGGATTTCCCTTGCAGAGCTGCCGAGCAAAACTGTGACCTTCCCGTGTGGGGCACGGGTGGAGCTCCACTTCCTGCGGCTCTTCTCCAACCTGATGTTCGTGTGTGCCAAGCCACAGCCACCCCTGGCCCACATCACTGAGCCCCAGCTCCTGCTGCGCCAGCTCGCTGTGAGTGCTCTGGCCAGTCCCTTCCTGGGCTGCTTTCCCCTGGTCAGAGGTGGGGAGGGTGCTTGGGCTGAGTCCTCGGGGCTGGGAACAGCTGATCCCAGGAGAAAAAGGATGCCCTCCTCTGCATACACCTGTTATCCCTCAGATTGATTTCTGGCCTGCCTGATTAAATTGTTGCATTTAATGTGATTGAGGCCAAGAGCTATTCTGTTTTCTGTGTTTTCTGTTAGGTCTGGCTTTTTGACTTACGCCTTCTTTAGCCTGCTGTGCTAATATATCTTAATGTAACAATATATTCCTTCCCAGTTGAGTTGTACCAGCTTTCCTGAACTCTTTCTCAAGCCTTTCCTCACAGACCATGTGCCCAGTGAGGGCTTTAGTGATGGTCTCCATGCCACTTCAACAGATTTAATTTGCTGCTCCTTTCAGTAACTCTCTCCCTTGTTTCCTGTAGTCATTCTCCCGAAGCGTAGCTCATTTGTGGTGGATTTTTTGGCCCTTGTTTCTCGTGGAGGGACACTGCTCCTCAGCACACTGGGGTCACTGATGCAGCATGGTGTATCCAGGAGGTTTGGAGCCTGATCCTGCCCATTCCTAAGGTGCAGCATCGTTTCCCCTTGTGAGCATCATGCATGAAAATTGTGTCTCTGTGTGTGAGCATGTATTTGTGTGCTTTGCCCCACATCAGTGACTGGGGGGAAGGGGGACCCAGCTGCCTGCTCCTACCTCCAGAGCTGTCCCAAGAGGGATCAGGGAGACAAAAAGGGACCCCAGTGCAGCCAGATCCCTCTTCTTGTCCTAGTGCATGGTGGAGCTGGCTCACACTGAGCTCCAGTGCTGTCTGCAGAGGCAGCAGCTTGTCCTTCCATGACTGCCACCTGCCCCACCTCAGACATCACAGCAGCCACCACACCCCTGTAGGATCCCTGAGAGGCCCATGGGGGGCACTGGGCTCCCTCTAGGATCCTGCCAGTGCTCCTGGGGGATGCTGAGGGCTGCTGGGGCCCCCCTAAACCCCAGGTGCATGGCTGAGCTGCAAGAGCTGGGGGCTGAAGGCCAACAACACCAGGCTGAATGTGAGGTTGTAAGCCCTGGGGAATGATCCCAGAGAGCTGTTTCATTGAGGAAATGAGAGTTTTCCCACTATTTGCCACATTCTGGTTATCAAAGGGACTTAAATGGGCTTGCTGTGGGTTTGCCAGGAATAATTATGATGGAATTTTCTAGCATTGATCCATTTTCTTTAGTTGTCCCATATTCCCTCCCATCCTGTGTCTTGCCTGACTTCCATTTTTACCTGACAAGCACTTTCTTTAGAGGGAGAGGCTGCTCTAGCATATGACCCAAGGCATTCTCATTTTTTCTCTCTAAACTGTTTGAATCCCTACTTTTTAAAAACCTTTATGTTGGATCTCCTTGTTTTCCAGGCACTTGATCTGGAGCTGTTTGACATAATGGCCTTGCCAGTCAACCTTCCCCTAATTTATTTAGAATATCCCTATTTCTGAGCCAGCTAAAACCTGGCCTTGCCAATCCCTGGACACCATCTTTATTAAAAAAACACATCCCACCATGGGGAGAGGTTTATAAATAATAATGAATTGTCTAAAAAATTAATTTAGAAAATCCTTTTCTCCATTTTCTCATATACAGACAGAAATTATGAAGGAGAGTATGGTAGGGAATCAGTTTGTGGAACAGGAGGCTGTGGAGGCTGGGAATTTAGCAAACTGCAGATACTTGTGGATAATGAGTTGCAGTCAGCTGACAGGCTTTGAATCTCATGTGTTATGGCTTTAACTGATCCCTTGAGATCACAGAGTCATGGAGTGTTTGGGTTTGGAGGGGATCTCTGCAGATCATCCAGTCCAACCCTCCTGCTGAAGCAGACACACCAGCTTGCTCCTTGCCCAGGTGAATGTCTTGAAGGTCACTAGGCTGGAGAACTCTGTGTGTGTGTGTGTGGGACACAGCCCTGGAGAGCTGGTGGACTTTTAAGGATCCTGATGAACAGGGAGTCAAGGAAAGGCCTGCATGGATTTGCTGGGGGCTCCTAACTGAGCTGAGATGTGAAAAGGTGTGCAAGAGGTGGAGGCAGGGGCAGGTAATGTAGGAGGACCACAGAGATGTGTTTCAAGCATTTAGGAATGGGGCTCAGAAAGCCAAAGCCCACAGAGAGCTGGATCTGGGGACAGCAGAAGGGCTTTTACATGTATCTCAAGACTCCCAGAACCCTGAAACTGAGGAGAGGGTCTGGAGTGAGAGAGACACTTAGAGGAGGAGCAGGACCAGGTCAGGGAGCGCTGAACCAACCGGACATTCACAAACACCCAAGACCTGATGGGTGCACCTGTGAGTGCTGAAAGAGCTGGAGATCAGACTGCAAGCACACTCTCCCTCTCCTCATGGTCTTCCTGAGTACTGGAAAAAAGCCAGTGTCACTCCTGCCTTCCAGGAGGGCCAGAATGAAGATTTGGGGAGCTCCAGGGGGGTCAACCTCACTGTGATCTCTGAGAAAGGGACAGAGCCAATAAGCCCCAAACACAGAAAGGACCAGGAGGTGACTGGGAGCAGTTACAATAGATTGCAAAGGGCCTCCATGCCTGATAACCTGATGCTTTCTGCATCAAAGTGATGAGCTCAGGGGACAAGGCAAGGGCAGTGCATATTGTTTACCCTCCATCTATGTCCGATTTCGGCTCCTCAGCACAAGAGACATGGACATACTGGAGAGACTCTGGCAAAGGGTCATGGAGATGATGAAGTGGTTGAAGCACCTCCTCTGCAAGGAAAAGCTGAGAGAGCTGGGGCTGTTCATCCTGTGGAAGGACAGGCTCAGGAAGAACTCATCCAGGTCTGCAAATACCTGCAGGGAAAGTGCAAAGAGGAAGGAGACAGGTGTCCAGTGCTAGGACTGGAGGCCACGGGCACACATTGATGTACAGGAAATTTCACTTGCAATTGAGAGAAAACTCTCTTTCTTGGAGGGTGATTGAATATGTTTGGGCTTTTTGGAAAATCAGGGCTGTGGGATTGGTTTTTATTTTCATTGATGTGCTTATTAAATACACAGATCACATAGCATCACGTGTCTCTGCAAGGTGCTACAAAGCAGATTTTTGAAGGATTTGGATAACTGAAGGTACAATTTGAGGCCAAGGCTGTTATTCAGCAGATGGAAGTTCATGCACGTGAGCAAGAATAAAAAGTAGCATTAGCATGGGATGGGCAGTGAGTGGAGAGCCAGTTCTGGTCAGAGCCCAAAACAGCTGAGGCAACAAAAACAGGACACAAAACCATGTCAAGGTTGCAAACTAGAGTTCTGAGATTTGTGTGAGATCCTGTCTGGCTCTCCTGGCTTTTGCTGGAACACTGGGTCCAGTTTCAGGTCTGTGCTTCATGGAGAAAAAGTGTGCCAACTAAAACACAGACAAAGTAATGAAAGGAAGGAACAAGACAATTGTAGTTTAGGCAAGAAAAGCAAAAATGTTGATTTTACAGGGCCTTGAAATCTACAAAAAGTTGTTTCCAACATGGAAGTAAGTCATGGTTTGAATTGCAGGGAGGAAGTTCCAAAGTGGAGATGACATTCTCCCTAATCGCTAATCTAACCGTGTCCCTGCAGTGGGAAGCCATTCCCCTCTTGTCCTGTCATTCCAGGCTCTTGTCCAAAGTCCCTCTCCAGCTCTTGGGGCCCCTTTAGGCACTGGAAGGGGCCTCAAAATCTCTCTGGAGCCTTCTCTTTTCCAGGTGAGCACCCCCAGCTCTCCCAGCCTGGCTCCAGAGCAGAGGGGCTCCAGCCCTCAGAGCATCTCCATGGCATTCTCTGGACTGGCTGCAGCAGCTCCACATCCTTCTGCTGTTGGACCCCTGGGCCAAAGGCAGCTGTGCAGGTCAGAGCACATGCTGGAGGATGGAGCTGGCTGGACATGGCAGGGCTGTGCCCTCCTTTCTGCAGCCATGCTGCCAAAGCCCTGTGTCAGCAGCATCTGGCTGGTCTGCTTCCTGCCTCTTTGGTCTCCAGATTTGGTCTCCATTCACTGGCCTGATCTTCCCCAAGCTCCCTCTGGTTTATCTTTCCAGTAATGAGCTGTCAAGTGCAGAGATGGATTTGGCTTTCTCTTGCACAGAGATAAACACAGGTGTTTCCTCAGCCTCCAGTGACCTGCTGGATCAGCAAAGGTGCTACTCCAGCCTTGCATGCAGGGGTGATCTTGATGCCTGCAGATCCCAGCCAGTGTTTGGAATCCAATGTTTTTCCTCATACTTTCCTGTCCAGAACCAAATTGCTTTGGCTGCTTACAGGCAGCAGTTCAGGGAAGGCCAGGAAGAGCTCCCAGGGGTTCTCCAACTTCTACCTCCCCAGATATCCTAACAGCCTCCTTCACCAGCATGCCCAGCACAATTCTCCTCACACTGGGACGGTTGCCAGAGCTAGCTGGCAGAGGGAAGCCTTTTGGAAGGGGCTGGTAGACTGTGGACTCTCCCCTGTTCTGAAGGGCTCAAATCCAAAGCAAGAAGGACTTGGTCACAGCCCCAAGGCTGGCAGAGCTCCAGGACCATTTGGACAGGCACAGGGTGGAATTGTTGGGGTGTCTGTGCAGGGCCAGGGGTTGAAGTCAATGACCATTGTGGGTTCCTTCTAACTCAGGATATTCCATGATCTATGATTTCCTAAGGCCTTTATTCCCTTGTCTCTTCCTGGGGTGTTGTTAGTGGCTCCATGATTCAATCAGTACTGAAGAGTATCTCATAGACGTGGTACTGTTTTGGTTAAATTTGAGTAACTCAGCAAGAATGGGCAGTTCTGTAGATGGTGGGGGGCTAAATCAGCACCGAGCACAACTCAGAGCTTCCTGCTGTGCCTGTGGAAAACTTGTTCCCTCCATGACACACTGCTGGCACTACTGGTGGTTGTGATACCAGCTGCTGGTGCTTCCTGCTCTGCTGAAAATCCCACTGTACCCCATTTTTCACAGTGAGATGTACTCAGGGTCTTCTCATTGATATGCACAAGGCAAGTGTATAAAACCTCTGCATTCCTGTTGCTTTCTGTAGTACTTCCATGAGGATACACAGCATTTCCACCAGGCGATGTGTTAATCAAAGCCTTGAGCACGTTTGATGGGTAGTTCTGCCTCAATGCTTCATGCTGATGCTGAAATTTCCTTGCATTTCCTCTTGTTTTCCTGACCCAGGAGACAGATGACGTGGCCATCCAGAGGGAGAGCTGTCTGGACCACGCGGAGACTCTGCTCGCCTCCGTGTACAAGCGGGAGGAGCTGGACTGCGTCTTCCAGCTCTGTGCACTGCAGAAAATTCAGGTAGAGAGTAGCCAGGTGCAAATTCCCACAATTCACAGTTCAAATTCCCACATGAGAGTTCCCACTCTCATGGAACTGATGTCCCCATCCACATGGCTGGAGCTGGGTATGCCTCTCTGGCCACATGTCTGTGTCAGTGTCACATCCAGACTGAAGAGGAGCTTGTTGGTCTTCAAGGCACAAAAGCTGCCCTCTTTTACAGATTAACAGAATCTCAGAATCACAGACTGGTTTGGGTTAGGGGGAGATCTTAAAACTCCTCTTGTGCCACCCCCTGCCTCAGACAGGGACAGCTTCCACTATCCCAGGTTGCTCCAAGCCCTGTCCAACCTGGCCTTGGACACTTCCAGGGATGGGGCAGCCACAGCTTCTCTGGGCAACCTGTGCCAGGGCCTCACCACCCTCACAGGGAACAATTCCTTCCCAGTATTCTGATCTAACTCTGCCCTCTGACAGTGGGAAGCCATTCTGCCTTGTCTTGTCACTCCAGATCCTTGTCCCAAGCCCGTCTCCAGCTCTCTTGGAGCCCCTTTAGGCATTGGAAGGGGCTCTAAAGTCATCTTGGATCCTTCTCTTCTCCAGGCTGGACACACCCAGCTCTCCCAGCATGTTTCCATAGGAGGGCACTGTCCTTTCACCTCACCTTTTCCACCTCTGCAAAATCTTTCTGATTTACAGTCAGGCTGCAGAACCTGACTGACTGTGGACTTGGCTTTTGTGTTGTCTTCCCTGCCTGACCTTCCTATCAAAGCTGACCCACAGCAGCCTCTGCTGAGAGCAGAAAGGGGCATCACCAGTCATGGGTTGTTCCATTTTTCTGTGCTGCCTGGCCAGGGAGGCTGCTCTTTGCCCCATCAACCACAGGGAGGTCAGACCTGCCCAGTTATTTCAGGTGGAGGAATGTCTCACTAGGCTGTGTGCTTGCCTGAGAGATGAGTTCATGGGCTGGCCAGGATCTCCAGTCATCAGAGTAACACTGCCAAGCCTGATCCAAGCTGTACTTCTTTGGCACACTTCAAAACACCCTCAAACAATTTAAAGACAGTGAGAGAAGCAGAATTGCTTGTCCCCTGGCTTGTTGCTCGTCAAACAGCAGCATGCACCTTGTTTTTACTTGGATTTTTTTTCCTCCCCTAACACACAGCCAGTGGATCTTACACCAAGTGCTGCTCTCAAGCTGCTGCCTAGATCTGCCTACAGCAAGCTCTGCTTGCTCTGTACGTGATGTGCTTCAGCATATGGCAGTGCTTTCAGTTCTTGATTGTTCCTGGAGCTCTTTTCTGAACCTTTCCCAGTTGTTCTGCATTGTTTCTAAGTGCAGACAAGAGACCTGGACCAGGCATTGCCTGCCAAAATCTTCTTGTTCCATTATAAATCTCCCTGCTCTTTACAGGTGTTTCAGGCACAGTGCCATGCTGGGGGTCTGTTTTCAGGGGTTTGACTGCCATGAATGGGGTTATTCTTTTATTTCTTCATCTTTTATCAAATTCTAAAATAATGCCAGGCTGTGACTAGATCTCTGTGGAGCACTGCTGGTTAAAGCTGTTGGCTTTTACAGTGTGAGGTGTGTTTTAGTTCATAGAATCCCAGAATGGTTTGGGGTGGAAGGGACCTTAAAGCTCATCTTGTTCTACCTCCTGCCATGGGCAGGGGCACCTTCCACTCGATCAGGGTGCTCCAAGCCCCAGCCACTTCCAGGGCTGTAAGTGGTTCAGGTTCATGCTTTCCTCTCCCGTGCGCATTGGTCTTGGCCATGCTCCCCCACTCCTGCTCCTCTGTGCCCACATCCCAGGGGTGATGCTCTCAGTGACAGTTCCCTGATGGAGCTGATGAGATCCCACATGGCCTTATTCAGGAGAGGTTCTGAAAACCAAAATCCATGGCTGAGGCCTGCAGGCGTGGTGAGCTGTATGAGTGTGTACAGCCCATTTTCTCTGGCAGTAGTGTTGCTCCATCGTGCCACAGCATGGGGCTGTGAGCCTGCAGAGCAGCCAGCCAAGGCTCCTTCCTGGCTGCAGCAGTAGGAAAGCTCTGCTTCCAATCTAACTCTCCCATTCACTTGTGTTCTTTGTTCTCCCCTTCCAGACAGATGTGGTCCTGCAGTTGGATTTGCATTACACCCAGCCAAGCACAAAGCAGAGGACTTGTGAAAGCCTGCAAACGACCCTGCAGAAATCCCTGCTGAGGCAGTTTTTCAGCCAGAGGAGTGACTCCCAGCCAGACTGCCAGCGAGCCCCTGCCCGCCCAGGCAGCGTGTGCCTGCCAGATGCCTTGCCACTGAGCACTGACCCCAAGGGCCAGGGATCCCTGAGCACAGGCTCTGGCCACAGCTTGCCCAGCAGCAGCCCCTCCAACTTCAGCAGTGAGCCTGAGGAGAACGATGAGAGCGACCTGGGCGAGCTGTGCTTGGCACTGCTGGGGGCTGGCCCGGGGCAGGACAGGCCCTGAGCTCGGCCTGGGGAGCTGCTCGTCTAACTGAGGCCTCAGCTGGAGTGCTAAATCTGTCAGGATCCATCAGCTGCTTCCCAGCCTTGGCATCGCCCTGCCTGAATGAGGCCAAGGCTGCTTTTTTGGAAAGGTTTCTCCTGTCTGCACCCTGTGGTGTGCAGGGCCTCAATTCCCACTGGGAATATTCCCTGTCCCGTGGGAGCGTCGGGGTCAGCAGGGAGTCATCGTGGTGTCTGGCAGAGGACACAGCTACCCACCAGTCATAACACTGCCAGGCAGAAGTGGTGTTGCAGCAAGGCAAGGCACAGGCTGATGTTTTCTGCCTGAAAACAAACATTGCTGCACTGAATGTGATGAGAAGCCCACAAACACTACACATCCCTCTGGCTCAAATCCCAGCCACGACTGCTGGATCTCACCAACCTGTGCAAGGGACACAGGGCTGTACCTAGAGAACCAGGTGAAGTAGTGTGGGCTCTCCACAGGGTCCCAGTGTGGTTTCCTTCCCATGCCTGTGTCAAAGCAGGTGTTAAGTTATGTGTTTATGTATTTCTGAAGCATGTATTTATAACGGGGTGGGGGGGGAACAGTAGCTTGCCAGGAAAAGGAAGGTCAGATGTTCCATCCAGTGTGTGTTTACATTGCAGGCTGGTGTTCACTGGACCAGGAATAGCAGCGAGGCAGGTGCACTGACACCTGCCCCTTCCAGCGTGGTACAGGGGCCTTAAAGGGTGTTCACCCTCTGCGGTTCCAAGTTCTTCTCAGGTGCAGAGTGTCCTACAGGAGAGATAGAATGTACCAGGATTGAGAAAGGATAACGTCAAAGAAGTTATTACCAGTGCAAATTGTTGTGTCTGTGTGCCTGTCAGTGCTGTGGGCAACCTCAAGCACTACATGGAGAGCCAGCTGTGCAGGGAGAGCCACAGGTGAGCAGGGCCCAAAGGACAGCCTGGGTGGGCACAGGCCCCTCCCTGATGGCTTCCCTAATATATGTCTGATCAAGGTGATTGATCAGTAATGGCCAGTGACCCTAGGGAAGTGTGGGGTCTCCATCCTTGGAGGACAGTTCACTTTGGACTGCAGAAGGTGCCAGTGACCTCATCCAAGCTGGCTGAGGGCTGGACCAGAGACCATTAGAAATTCCTTCTGGCTGCTGTGGCCCTGTGGAAGAAAGAGATTGGAGGGGAGGACTTGAGAGGTCAAGGGTAGCAGGGTGGGGAGAATGCCTGAGCTCTGTCTTGCTTTAAAAGAGGGTTGGAGGCAGAATTTTCTCAGTTTTGCTTTCCTTCAGCAGTGAAGATCATCCCTGTCTGTGGTGTCACTTGCAGCATAGAAAAATCTGAAATGTTGCTTCCAGATAAACCATTCTACAAGTGCTGGAAACCTGTCCAAAGAGAACAGAGGAGGCTTTTATTCTTCTCACAGTGAGTAGAGCCAAGGGAAAGAAGAGGGGCCCCAGCTGGCTGCAGACTAGAAGGTCTCCTAGGAAAAAAATCTAAAGCTAAAAGAAAAAAAATTCAGAGGATGTAGTTTAAAGAAAATGGGCTGATAGAGAAGCTAACCCAGAAAACAATAAACTAATTTCAGGAAGAACCAAAGATCAACTCAACAGCAGCAGCCACTGGGGACAGGTCAGTGGGAATGGCTCAGCAGGCATTTGGGAGGAGCTGGGGCTCTCATGGCCTCTGTGAGGATTATTCACACCCTCCTGTGCTGTTGAGGCATGGCTTGTTCCTGGCTCACATTATCATGCCAAGTGTCATCTAATGTGAATGTTAATCTCATTCAAAGCAATGCTGTTTATTTTTTCTGAATAAAACACTATTGGTGTTTTTAATGCACAAAGCTTCACGTGGCTCTGAGTTAACTGTGTTTATTTTCCCTCTAATTGCCAGGATGTAACTTAATATTGATCTGCTGGGGTTTCATGCTTCCAGCTTGAGCTTCTAGGCTCTTCTGGGTGAGCATTGTTTCTTTTTTTAGGTAACTAAAAATACTGAAGTTTGGATTTAGAAGGCAGATCAAGTGACTAGATAGGATGAAATTATGTCAGGTGAAATGTGTGGATAAAAAAAGATCCTCATTCATTGTGATTTGTCCAATCTGCTTTGTAAGTGTGGCTCTTGGGTGGCTTAGGTGGTCTCCTGTCCTGGTGCCAACCACAGCACTTGTCCCTGTCATCAGTTCTCCTGCTTCTCCAAGGAGACCCTGCAGCCAAGCCCAGGGGAACCACCACATTCCTATGGTGGTTCATTCCCTGAGATGATGACTTGTCATGTCTGGGAACTTGCTGAATTGCAAAGGTGGAGGAGATGGAACTATGAACCTTCATCCCCACCTTTACATCTGAAACCCAAACTCCCTCATGGTGGTTAAACTGTTTAATGCCAGTCAATTTTCCTGGAAATCCATGTTCCCATCTCTCAGCATCCAGGACAGACAAGGCATCCCAGGATTACCCAAGATGTGTCTCTTGGCCACGTCCTTTCCCATCTGCACCTTGGGCTCCACGCCTTACAGGGCCAGCTGGGAGGCTGGGAGGGGAGGAGTGCTCAGGCAGCAGCAGACAAAGCAGGATCAAGACATCAGCTCCAGTTTACATTCCCTTTCTGCCTCCTTACCTTCCACAGCCATTGCCCTCCACTTCCTCTGTTTCTGGGCCAGTCTGTGCCCAGAGGCTGCAAACAGCACTTAGAACCATTTTTGTAGGTAATACAGGTGCTTTCCTTCACCCAAGTCTTTAAAAAGCACCAAGTGAACTGAAGCTTTAAAACAATATATGACAAAAATAGCAGGACCTAAATATTCAATGATCTTATTTTTAGATAGATGCCCTTCTTTTCCTCTCTGCTAGGGCAGATGTGTTGAAGGGAAGTATCTTGGACAACAGCCTGATATGTTGTTCTGCTGCAGAATTCATTTGGGATGTAGTTCTCGGCTCATTTGCTGAGGTTTGGCAGTTCCTGACAAAACAAGGCAAGTGTACCAAAAGGATTGAGAAAACAAGGCAGTGAAAATCAGAGAAATCAGGGAATCTTGGAAATGCCATTTCAGTCTGTTACTGGAAAGTCCTGGGCCCAAGTGCAGTCAAGAGGTGTGTTACACGTGCACTGGCAGATCCAGCCCAGCCTAGCACCCTTCTGTTGGCAGCAGATTCCTGAAGGTTTGTTTTCAGTTGGCATTTTTGTGATCAAAGGAAGGAAAAGTTGGATTTGTCTCATATAAGCCACGCTCCAGCCTCAACCAAAGAGAGAAACACAAGACAGGTCCTTCATTTCCAGAGTCATTTCTGGGGGGAAATAATTCAGTATGGGGCAACATTGAGTAATTTCATTTACCATCTCCAAAATTTCATCTTTCCATCTTTTTGGAACAAGTCATTCTCCCTTGCAGGAGTAAATCTGAATTTACTCTTCAGAAACTGGTAGGTTCTCCTTATCTCCCACATCAAGAGGTTTTCCATGATGTATAGAGCCTGCCAGATCATTTCCTACTCCACATTACGGGGCAGAGTGCATGGTGCTGTTGATGGAATATGCTCACTGTGTAATAAAACGTAGAGGGGCATGCAGGGAAATTCCAAGATTCAACAATATGATTTTGGTCTTCTTTCCCTCATTTTTGGAAGTAGCTTCTCATACAGACAGGAGAGAGCCCGATCACTCCCAGGAAAGGAAGGAGCTTCCCAAAGCACAGGTTATCATGTTCTCTAGAAGTTAATGCTGCCTTTCATGAGGACAAGGAGTGAAGAGGATGATCTAGTGAACTGATAATATATGAGAATCACCCGTTTTCTGAAATACTGAGGGTTGCTTTCATTAGCTGAGGATCACTTCTGGAACAGCAGGTACTGGAAGTCAACTTCCTCTGAGCACAGCAGGACCATGCACAAGACAGGAAAGGGAGACACAGGCTCAGTACTAGTGAGGAGGGAATCATAAATCCAGGTGCTGCTCTCATAGCCAGTGTGTCACAGACAGTCTTCATCCATCATGTTTTGCACATGGAGGCATCCACAGCTCTGCCCTCCTCTCCCAATGCTGGCAACTGTCCTGCTTCCAGCAGAATTTATGGATTATGTCCCTCCCAACCAACACTGTGCTACCAGAATATGCCCAGGAGAGTGCATGTGTTCTGAGTCATTCTGAACACCAAACTGGGAGTTTCAAGACTCTGCTTCAGTGAAATATCTCTGCTCCCTCTCTAAAAAGCAAACAAAGACATCAGTTAAGCTTATCTGGATTCAAAACTTAAAAAACAAAACTCATGGCAGGGCAAGAAAATAAGGAAAAAGTGGTAAAACAGTTCATTTGAAAATGTCAGATGGTTCAGATTCAGTTCTTTCAGGAATCCCCATCAGGTGGATGGTTCAGGAATGAAACCAGCAGCACAGTTTAAAACAAAGGGGTGAGTGAAGCCATCCAGTGTCAAGCTAATAAACCCAAGATGACTCATGAGGAGATTCATGCTGGTGACCTTCATTCAGGCACCTCTGCAGAGACCTGGGGCACCTCTGTGGAAAGCAGAGGCAGGACCAGGTCTGGTGTCATGGTCAAGCTTGCAGACCACGATTTTCTTATTGATAGTGAGAAATTATTGATAGCACAGACTTTTCATGTTGTCTCAGAGTTCTGTCCTCTATCACAGATTATTTCAATGACTCTTTTGCCATTGTTACTAATATCTTGAAATTAGGTCTGTAACATCATGTGGCAGCAAAGAGAAAAACACATCATCAAAAAAAGGAGGCTCCTTGAAGCGCTTGAAATTGCTTCTTATCTTCACAGTTTGGATAACCTTTTGCATAACAAGCAACAATCTCAAATATATTGGTCATATCACCCCCTCAAAGAGATAGAAGACACACTTTGAAATTACAGACCAGACTTCATGAGCTGGAGAAGAACTGACGTGGTGTCACACAGTTAGGAAGAGCTAATGTCTCTTTGATAAATCTGTCTTCACTGAGTTGGATTTTCTTGCCACAGTGTCAGGAACAGTTGACAAGACAGACGTGTTATTAAGTGGTAAAAATAAACAGATGGAAGAGAAAAGTGAGAGATTTCAGCTATGACTTTTCAGAATGTTTCAGCAAAGAATAACCTCCTCATTTCCATTCCCTACCAGATATGAAAAATAGGACTCAAGGACTGCGTGGTTGGAGCAATGGGGCACCCTTGGGTCCCCAGTCCCCACCTGCCCTCAGGGCATGTGAGGTGGGCCAGTTTGGGGTCCCAGAGAGGGGTGCTGGTCCTGACCTGCTGTTCCTCCAGATTTAAAGTCACCATTGTGGAGGGCATTGATGCCTGACCACATGAACACTGCCTGCCTTGGGTCCCCCTGGGAACTGGAACCTATTTTTGAGACTGAACCCCTGTACCTTCCCTATTCTCTCACTCTCCCTCCCTCCATCTTCCACAGAAGGGGCATCTCCCTCCTTCCCTCTGTGGAGAATGCAGTAGTTTGGTCAAGGCTGTGTTCCCAACAGGGGAAAGGACAGAGGACAGGCAGGCTGAAGATGCAGTCACTGCAAGAGATCCTCACTCCAAGATAGACATGGAGGGGCTGGAGTGTGTCCAGAGCCAGGAGCAGAGCTGGGAAAGGGTCTGGAGCAGCTGAGGGAGTTGGGGGGGGTCTCAGCCCAGAGGAAAGGAGGCTCAGAGGGGTCCTTCTTGTGCTCCATGACTCCTGGACAGGAGGGTGCAGCCAGGTGGAGGTTGAGCACTGCTGTCATGGAAGAAGGGATAGGATGAGAGGCAGCTGACTCAAGCTGTACCAGGGAAGTTTAGATTGGATTTTGGGGAAAAGTTCTTCACAGAAAAGGTGGTCAGGCATTGGCACAGGTTGCCCAGGGCAGTGCTGGAGTCACCATCCCTGGAAGTGTTCCAAAAAACATGTGGATGTGGCACTTGGCATGGGGACATGGTTTAGTGGTGAACCTGGCAGCTGGACTCAGTGATCTTAGAGGCTTCTCTAACCTTAATAATTCCATGATCCTATGATTCTATAAGATGTTTCATCCTCTGGGAATGCAATGGTAGAGCACCAGCTCCTGCAAATGTGACACTGAAACAGGGAGCGTTGTAAGTGTGGGGAAGCTGACCTTGGCATCTGGGGTCCTCACAGCAGGGCACAACACAAAATCCACTTTTCTGAAGAGCTGATGGTCAAGGGATGTTGTTCCCAGACCTGGCTCCTGCCCAGGCCATTGGGCATTGCTGGAAGAGCAGAGGGTGGTTTCTGCTGTGCCACTGCAGCCACCTCTTGGCCTGTCTGCTTTATTCTTCTGTATCACTTAATATAAATTATAAAATATTAAATCAGATAAATACCTCTAACCTTTCTGGATTATAAGAAAAGATATTTTTCAGCCTCCTAAAATGTCTTGTATTTGCTGGAAAATGCTAATGGGATTATATAAAGGTTATTTCAGCCTCCTTTCAAGTCTGGAGATGTGGCAAAACAATCATGATGCCCTTTGTTTATGACTTTTTAATGACTGCTTTTACCTTCAAGTATTTGAAGCTTCTGCATCTTTTCAGGCGATCCTCTGGGAAGTCCTTGGACTGCTTTTTTGTGGAAACTTCCTGAGGAATGTAAATGTGCCTGTGATTTTAGAGGTTTGGAGGAGAGCTGGGGTGGTGGAGCACTCTGGGAGTCTGACAAGAGTTTGATGTTCATGTTTTGGTGCCCTTGTGTATTTTGCAGTGTGGGGGTCAGGAGCTGCATCCACGAGTCCAGCAAGCTCCTGCGCTGTGTCTGTGCAGCAGTGCTTGCAGCAGTGAGCACCAGTGCAGCCCTGGGGCACTGCTCATGTCCTTCCCTCGAGGTCCCTGCCTGTGAGCCCGTGCCAGGCTGCAATGGGAGGAGCTCAGTGTGTGGCAGAGCCTGTTTGCAACCTCCAGTCCAGAGGGACCTTTGCTACACTGTGCAGGAGTGACCAGCTTGGTAAGAAACACTTCATGATCCAGAGAAAGCTACAGAAATAATGTTCCACTCTGTCCTCTGGGAAGGACCTCCCAAGCCCATGATTTCCTCTAATGTTTTTGTTATTACTGGTCTTTTCCCCAGGTTTTGATTTTTGCAAAACCTTGTGTCCCAACCAGCTCCAGTGTTGTGCAGGGAGCTTGTGGTGGCCTGATAATCTCCCTGCTTTCCAGAGCAAAGCAGAGCACCAGTGTAGCACAAGGCAGCCTGTCATCATTGCTAACAAGGGAAACATCAGCAAAGAATTGGTTCTCAGCAGGGAACTCCACCCATGTCCCATCTAAGTGGGCCTTGAACACTTCCAGATACGGGCACCACAACTTCTCTGGGCAACCATGCCAGGGCCTCACCACTCTCACAAGGAAAAATCCTTCTAAGCATAGTTTTATTGTGTTAATAGATTGAGTAGTTGGAGAGGAAGAAGAAATTGTTCCTGGAGAGCAGAGGGCGGGTTAGCTGAGACAGGTTTACATCTTTCACAGCTACTGGGGAAAGAGAAGGTGGTTGTCACTGCCTGTGGAATACAAAAGCATTTAGCCAAGAAGGTGGTGCATCCCTTGTGTTTGGTGGGGATACAAATAATACATTCCATTACTGAAAGTTATAGTTCTCTTTTTTAAGGTTATTTTGCAGGTGTCCCTGGAGGGTGATGCCTGGGAGGTCAGAGACAGTGCAGAGCAGCCCTCTGGGAGGACCATGTTCTCTTGCCAATAGGGCTTTTTCATGCACATTGGCTGTGCAAATTCAACAGCTGCTGAGTGTCTCACATCCTTTTAAAAAAGTCTCTCTGGCATCTGTGTTAATTAGGGAAAATCTGCAATTTAATCACTAACACAGCATTTCCAGTTTGGGGATAATCTTTCTCAGTGCACTGCTGGCATAGTGGAGCCCCTGGAGTCCCTCCTGGGGCTGCTGAGAGCTGCTGCAGCCTCGTGGTGCCCACCTGCACAGACTGTCACACTGGCACCACTGCTGGGCTCCTCTGGCACTGCTGCCAAGCCAGGGAGTCACCCTGGCCCCACTGTGGGGGCCAAAATCACAAGAAGAAGCAAAATGGCCCTCAGTTGTAAGCATGGACCAAGCTCCAGCTCCACTGTGGGCAGGGAGAAGTCCCAGCCTGCACTTGAATTTCAGTGAATCAAGAAAAAAATCGTTTGGGTTGGAAGGGACCTTAATGCTCATCTTGTTCCACCCCCTGCCATGGACAGGGGCACCTTCCACTATCCCAGGTTGCTCCAAGCTTGGTCCAGCCAGGCCTTGGACACTTCCAGGGATGGGGCAACCTGTGCCTTAATTCTGGATACACAGACTTCAGCTCTTTTGTGCTATAGCCCTTGAAGGAAGCATCTGCTGCTTGTGAAATGGTAACGCCAAATTTAATCACTTTGCATCAAAACTGAGACCTCACCTGGAGGGTCCAGCCTTTGCATGGGTTTGGGACAGTTCTACCAAGACGTAATGGAGAACACCAGAAAACATGCTGAAAATTACAATCAATCTGGGAGGAAAAATGGAAGGGTTTTGGGCAGAAGAGACTTGCTGCAAGCATAAGCATCCTTCTAAGTGGTCTGCATGCCTGTGTCTGTCAGGGTCTGGAGTGCCTTGGGTCATGGATTCCTTTCACTCTGTTGTGGTTTGACTCTGGCCAAATGCCAGGCACCCACAAAAGTTGTTCACTTATTTTCTCTTGTTACAGAGAGTTGGGCAGATGAGAGGGAAAAAGAATTTAATGAAGGGTTCATGACTTGAGATAAGGACTGGGACAATAAACACTCTAAGGGCAAAACGGGTTCAAATTTAAAGGTATAAAGTAAATTTATTATTAGCAATCAGAGGAGGGTAATGAGAAGTAAAATAAGATTTTAAAACACCTTTTCTCCCCCCAGCCCCTCTCTCTTTCACACCAACAGCACAGGGAGACAAGGTGTAGTAGTTTTGGTCAGTTTTGGGAGTTTTTTTGTCTCTTGAGATCTTCTGTCTGCTCAGGGAGAGGAATCTCTGCTGTGCCATGGGGTCCCTCCCACAGACAAAGAGTCTTCCCAAAGCTGTTGTGGCAAGCACCTCTTCCCCTTCCCTTTTTTCCACTGCCCTTGGTGCCACCATGTTGTTTTCCCTCACATGTTCTCACTTCCTCTTCTTCTCTGACTAGGAGAAAAACTGTTGCTTGTGTGGGCCATTGCCAACAGTTCCACTAATTTAAAGATTCTTGCAGGATTTTGCAGCAAATTGAGGAGTCAATCTCGTCTAAGTTCCACATCAGGGAGTCACTCACCATGTTTTTGCTGCCAGCCATGTGACCCTGAGACAATGTAAGTCCCTATTTAATGCTCATCCACTGCTGTGATTTGGCATCAGCCCAGACAGGCCAGCTCAACTCCTCCTGTAGGACATTCAGAAACACATCACAGCCACCCAGCACATCAGCAAGCTCCAGTGGCTTCCTTCAGGCCACCTCAGTGGTTGCAACAAAAAGACTGTCCCAGACACACACGGTCCCTGTGTCATGGGTGGAAGTGCAGAAGCTCTTTCTGAGGTCCCTGTGTGATGCATATACTTCTTGAGGATTGTGACATATAGCAGTAGGACCAGAGGAAATGGCCTCAAGTTGCACCAGGGGAGGTTTAGGTTGGATATTAGGAGAGATTTCTTCTTTGGACATTCTATGACATGGAAAGATGCTCCAGGAGAAGATGACATAAGCTGCCTCCTGAAGAGACCAATTCCTTTATTACCTGTTTCCTTCCTACCTCAACCTACTTACCTACCTGGAGGTTATAATTTTATCCTGTCTACCTCATTGTAATTTTATTCTTTGCCTTCGTCAATGCTTTAACAAGCCCTACTTAGCCCTTTCATAGGAAGAGGTTTTATGATCCACAATGCAATAAGGCTGCTTATTCATTCCTGGCTCCTCTCCACTATTTTCCCTCACAGGAAATGCTGCTGATTCCCGGCAGGCTGCAAGGAGAGTGCTGAGCGCATTTCTCTGCTGCGCTGGCATGAGTCAATACGAGTTCAACCTTTGGAAAATTGTTTCTTGAAGGCCAGAGACATTTGTTTGTCCTACAGTTAAACATCTTTTGCTGACACATCAGAGCCACCACAGCCCATCGCTCAGTGTCCTGAGTGACAGCCCAGTTTAACTGAGGCCCCATGGATACCTAACAGGATAAAAAAAGGACATGAAATGCTCTAGTGTCTGCAGTTAATGGGGTCAAAGGAGGCCCACAATGGGAAACTTCATTTTTGACTGTGCAATTACAGTGATTTCTCAGCACCGTCTGTCATATTTTTAAGGCATAAAAAGAATTTTCTTCTTAACAAATCTTATAATTCTTTCTTTTCTTTCCTGAAAAGCCCATTTTTCAGATCCCCTTATAATTTCCTATCTTTTTTCCTTTCTCTCAAAGCTTGGTTTGAACAAAAAGTATTCAGAACCCTGCACTTCTTATGATACCCTGTGCACTGATGGGGCTTGGAGCAACCTGGTCTAGTGAAAGGTGTCCCTGCCTGTGACACTGGGTGGAGCAAAATGAGCTTTAAGGTCCTTCCAACCCAAACCATTCTGGGATTCTATGACTTTCTAACTTTTGGGAAATTGATATTGCATCTAATACTGCTTTTCAGGAGCTGCAGCCCTGCAACATGTGGCTGACAGCTGTGACCTCTCCAGGGGAGTAATTCCTGCTGATTAATTCCAGCCAGTCTCCAGTGAGTCTTTCACAGGGTGTGCTGTGTGGTACCCGTATGGGCTGCCCCATTGGGCAGAGGATACAAAACTAAAGGTGATACAAGGGCCAAAGGCAAGGCAGGAATGAGAGGCAGCACAGGAGGGAGAGAAGATGCAGGAGGCACAGGAGATGCAGGAGCAAGAGGAGGTGCAGGTGAAATAGGTAGAGGCAGAGGTGATGCAGGAGGCACAGGACATGTAGGAGGCTGAAGCTGCACTGACTTATCTACATTTATCCCCCTGCAGTAGGTATGGGGGGATCTGCCCTCGTGTGAAACAATGCAAGACACAAAGTTGAAGGCAAGACATTTGTGTTAACAAAATCAAAACCAAACCGAAAATTTAGCAGTTTTTCCAAGCTGCTGGTCTTTCCATTGACTGAGAGCTTGGTGGAAGGATTACCCAGGGAGTGAGAGCAGCAGAGTGCTCTGGAGCACACCCTGATTTCCTCAGGGGACATGCATTGGGACACCATGCAGGTGGATCCCAGCTCCTGATCCAAATGAATTAATATCCCATTAGTATGACATTAATATGGTGGTGGAAGTCAAACACAGAGGATTTTTTTGCCTCACCTGTGGGATTCCCAGAAACTTGAAGGTTTGGAGAGCAAGAAGAAAAATCCTCTGGTTCCTAGGTATCCTCTTGTCTCTAGTTATGAAGAAAAGCCTCTGCCCCAGATTGGGAACAGTTTAAAATCCAGCTCCTCAGCACAGCTTGTGGGATAAAACCTCAGCATGTGCCACCCTGCCTGGGGCTGGACCCACCCCACTCGCACCCTGCTGCAATATTAAATTGCTCAGATGCCTCTGAGTCCCCCATGACCTTTTCACTCAGCCACAGGGAGGATCAGCAGGGCTCCTTGTGAGCACCTGGGAGAGTGCCAGAGGCCATTTCAACAACCAGAAGCATGAAGAAGGGTATTTAAGTATGTAAGGGCCAGGGAAGGAGTGGCACGGTCGAGGTGAGAGGGTGAGGGTAGGGGGAGGGGCCCGTGCACCAGAAGCCCTCATTTCTGAGTATTTTATCCTTACTCTAGTAGAGGAATTAGTTTCTGTACACTAGCCCCTTGTTTTGGGCTATGTTGCCCTTAATCCTTGTTTAACAACTGGAAACACATTCATATGTTCTCCTAAATGCCTCTCCTAGCTCTGTGAGATAATTTGAAGCAGAAGAATTTAATCTACTGACCTCTTCTTTCCTACTTTACCTTAAACAAGGTTACCTTGGCTGCCTGTTCCTCCTGTTGGGAAAAACATCCCACTCACCTCTCAGCTACACCTGTCCCATGGACTGACCTTGTGCCAGCATCTACAGTGCTATCCCTCTTTTTGTGAGTGTGCAAAGCAATTTTTTGTGCTTTCTTGGTGAAGTTTTTCAAGACACAACTGCACTGCTATTGCTTGGAGTGTGCTACTGGCAGTTTAAGACAGAGAACCCTTATAGAATTATTTTTCATGCAATTTTCTCAAGCTTTTGTTTAAACTTTTTACCAAAGTTCAGAAGAGTTTCCAGGAGCAATGTGGGCTGTGGCTCAATGCTGCTGGTCCCTCTACCCCAGCAGTTCTCCCTCCAGCTGGATCCCACCTGGGAGTCAAGGACCTCAGTCTTCATTTTTGCCCACACAACCACTTGTCAGACCATGTGTAAGCTGAACTTGGATTCTGGGGGCGGTTCTGGGCCCCTCATGACAAGAAAGATGTTGAGGGGCTGGAGCACATCCAGAGAAGGGAACAGAGCTGGGGAAGGGTGTGGAGCACCAGGAGCAGCTGCAGGAGCTGGGGTGGCTCAGCTGGAGCAAAGGAGGCTCAGGGAGGACCTTCAGGCTGTGCACAACTCCCTGACAGGAGGGGACAGCCAGGGGGGATTGGGCTCTGCTCTCAGGATGACAAGAGGAAATGGCTTTGAGTTGTATTAGAGAAGGTTTAGGTTGGAGGTTAAGGAAATTGTCTTCACTGGAAGGATGTTCAGGCACTGACTCAGCTGCCCAGGGCAGTGGTGGAGTCCCCACCCCTGGAGGGATTTAAAACACACATGGATGTGGCACCTGGGGACATGGTTTAGTGGTGAACATGGCGCTACTGCATTAATGGTTGGACTCAATGATCTTAGAGGGCCTTTCCAGTCAAAATGAGTCTGCAGCCGCAGGAGACATTGCTTCATCAGAAGAGAATCTTGAGAAGGTTCTCATGCCATAAGCTGGAGCGTGGGAGTGAGTCTGTTCAGAGGCAGCTGGAGAAGGAGAGGGGTCACTGTGAATCCCACTCGTGTTCAGCAGTCATGGGGAGCCCCTCAAAGGGTCATGTCAGCTCTACTCGGGCAGAGCAACACGGAGCCCAGGGCTCTGCTGGCAGCACAGAGGATTGCACAAAGGCTCCTTGCTTGCCCGACCTTGGGGTGTGTCCATACTGCACTGGAGCCTGCAGTTCTCATGGGTGAAGAAAACTGGCTGGCTGGAAGTTATTCTCCCAGTCTTCTGGCTGAGCAGTAGAATGTGTTTGGTATTACACCAGAAAAAGCTGATACGGGCAACATGCATCCTTGGCATTTCAGCAGGGTTTGACTGCAACCTCCCTGCAATAAATCTGTCTCTCTCATCATGTCTCCAACTGGGAATCCACCGAGTTCCAATAAATGGGATTCAGAAGGATGTCAGGGTATGAAACAGTCCTTCTCTGTTGGGATTTTGCCACATTATGGTTTTTATTCCTGTTCCCAAACTCGCTGGGAACTCGATTTGTTCTCTTAGGATTTGACTCAGGAATTTAAGGTCAGGGCTCCTTCACTGCAAGAGAGTATCACAACCACTACAAGTTGTGCTGAGTGAACATGGATGTGGAGTAGTTCCTGTGTTTATGGTGGGTCAGTGGTTGTACAGAGAGATCTTCATTGAAGAGATGCATCAGCCCATTAATATTTGTGTCAATAAGGAAAAAGACAGGAAAAAACAGTTTGGGGCAATGATGAGGGCAGGCCCTGGGAGTGAGGGAGGCCAAAGTGATAAGTGTAAATGGTTTTAAATGTACACAGGAGACATCTGTGTAATTAATTACCCTGAGTTAGGTTACACCACTTTTTTTTTTTGTGTGTGTGTAGATAACACCAAGGGCTACAGTGTTATCTTAGAGGAATGTTTGTGTCTGGGGATTCATACTCACCATGCCAATAACAAATCTCCCCTGGAGATTCTGAAACATTAATTATAGTTTTGTAACACATAAGTTTTGCAACCAGCTCAATGTAATTCACTACAACATAGACCTCTGGCAGAAACAAATGAATCGCTGATGTGAAAGCTGACAGTTGCTTAGACATGAATGCTCAAGACTTTGTGATGTTTGTTATTAAAAATAAAATGAGTCTCACTGTCCTTGCCAGCCTGCCTGCCTCCATACACTTTTCAACACACTAGCACCTGGGAAGAAACATTTCCTCTAGCTAAAAAGCAAGCACTAACAACCCCAAGCAGGTTAAGAATTCAAAGTTAAGGTCTGCCATGTAGCTGGACATAGCTTCAGAGTATTTCATCCAGGGGCTTCCCTCTCTGAGTTGCTACCAGTGGGTCCCACCAGAGTTGCTCCCTGCTCAGCTTCAGTGCCTCCCAAGTGCAGAGCTGCTCTGTGCATTGTCTCCTTAGGTCAACAGCTTTTGTCTTTTCCACATCAAATCCCAGAATCCCAGACTGGTTTGGATTGGAAGGGACCTTAAAGCTCATCCCCTTCCACATGCCTGCCATGGACAGGGACACCTTCTACTAGATCAGGGTGCTCCAAGCCCTGTCCAGCCTTGGATACTGCCAGGGCTGGGGATTCCACAACCTCTACAAAACAAGCCTAAAGGGACAAATTTAAACTTTGAAAGAAAAATAAAGAGGAAAATGTTTTGCTTCCAGATTTGTCAAATCACCACACTGGACTAAAAATAAGAAAAGGAATGTGATGTTTAGGTCATGATGAAAGACATAGACTCTCCTTAGAGTGTTTTGTGTGTCTGCTGTCTTGAGGAAGGGACCCCAGCCACTCCAGGGCTCTCTCTCCTCCTCGGCCATCTGAGGGATGGAGCTAAATTCCCATTGGCTTTACATTTCTTACTTGTCATAATCTTTCAAATTACCACAGCTTTCCAGCAAGCTACAACTTGTTCAGGACTGTGACAGCTCTTAGTAAACTATGTAACAAATGTCAGCTCTCTTACTAGATACAAATTTGAGGGGTTTCTAGACATGTGCTAAAATTAGATGTAACAGTAGCAATTTTGAAAATGTTTTCTGTTTGTGACTCCCTTTGTCCTTTTGCTCATTTTTGGAAACTGGCTATCGCCTCCAAAAGGAGAAAAGTGATGACACTGACTCAGAAATCAAGAATGGGAAGCTACATATGTCAGTTAGAAAAAAAGATATTTTTTTTGCCCATGATGACAAAGAAAAAAAAATTATTCAGCTAGATGAGAAACAAATGTAGTATGAGCAATGCTGTACGCCTGGTACTGGGGGTAGATGGTTAAAATGTCAGTTCATGGGAAGGCAATAAGAAATACTCAAGAAATACTGTTTATTTATTATTATAGGAGTGTGCATATCCACACCTCAACACAAAATGCTTCACAGCATCCCAGAGTACTTGAAGTTGGAAAAGAACTCCTGAGGTCGTCTGGTCCAGCCTCAAACTTAGAAAATCGTGACTGCTTTTGAACACCTCCAAGGATGGAGACTCCACAGCCTCCCTGGGCAACCTGTGCCAGCCTGTGGCTACCATCATAGGGAAAAAGTATTTCCTGACGTGGATCAGTGTGTGCCCACATCCTCTGCTCCTGGCACTGGGAAGAACCTGGCTCTTTCCTCTTTGCACCCCCTCTGCAGGTGTTTGCAGACCTGGATGAGCCCTCCCTGAGTCTGCCATTCCACAGGATGAACAGCCCCAGCTCCCTCAGCCTTTCCTGACAGGGGAGGTGCTTCAACCACTTCATCATCTCCATGGCACCTCGCTGGACTCTCTCCAGTATGTCCATGTCTCTCTTGTGCTGAGGAGCCCAGAACTGGACATGGGTGGAGAACAAACAATATCCACCACCCTCTCCTCATCCCCTGAACTCGCCATAGAATCGGTTTGGCTGGGAAAGGGCCCTAAAGTTCATCTTGTTCCAGACAACTTCCACTATCCCAGGTTGCTCCAAGCCCCAATGTCCAACCTGGCCTGGGGCACTTCCAGGGATGGGGCAGGCACAGCTTCTCTGGACAGCCACGAAGAGCTCACAACCGTCACAGGGAAGAATGTCTCCTTAACCTCTAATCTAAATCTACCGTTCCAGTACTTTCCATGCAGAAGGCATCAGATTATCAGGGATGGAAGCCCTTTGTAACCTGTGCTGACAGATCCCAGACATCTCCTTGTCCTCGCTGTATTTGGAAAGGGCTCCAGGGGTTATTGGCTCCGTCGCCTTCCCAGGGATCAGGGTGAGGCTCAGCAGCCTGGAGCTCCGCACATCTTCGCTCTCCCTTTATGTGAGATCAGTGGGTCGATCAGTGTAATTGTGAGCAAACCGCATCAGGCTGGGTGTGCGACACAGCGAGGAAGGAGTTGAAGACACGGAGCGGGGATTGCAGCGGGGGCAGGCCTCTCGGGGCAGCTTTTGGTGAGGAAACCTTAGAACAGCGGGAGCGCAGGGCCTCAGCGGCGTGAGGGGGCGGCGGGACCGGGCCAGGCCCGTGCAAGCCTCTGCCAGGAGCCTCCCGGAGGGGGAGCGGCGGCGGAGGCCCGGGGCGGCGAGTCCCTGTGACAGGATAGGGAAGAAGGGAAGGGAAGGGAA
>VWZP01005863.1:248690-283991 GCA_013396995.1 Dicaeum eximium | reverse complement strand
CAGCGCGGGGGGCGGCGGGGCCGGCCTTTGTGTCGGGTGGGGCCGGCGCGGGATGGGGGCGGTGTGCGTGTGGATGTGTGTGGGGCGTGTGTCTCCGTGTGTGTAGGAGTGCCACGGCCCGGACGAGTGCCCAGCCCAGCGGCCCCGTTCGCACCGAGAGCCGCAGCGGGCTCATGAAAGTTTCACGGGTGTTACAGCCCCGGGTCCCGCCTGCCTGTGAGCCGCCCTCGGGTTCAGCCCTCCGCCGGCTGCGGCTGCCCCGCGCCCTCTCGGCAGCCCTGACAGGCGCTGCTTCCCCATCCTCTGCCTTCCCCGCGCTCCTGGGCTCCTGCTCTCCCTGCCTTCCCGTGGGATTCCAGTGTCATGCAGTCTCTGCATCCCCTCCTGGAGACCTCGGCAGATGTTTTTCCTTGTATACTGCTGTTTTGCAGAATTACCAATATTTTGTAATGGCGATGTACATGATAAATAATCCTCAACAGCAGGGGGTTGGAACTAGATGGTCATCGAGGACCCTTCCAACCCAAGCCATCCTATGATTAATTTCTTTGGTGTAACTGGGGTTTCATGCTTCACTATTGAGTAGCAATCTCAAACCTCCTCCCTAGTTTGAAAGCTGCAGAACATCTACTTCCCGTCTCCAGAAGTCCTTGGGAATAGCACCGCTAGCAAAAGGTTTGTAAGGAGTGAGTGGAGGAAGTGGGTCCTGTGGTGCCTCTCCTTGATTTTATCCATAGCACATGGCCCTGGGGTTTGACATCCTTCCCCAGGGTTTTTTTGATGGCTTGGAGCCTTCTAAGTTTCCTGATTCCTGGAGGAATGTGCTATAATAGTGAGGTTAAGTTTGCACACTGAAATACACTCTTTACTCCATAAGTCCTTCTTCTTTGCTCATTTTATTCACCTCTTCTACTGCTTTGCAAATCTCAACCTCCATGTTTTCATTGGCTCCCAAGCTTGGGTTCGCTATCCTTTGCACAAGAATGATGGAGTAAGGACAAAGGTCTTTATTTTCAGCTTTCCTCACAAGCTAGTTTGCATAATTTCCTTTAATATCTTTTTTCTGTTTGTTATCTGCGATCAGAGGTAAACAGCGTTAAGTCAAAAGTTTACATTTTCGTTATTTAAAAATCACTTCTGTCAGTAAGATACTCACTAGAATCTGGGTTAAAAGTTGCTTTATTATGAGAAAGTGTAGCTTTGTGTATGACAAGTTTAAGGTGCAGTTTTGTGAAGAAATACTTGGGTAGAGACTTGTGCCCTCATGATTGCAAAGACAGTAAAATGGTGTTTTGTAAGACTCAAGAAGAAAGATGAACACAAATGCTTCCAAAAAAGCAAGGTTTCATCCAAGAAAAGGATATTTTGAGATGCTGCAGATACATGGGATTTATTTTTTCTTACATTTTAAAACAGATGCAGAGAGGTGTTCCAGAGTGGGAAGGGGAAGGTCAGGAGTGATTGGCAGGCTCATTTTTCTCTGTACAAAACTCAAGCATGCCAGGTTATGGAATGAAGTTCCTTCCTTGTGCAAGGATTTGTGTGCCAAAAATTTTGGGAGCTGTGAGGTGCCTATCTCTCTCCCAAGTGGTACAGGTTTTCCCACCCAAAGGAATGGGAAGTTTTGGGTCCATGCCTTTGCCAACTACAGTAATCTGTGTTGTTTCCAAAGTCCTTATCTAGTGCTAGGGATGTAGAGTGTGTGGATAATTTGGGTTTCCAGGGATTTCATGCCCAGCTGTGATTTTTTTGAGGGACGTGGTTGTAAATTATTACATAGCCCTCTGTGGACCTTCATGTTTGTGGTTTAATTTAAGAACAAGTTTAAGTTCAGCCACAGCAAGGCACTTTTAAGCCAAGTAAATCTCTGCAGAGTGTTTTGCAGCAGATTAACCCAAGCAGCACCTCTGGGACTTGCCTGGAGGAATGGCTGAGCTGAAGGTCAAAGACCACTGTGTCCCTGTGCTCCACTCTGAAGTGATTTCTCCTGGCCCAGGAGTTGTTCCCCATTCCAGCAGCCTGGCCAGAAGGATTGAGCTTTGTTTGGTTTGAATGTGATGCTTCACAACCTTCTAAACTGAATTGTCAATAACGACAGCAGCTTTAAATCAGGCCCCTTTTGGGAAGGCATCATCAGATGGCTTCTGTCTCCCTCTGCCTGTCCCATGGTCCTCCTCTCTGCCTGCAGCTTTGCTCCCAGTTCTTCCCTGTTGTTCTGGAATCCTGCCACCCCCTCAGTCTCCCTTGCTTGCTGCTGGCTTTGGCAGCATTGTTGCAGCCCAAGTGGAGTGTGGCAGGATTTACCTTGCCTGTGGATGCTCCTTGCCAAGCAGAAACTGGTGCCCTGCTAGTTCTGTTGACACATGTTGTTTTTGTTTTCCTCTCCCCTACATACAGCATGCACCAGTTCACATAAATTTGGGGTTTAAATAAAATATATTAAAAGAATGACTCATTAAATGTTTGTGAAGTCTCTATATTGTACCAACTTGAAAATATTTTGGTTTAATTGGGTTTTAAATGTAAATCCAGTATCCCTGACAGTAGTGAACACAAATGTTGTAGTAATTCTGTGCTGTCAGTTTTCATGCATCTCATCAGAGCTTGATTATTCCTGTTGTAGGTTGCTCTGTTGAGTGTTCCAAGTCCCCACTTCCTTTCTGAAGAGCTTAGAAAGAAAGAGCTGGCTGGGAACACAATTCTCATTACAATTTGGATATAGTTCTTAATTCTATCTTTGGGTGGTTTTTGCTTCACATCCTAATTAAGGATTGCCCCTGTTTCAAATAACCCTTCTTGGAGCTGTTGTATTGAAATATTTACTGAAGACTTCTACTGTTTAAATTGCTCAGGGTAGGGGGTCATCTCACTTTTCAGGTCTGTGTCTCTTGGGCCACAGGACTGAGTTCTTCAAATGTGACTATCTGTTAAGTAATCAGCAGTGATTGCTGCTGCCTGTTAGCTCTGCAAAAACCCTAGCCAAACAACAAAAATCTCTCTGCTAATGTACTTCAGAACCTTCTGTTGAGGCTCATGATGACGTCTGGCTTTGGATTAGTGGTGCACCTGACAGGTTGAAAAGACGTCTCCTGCATGAGCTGGGTGTTGTTTCAAAGGTCATGCTTGTACCAGCTCTGAGGAGCAGCCCTGCCCCCATCCCGGGCTTTGGGCAGCTGTGATTTTTGTCACAGAAGGTATTGATGCACATGAGTCTTACAAGGTTTGTCCATGGGGGAAATGTACTTGACAAAGTATTTTTTGTGCTTTTGATTGTAGCTTTCATCATGGGGGACATGAAAACCCCCGACTTTGATGACCTCTTGGCTGCTTTTGACATCCCTGATCCAACTAGTCTGGATGCTAAGGAGACCATTCCATCAGCTGGGGAGGAGAATGAGAATCACCTGAAGTCATCGGGAATGTGCATCGATGAGAACGTGTCCTTATCCCACTCTCTGCCTCCCTCTGATGCACCTGTTGTGAGTGTGATAGTGAAGAACACGAGTCGCCAGGAGTCTTTTGAGGCAGAAAAGGAGGGGAATCACCTTGGAACTGGTCTGCTACACAATGGGTTTCGTGGCTCTGATCTGCCAGCTGAGGCTCATGCTTTAGTCCATAATTATGGCAAGTTTGAGTCAACTTTTATTAATGGTGACAGCTCGAGGGGTTACGCTGATAAACTGGATGAGTCCAAGTCAGAGCCTTTGCCAACATTTAGTCAGTTTAGCCCCATTTCCAGCCCTGAACCAGAGGATACATTCAAAGAGAACAGTATTGGGGATAAACCCAAACATGCCCAAACTCCCTATTTTCCACCGCCTTCAATATACGTACCGACAGGGGCTTCAGTCCTGGATCATCTTAGGAAAGTGCCAGAGCCCGAATTAAGCATGTTTGATCAGTACTGTAAAAAGGAACAGAAGACAGAAATCCACTGCCAGCCAGAGAACAGGCTGGAAATGAGCAGGAGAGAGCAAGACAGAGCAGTGGAGAGGTTTGCGGAGTCAAGCAAGGACTTGCTAGATACCAACAGCTTTCTTGGGGAAGGCTTGGTGTTTGGAGACCTCCCTCACAATAATTTAGGAGATGGCAAGGGGTCTGTGCCCGAGCTTAGCATGTCTTCATCAATACCACCTCGGCAGAGGCTAAAGCCAACTCATTCCAAGTTGTCATCCTGCGTGGCAGCGTTAGTAGCTCTTCAGGCCAAAAAGGTGGTGTGTATTCCAAAAAGTGATCAGCCAAATTTTACCAAGGAACCTGGTCCTTTTAAAGACGGGACAAAGGGAAGTCCAAAAATGCCCAAGTCGCCAAAGAGTCCCCGAAGCCCCTTGGAGGTGGTGAGGAAGGCAAGCAAGCAGCCTGAGAGTCCTCGGAGTGTGTGCAGCGACAGCAGTGGGAAAGGCTCTCCTTCCATGGCAGCTGGCTCCCCGCCAGCTATTCCCAAAGTTAGAATAAAGACTATCAAGACATCTTCTGGTGAAATTAAAAGGACTGTAACTAGAATTTTGCCAGAAAATGATGAGTTGGGCAAATCTTCAGAAGAGTCACCTGCAGAAACCTCTTCTGCCGAAGAGTTTATCAAATCCTTCCCATCCCCTGACACTAGTGCAGTTACAGAAATGGAGGCTGGCAGGAATTCAACCAAAAACGGGGCTGCTGTGGCTATCCAGCTGTCAAATGTAATGAGTCCTTACTCAGACAGTCTGAAAATGGATATTGCAAACAGCACTTGTACCGTGTCCTTATCTCCACTGCCAAACTGCAGCGGCGGTGCCATAAAAGTGGGGGTCAAGAGGCAGCAGCAGGGTACCGTGACACAGCCATCCACCACCTCCAGCCTTCTTCCCAAAGCTGTGCACTTGGCAAATCTCAACTTGGTCCCCCACAGTGTTGCTGCTTCTGTTACAGCGAAGACATCGGCACAGAGGCGAAACCAGCCTCAAGTGACACAGATGTCAGTGCCACTGGTGCACCAAGTCAAGAAAGCTGCTCCCGTTGTCATGGAGGCGTTCCAAAAAGTGCTCCACAGTGCCAATCCAGTGCCGATATTTACTCCAAACCTTAGCCCCCCGCCTGACACTAGTATTAATTTACCTGCCTCTGGGTATTGTTGCCTGGAATGTGGGGACTCATTTGCCTTAGAGAAAAGCCTGACTCAACACTATAGTAGGCGAAGCGTTCACATTGAAGTCATGTGCACTCAGTGTTCAACTATGCTCCTTTTTTTTAATAAGTGTAGCTTGCTTAAACATGCACGAGATCATAAGAGCAAAGGATTTATCATGCAGTGCTCTCAGCTGCTCATGAAACCAATTTCCATAGACCAAATGTTTTCACCTTCTCCTACAAGCTCTTCAGTCTCTTCAGCTCCTCAGACTTTTCTCTCCTCCTCTCCTCCACCTAAGTCCAGTGCTGCTTCAGGAGGCGGGGTAGGGATTTCTGCGAGCACTCAGGCAGCCTTGCCTCTCTACACAGACCCACAGAGGCTAATCCGTCATGGACTTAAGTGTTTGGAGTGTAACAAACAGGAGCAGGATTACACTTCTTTAGCAGCTCATTACCAGAGAACTTCAGAAGATAATGAGAGACTGGTAAGTCATCATTTTAATATTATTAGTTAGATCTCTTCGAGTTTAAAGAGATTGTCCTCGAGGGGAAAAGGCATAGTGGTGGTAAATGAGTCTCTTTGCCTAAAAAAGTGCTTATGGGGAGAATTTGGAATGTGTGAAGAGATATTCAGTGTTGTTTGCTTGCCTTCTTTCTACCCTCTGCCAGTAAAAAGAGCATAGTAAGGAGACTGTGGAGATCCTTGAGTATCAAAGAAAGGTGATGGAGATGAAAGATTGTTTGGATGAGGTGTGCAACAAAGCTGTAGGGGAGGATCAGTGGAGCATTACCTGAAACAGGTTTTTGTGCTGTAAGCATGGCTGGAGGAGATCTGGCACAATTTAACGTTGCCTTTCCTGGAACTGGTGCCAGAACCTTCCGTGTAAGGCATTGCACAGTGGGTGTTGTTGCTGTTGGCATGGTCAGCTGTGTAGTGGCCAGGCCTGCTGTGGTGTGTGGGGTGGAAGGCTGGTTCTGTCTGCTTTTGCCCTTTGGGTGGTAGAGGGCGGGTGGGTGCACAGCAGGGTTCAAGAGCCTCGTTGGTGGCTTCCTGCCTTCCTCCTGTGCTGCCCTGCTCAGGTCTCCACCACCTTTATGGACCTGGTTGGAATCCCCTTAAATTAAACTCCAGCTTAGGTTTCTCCTGATGAAGAGAATACAATTATTGCTGTGTACCAGGACCATACACTTTGTTTATTGCTTATATTTTGGAAGACATGGCCACTCTTGTTAAGGTGTTAACCAGCCTGCAGTTGAAGAGGAGGAGGACTCCTTTCTTCTTATCTCTTTGGATGAGGTTGAAGCTTTCCAGGTCAGTGTGGCTGCCAGCAGAGCTGGCTCCCAATGCAAGGGCTGCAAAAAGCCATGCCATCATTTGGGAGGGTGACCACATCTCTGCCATGGCTGTCAGAACACCTGCACTCTCCAGAGCCTCCCTCCAGAACCTCCCCAGCAATCCTGTGCTGCTTGAATGGGTTGCAGGAGTATTGAGGTTGCTGTGGTCCCATTTAGATGCTTTGTTATCTTAAATTCATCAGCCACCAAAAAAAATAGATTATGGCTGAATGGTTTTGGTGTCATAAAAAACAGCGAGGCCAAAAGGGATCAGTGTGGCCACATAATCAGGTTTCTTGCCTGAGGCAGGTCAGTGAGCACTGCGCTCTGTCAACACACAAACTTATTTTTCAACTATAATGCTTTTTTAGGAAATGTCAGCAGTCTGGCATTAGAACTTCCAGGAGAAGGGATACAGTGAATGCTGAAAAGTGAGCTAAAATGTTAATCAGTGGCATTAAAAATGTACTTCCTTATTTCTGTTGAGGGATTATCAATTCAAGAGCTCTTTAAAGAGGAAAAGAATGTGTGATAGTAAGTATTTTTAGCTTGTAATCAAATAATTTATTCTGTAACTTAACCAAGAATAGAGTTTACGCCTCTTACGTCGAGTAGTTCTGCTAGATGTGAGATTATTTTTGCGGTGTTTTTCTGAAGAGAATAGTGGAAAAAGAGGCTACTTTTGAGCTTCTGAAGCCAGTTCCTCCCTGTTAGATCTTCCCATGCTTACACTCCACAGGATGCATGCACTGCTCTGTCTATCTGCTGTCCTCCAGGATGCCCAGTGCTGCTCCATGCTGTTCCCAGAACATCTGTTTCAGTAAAGTTGTTACATTTCGAAAGGAAATAAGCATTTGTGCCCCATGCCTGTAATGGTGTGTCTGGATTTAGCAGTAGCTGATGGAAACCATCCCACTGCCTTTTAGCAGAACCCAGGTGTTTGGTATCACTGGGCTGAGAGGTAAAAGGATGGGTGAAATTCAGTGATCTCATTGGGGTCCCTGATTCTCTGAGCTGTCCAAGGGAAAAGGTATGGGTGACCTTCACATCATGTGTCCCACGTGGATGACACAGTGTAGCTCCCAGCAGTTTCAAGATCTGAGCAGCTGAAGGTTTTGCATACAGGGTATTAATGAATGTAATACTATTAATCATGGTGTGGGAAGGTCGTAGGTGAAGCTGTTGGAATGTGTGTCATAAACTCCTGGAATAGGAGAACATGGCCACCCCTTTCTGAGACAATACCCTGACTCTGCATTAAGTTAATTCCTTGGGTTTTTTCTGTTTTGGTTAGAAAAAAGGGAAGTGTTGGTATAAGCAGGAGAGGATCGAGTGAACGATTTTGCAAACACTTTCTTACATGGTAGAATTGGTTAAAAACTCTGATTTCCATCTGCAGAGTTGTGCCAGGACACTTGTTTTTTGGTGCAGTGGTAGAAATCGGGTATTGAGAAATTCTTCCCTGTGATGGGAGGAGGCCCTGGCATGGGTTGCCTAGAGAAGCTGTGGCTGCCCCATCCCCATAAGTGTTCAGGGTAAGGTTGGATTGGGCTTGGAGCAGCCTGGGATAGTGGAAGGTGTCCCTGCCCATGGCAGGGGGTGGAACGAGATGGTCTGCAAGGTCCCTTCCAAGCCAAACCAGCGTGGGATTCTCTGAAATTGGGTTGCTGAGGAAGGCATTGATGTAACACCTGTAGTGAACATATTTTAGTGCCCTGGTAGTGGTTCAAAACCACTGTGCCCACAGGGCAGGAGGTGGTGATTTACATACTGGTACACCCAATTGAAACCACAGTCCACACCAGTTGTCGTGCTTGATCCTCAGCATGCTGCAGTGGTGGGACAATCTGTCAGGATGCAGTAGTAGTATTAATTGCTGTGGGCAAACTTGGCTATGAACCACATCCCTAGATCTCAAGAGACTAATTATCTAGAGTTTTATCATAATTTTGTGCATTTTGAACAAAAACTGTATTTCTTCTTCCATACCTGATGCCAAACCAGCTGTGTTGAAGTGCTGGTTTAGAAGTGGTGGTATGGGGTACGATTGTCATAGTTTCTTAAAGACAGCAAAAAACTGTCTGTCTCTGGTAATTTGGAAATTTTGTATTTTGTATTTTTTAATTTCTTATTCAATCTCAGAATTCAGGCACAAACTCTTTGCCATGCCTCACTGAGAAACTAGGAACTACTGATGTTTTCCACATAAAGATATGGCTTGATTATGCCTTCTGAGGAGCTTCAAGAAGTAGTAGGGCAGATCCCCTCTGTATTATGGCCAAAAGTTTTTAATCTGTGACTGTTCAGATGCTTGGTACCAGATTGTCCCTAAAAAACGAGGATGCTTGGAAAGGGTAGATGAATTTATAATGGAAAGAGCAACTTCAGCTGAAGGGAAGGGCTAAAAGCAATTTATCTGCAGCCGTACAAACCTGTGTTTGTACTACAAGGTGGAGACCTGTGGAAAATAAGCCAGATGATTTTTGATCAGTGTTCTTGGAAACTTTTCTGTTACATGACACCAAATCTGGATGCACATCGAGTGTGACAGTAACTTGTGAAACCAGAGGGACTTTGAAGTGCTCAGTTATGGTGCTTTTAACTCAAAAATTGTTTTGGACATGGCTTTGGTGTGGCACCTTGCTAAGAAGGAAGGGCTGATCCAGCAGGGTTGATGGAGAAAAGAAATAGCAGGAAAGAGACTTATTTTTCAGTATGATGTTTTCAGTTACACAAAAGCTGAAGGATGAGCACCCTGTGATAAGAGGCAGGAATGATTGGATTGGAGAGGGGGAAGAGCCTGAGCTGGCTCTGCTCCATGAGAAAACTTACCCTGTGCTGATTCTTAAGACTTTTCACTTTAATTGGAATTTCTTACCGTGACTTTGTGAATTACTCTGACATTTTCAGGTTTCCCAGAGCTGCTTGAAAAGGGATTGTTGGTTTTTCTCTTTCTTCCAGATGGTGGCTTGGGAAAGACCTGGTGTTACAGTCCTGCATGGCTGTGGGTAAATCCCACATAAATAGGACGGATAATGGGTAAATGACTTTCCTAGGTGTGGCCAAAATGTGAGTGACATGGCTGGGTCACAGTTCAGTTGCAGGAAGGAAGAAAGAAAGATAGGGATGTGGTCTAGGCAGCAGGGAAAGGAGGAGATTTGGAGCAAGTGGGAGGAAGAGAGGGGGATGATGATGATGATGTGGTTGAGAAGGTGCTGTGGTTTTCTAAAGGAGAGACCTTTAAAAAATGATGGAGAGCTTGACCTTAATGTTGTATTTTTAAACATGTACATGACTGCAGTTGCTCAGAGTACAGCAGGGTTTATTTTGGTACAGAATATGTGTAGGATGAAGGCAGTTCCTCCCAGCTGAATACTGTGGTGGGATGGGATCTCCATGGCTTGCAGGGAGGATACAGGCTTGAGTAATCCACTTCAGAAATAGAAAGAACTGGATTTATTAGATGTATGTTTTGAATGGATCATCTCAATGGATCAGAGGGACTGCCTTTTTTTGGCAACTAGTGAGGCCAATTCTGCAGTTTTTTCAAGCTTGTGAATCAAGTTGCTCAGTGGGACCTGTGTACTGATTTTCCATCACTAACTGCAAGAAGGAAGCAGTATGGGAATTCGAATAGCTGGTAGGTTGGATTTGTTCAAACCAGAAGCTGTGCTCTATGTAGCCATTATACTTGTCCAGATGTTGAAGAAGTGGTACCAGATGTTTCATGTAACTTCAAGTCTGTTTGTCTGATGGAGTGGTGTGTTCTAGAGCAAAATTTTTGGGGGGCGATGAGGGGGAAGGATATTTAAGTAGATATAGTTTATGCCAAATTAATCTTTATTTTTGGAATAGAGAAATGAGTTATCCTCATCTCCTTGATGGTCAATGAGATGGTTGTTAGGGTACTGCATGAAGAATAGATACACTGGAGAAGTTGGATTGTGACGTTGGAGCAGAATCAGGTAAACTCCTGGAAATAATTGCAGCTGGGATCAGGTTTTTATGAGATATCCTGAGGGATGGTTTTGGGTATCTGTGGAGTTAATATTTGTGTTAAGGAGACCTTGGAGGATGACTGTGTTAAAAAATTTGCTGAACCAAATGAACAAAGTAAGAAGATACGGAAAATTGGGAATATTTTACAGGATGGTCTAGATGATCTTGAAGACTGAGTAGGAATGGTATGAAAAGCAACCAAAGGCAGGATTTTTGGTCTTGAGAAGTCTTTGAATGGCTGAGGTGACACAACTGTGCAGGAGACTTATGTCAATCTGCAGCACCAGTCAGGGCTGAGGTAATGCTCCCTCTTGCTAGAAATAACTGAGTTGGAGAGGAGTGTATTGTTTTGTTTATCAGGAGAGACTGGAATAACTGAGGGAAGAATGACCAGAAATGGCAATATGGTCTCTTAAGGGGAAATCAAAACCCCTTTGTGAGTTCAGTTTGGCAAGGCCTGGTAAATGAGGGTGGGTCTCCTTCAGCACGGAAGCAGACAAAGGATTAAGGTGAGTATAGTGGCACTTTTTCCCCCCCCACAAGAAACTAAGTCTGCCCTCAAGAAGTACTTCCTGTACTCACAGGAATTGCTCTGGGCAGTTCATCAGCATCAGACAGTTTTCAGGGCTCAAATTACAGGAGAGGAACAAAGCCCATGCAGCTCCTGGTGCCTGCAATTAGGATGTGCTTTTCATTACAGAGTGTTCTCTGTATCCACTCTCACTCTGTATCTAGTGTGATCTTTGTAGAAAGAAGATTTTAAATTTAGGGGCAATAATGATGCAAGAACAGACTGAAATAGATTTACATAGAAAATCAGAGGACAGTCTGTAATCATCAGAGGAATGAATTCTGGAAGAGTTTTGCAGCAGAAGTAACGGAACAAAAGACACAAACTAGTTTTGAGACGGAGCTTATTTGTTTTCTTGGCAAGGAGAGACCAGTGCACAATAACATGTGCAAGAATTAAAAGTACTTCCTGACCCTCTCGGGCATAATTGTCCATCTGCTGGTAACCAGAGATGTTCAATCCTTTTTTCTTTTCCTTTCTTATTTGATGTCACCACCCAAAATCCATTAACGTAGCTAACAACTCAAATAAAGTACAAAACATAAACTTGGGACCTCTAAATTTTCTTGAACCTTTTTTTCTCCTTACTTTTTTCCTTATTTTCTCTTTTTTTTGTCCAATAAGAATTTTTCAATGAGTTGTGACGTGTCCTGTTTATGTACCACCTACACAAGTAATTTAAAAGCAATTTTATTGCTGCCTTTTCTTTTTCTTCTTCCTTCCCTGTCTTAAATCAATGCTTTATAATTTATTGGATAAAACTTGCCAGGAGCTAGTAGAACCACATGCTGCCCTGATAATTTCCCAGCAGCAAAAAAAGAAAGGCAGCAGCTGTATTTTTCCTCTTTTTCTCTTTCTTCCCCCCTTCAAGTTAATGTTTTAATTTAGAAAACAAGAGGGTTGAAAATCAGCAAAAAATTCCCTTGGCCCCATAAAGCACTGTTTTTTTCCTGTCCCAAACCAAGACTCATTAATGCAGTCCTTAGGTATTAGCGAGGATGGATTTTGTTTTCTATGGAAATTTTCCCTGTGGATTTTGTAGAAGCAAAGGGATGGAAGATGTTATGATGAAAGCACGTTGGGGAAATGGAGCTGCAGGCAGGGATGGCAGGGAGTGAAGACAAAGTGGCAGGATAGCAGAGTCTGCACCCAAGGCTGAACCAGAGCACCAGGATGAGGAGGCTGGTGAGGAAGAAAAGCCAGGGTGAGGCTCCATGGTCTGCTGAAATCAGTTTGTGATCTGTTCCGTGAGGCAACCATCCCACCTTCTCCTCCTTCCCCACCCATGCCTGGCCCTGGTGGTCCTGCAGAGGATAAGGAGCTGTGAACTGGAGGCCAGGACATGGCTGAGAGTGAGGAGGAGGGGATAACTGGAGACAGGGGGGTTGTCCTGGGTAGGATGGAAATGGGGCTGGAAGCTGGTGTCTGCTGGCCTTAAAGGAAGAGTCCTGCTCCTGTATTCTTCTTCCAGCTAGGCACTATGATACTGCCCCAGGCAACCTGGAGTTGTGACTGGAGAGCTCTGTGGGTGACAGGCAGGGGAATGAGAGCCTGGGTAGTGGTGCTGGTCTGCTCTGTCCTGCTGTGAGGAGAAGGTGCTGGTCTGCTCTGTCCTGCTGTGAGGAGGAGGTGCCTTCTGAAGTGTCTAATGCTGCTGCAAACACCATGGCAATAAACACAGCCTCCAATCCAGAGAAGCTGTGGCTGCTGCATCCCTGAAAGTGTTCAAGGCCAGACTGGACAGGGCTCTGAGCAACCTGGTCTTGTGGAAAGTGTCCTTGCAGGGTGGGCAGGAAGGACAACCCTGCAGGCTAGAGGAAAGAGCAGAGGCCTTTAACATCACCACTGTAAGAAAAGAGAGGGAATGTGTCCCATGTAGCATATGGGGTCACATATGACTTGAAAGTGTGAATGTGAAAACTCTCTTAATCCCCTATGTGATCATTTTAGCAAGTGGGAGTTGAGATTTCTAGTTGGAACTAAGTGCCCACCCAGCCTTCCTCCTCCCAGTCTTCCCCTGCTCCATCATGGAGTCGTCCCATGGGAGACAATCTGTGATGAACAGCTTCATCATGAGTCCTTTCCACAGGCTGCAGTTCTTGAGGATTGCTCTGGGATGAATCCTTTCCATGGGGTGCAGTCCTTCAGGGACAGGCTGGAAGAGCATGGGCCTCCCACGGGGTCACAGGTGCTGCCACAAAACCTGCTCCAGCCAGGGCTCTCTCCATGGGCTGCAGTGTCCTTCAGGCACATCCACTGTGGTCCTGCATGGATCAGAGGGGGACAGCCTGCATCACTGTGGATTCATGATGGTGTGCAGGGGAACCTGCTCTGGCATCTGGGCTGTTACTCTCATGTCTTCTCACTCCTCTTTCCCAGCTGCTGCACAGCATCTTTTACCTTTTCCTAATCTCTTATCCCAGAGGTGCTGCTCAAGGGCTCGGTCTTGGCCAGTGACAGGCCCATCACAGAGCTGGGTCTGACATGGGGGCAGCTTCTGGTATCTTCTCACAGAGGTCACCCCTGCAGCCCCTCCCAACCAAAACCTTGCCACGTAAACCTGGTACAGTGGGTCAGAAGAAAAGATGTCAAAACTGAAATTCTTGAAATTACAGCTGAAATCATAAAGAGAAAAGAGCTACAGATTTTGCAAATTCAGAAGTAAGCTGATTTGATGCAGTATTGTCTAAGATCTGTGATGCTAGTGGATTTTTCCATTGCAATTCCACTTTGTTTCTCTAAGCTGTCGAGTTTGTAGATTTAAACTGATGCTTTAACCAGGGATTTTTCCATGTATAAAAAAATGCGTTTTGTGTTTATTTAATGGCCTTCGTTTCCAGAGATAAGTTTTTGTTGGAGTACCTTACTGAAGCTTAAGCATCCTGGTGTGTTGGGATGATTGAGATGTGTGTGTAGGAGTTGGTCTTGGTGCAGGTGTGAGGAGGTCACTGGGTTTGGGAGTGTTGAAAGAGTTAGTGAGGTTCAAGGATACAAATACAAAAGGTCGATGGGAGGAGGTGGGATGCAACAATGAGGCTGAGGATGAATTGATGTGAGGTGGGAGTGAGCTGAAGGTCAGGCAGGCTCCCTCAGTGGCATTGGCTCCTTAGGCTGACAAAATAAGCAACTATAATCTAAGGAAATAACAATGGCTGTTGTGCTTGGATATAGTTAATTAGAATAAAATCTCTACATTAGGGTTCTAGGTTTTTCTTCTTCAAATGAATAATCTTGAGTTTCTGTTGAAGGGGTATTTTTCATCCATGAATTGAACATGTTAATGCAATGATGTGTGCTCATTTAGAGAGAACTTGGGCAGGAGTATAGTTCAGTTATCACAGTGACAGCAGATTCAGTTCTCTGCCCTCTGGTTCCCCTCAAATTGGTAAAACCTTGTGTAGCAGTGCTGTAACCTGGATGGTTGAAATAAGTCAAATTAGCCCTCCAAGCATTTGGAGCTTGACTGTGGTGTGGCCCACAAGCAGTCATCCTGTAGGGATGAGGGGAGCACAGGGACAGAGATGAAGGTGTGCCAGCTGTGCTCTCAGAGCCAGCACATCACACCCTACAGGTTGCTGGCATTGATCCCAGCCAGGCAGGAAGGGAGAGCTACTGAGAAGATAAAGGTTAGCTTTAAGTAGTAATTGGTCACTATTTTTTTTTAATAGCAAGAGGATCCTGCTAATCTCTGTGATCCCCTGGCTGCCCCAGCAGCTCTGCCTGAAGCAGAAAAATTATAGCTTGCAAAAGGGTGGGTTTGAGAAGAACTGGGGCTTTAGGGCACCACTAGTAGGGGATTTTTGGTTTGAGTATGTTAGGGGCAAGCATTCTTTGAAACATTAACAGTCTGCAAATACAGTTTCTGTTCCCCTGTGATTGTTTGAGTCCTTAGTAATTTATTTTTTTTTTTAGAAATAATTTGGCTTGTGAATCTAGCCCTGGTTCCATGCCATAGAGTTGCTGCTTAAGTGTTTTTAACTGAAGCTCCATGATGATCATCAAGGGTCAAGGTGGACCCTTGTAGTCTGGGGGCAGCTCTTAAGTAGATGTGGACTCCATCACCACCACTTATCTCCAGAACAGCAAAGAGACTAAAACTGCTGGAATGTTTCTTTGTTTATGCCAGTTCCATTTCCACAGGCACTGCCCAGGGCAAAACTGTGTGTTAAATATCCTGATTTGCAAACACCTCTGTGGCCACAGGGTTGGGTTTAACAGCAAACTTTTTTTGAGTAGTATATTTTTTCAATCTGCACTGTATCTCAGTGAATATTTATTTTTTTCCCCTTTTGAAGAAGCTAATAAGTAAAAATGGGAATCAGCTCAAGTATTCCAAAACGGCTGAGCTTCTGAGCATTTGTCTGTGTGTGAATGTGACTTGTGGAAGAAAAGCCCAAATGAAATGTGGCAGGCAAACCAGAATTAAAGAAAACTTGTAATAAATAACTCTTGATTAAAGCGTAGGCTATGGGAGTATATGAAAAACACAGACATTACACAACTCAATCCTGTCCTGGTAACATGTTTTAGAAATATCTGACTAATGAATGTCTCAAATTGCTGCCAGACTTCTTTGAAAAGTCATGGAAAACTAGGAGAGAGATAAAAATGTGACATCTGGAACCAAGTTATAATTTCTCATCCGAAGCAAAGAAGAGCTGCAAAGGAAGAGTTGCAAAAGGGAGAACCACTCCCTGTCCCAGACAAAGCGTTTGGTGGGGAGCCCAGCATGGCTGCACATTGGCTCCTGAAAAATGCAGCAGCTCCTGGTGCAAAAGAGATGAGCAGAACCTCCTGTAATGCTCCTGGGCAGGATGTCTGGTCTCGTGTCTTCTGCAGGTGTTGAGAAAAGGCTGACTGTGAGCAGGAATATAGCAGTTATGTTTTTTTTTTTTTTCTCTTACTGGAACCTTCCTCAGCTCTAGTATGCTCCTTGCTTGGTTCATTTTATTACCCTCAGCCCTGCATGTTCTTTTTGCAGCCAGCCCTCGTGGTCAGCCCTTATCTAAAACGTGCTGAGTTACTGGGTTATGATCATCAGTCTTTGCTGTTTAACTTTCTCAGATACTTTGAGGTTATTTTGAAGAGCCCAAATGTGAGGAGAACTTCCTGGGGACCTTGCTTGTCAAAGGACTGCTTATACTTTTCTTCTAACCACTTAATTATCCAAGCAAACTCCTTCTCTTATGTGGTGGTACCTTAGTTTCCTCACAATCCTCTAGTGAAGGGTGTTGCAAAGCTGTTTGGGAAATCCAGGTGGCTTAACCCATGGCATTTCAGATCTTCCTTACCCATGTGGTTGTTGACTCCTCTGGAGAGCCTGCATTGTTCCATGGGGCCAGAAGGGAGAAGCTGCATTGACTTTTCCCAAGTTCAGAAGTAATGCTGCTTACGGATGAGAGTTTCCTTATTATTACTTGTTTATCCTTGTGTCCCATCTCTCTTCTTTGTCTATTTACTGCCCAGTATCTTTACTCTTCCACAAGACAGTCTGAATTTGGAGGCTTGGGCTGGTTTATGTCCTGCCTGTGGTGTGTGGTGTCAGTGTGGGAATCCTTCTAGCTCCTTCTGTGGTGTCTGCAGGAGCAATGAATTAATTTCACCTTACCCTCACTGAGTCTTGTTTTTTATTCCTTTATCATGTGTCCACACTTTCTGGCTGGCTTTCTGCCAGGCCTAAAGTAGATAACCACAATTTTGGTGCCCGTTGCTCACAGTCCCCAAACTTTTCTGCCCTATGTTAGCATGGTTTTGGTTCCTGTGGAGCCTCTCACATAACACAGGAGGTGACAGGAGCTGGCTGCTCCTCTGACATCCCCAGGCAGCAGTGCCCAGGCGTGGAGCTCATCAAATACTGAGTGGTTTTGGCATATTTTAGATCCAGCACAAGAACATACAGGGTGGTGAAAATTCAGGTTTTCAACATGGGCTGATTGATTCTGGGAGCAGTGGGTATGACATGCGGGGGAGGAAGAGGTGAGCCTCAAACTGACTTAAAATCAAAACTAAATTGGCTTTGACAAGGCAGGATCTGGAGAGAATGTTTCTCACTGAGTTACTAGGGCAAAGGTGCTTTCAGCTTGTGGTTGTGCTGACTCTGCCTTACATACTAGTTGAGATCACAGCAAGAAGAGTCCCATTTTAACAATGACAGGGAGATAAATTTTCCATTGCAAATCTCAAGGCAGTTAGAAAAAAATATATTAAACACAATAAAACTCCTTTTACTTATTACTTGCTGCTCTTATAGCTCTTACTTGGGGATTTGAGAGTACATTGGAGAATTAAAGGTCCTGCTCAGCTTCTTGCAGAGAGATCTTGGGGGCTTTTCTATTTCTCATTTTCCCATTCCCATGGGTCATTTGCACTGTTTTTCTTTGCTGAAATTAGGGGACTTCTGCAGAATTTTAAATGCTTTTTGAGTTTCCTTTAATTGCCTGTGGGTGTGTATATGGGAGTCCTACCATGTGGTTTTTCTACTAATTTCTCTCCTTCCTGAAGAAACCGTTTCTCCTCTAAACTTAAGTTGCGACATATCTCAGGTCACTTCTGAAGCTTTTCATGTATTTGGCAATTTCTGCAGTTTTCACTTTTGAGTGCCTAATTTTTTATTCCCTTCCACCCCATGAACCTTTCAGGTTTGTCACAGCTTTGCATTTTACTGCGATGCTTTCTCTTACCTGCAGGGCTTTTGACAGTTCCCTGATGGATGTTATGTAGTGGAGCAGCACAGAGGTGCTGCATGAAACAGCAATGATACAGAAAAGGGAGTTGGCCATTAATTTTGTTTTATTTTTTGTCAGGTTTAGGGGCTTTTTTGTCCCATGTTTCCCCTGGCTGCCAGCAGTGAAATCCACAGAAATTATTTAGTTAAATTACTTGATTTGCTAATCCGTGATTAGCTGCGTGCTGTTGTTCATTCTTAAGTTAGAGGAGTGATTTTGCATGGGATGATGAATGTCAGAAGGCAGTTTTTGCTCCTGGAGGGCTCAAAGTTGGCTGGGATCTGCTCCAGCTCTACTGCTCAGGCATCCAGTAATGTGCTTCCTACGGAGGACAAGTAGCTGCTCCTGGGCTTTGAAGGAGCACAGAGTCGAGACACCTGTGAAAGGAAACAGAGGTTTGACAGCTGTTGAAAATGGGATGATACACCCACATAAAAACTTTACATGTCACGTAAATGATGGTTCTGCAAAGAGGTTTCTATAGTTAGCATGTGTGCAAAAATGGATTTCATTAAGGGTGGAACATGGAGAGAAAGAGGGCTTTGCATTATTTCTAGGCATCAGGAAATCTTAGTTTGTAGTCTTGGAAAGTTCAAATTTGATCTGATACAAAGAAACTTTGCAAGAGACACAGCAGTGGTTTTGATGGGGAAGGTGCACGTCAGGACTGCAGTGCCTTCAGCAGCAGGTGCTTGGAGTTGGGCTATAATTTTCCTCCTTTTTGTGATGTTTTGGTGTGGGGTGGGTGCTTGTTCAGAAAAGTGCTCTCCTTCTCAAGTCAGGAAATGAAAGTGCTGAGCATTCAGAACATCATCAGAGCTAAGAGGTGAAAGAGTTTGCTTTCCTTTTTTATGGGGAAAAAAGGAAATAAACCATAGTAGATATGGTTTAAATATGGAACTTTTATTTGGAATGGTTAACTGTGGATGATGTTGGGAAAAGATGATAAGGAGACTATTAAAGAACTTTGTGGAGTTGATGGTGCTGCTAGAGGACTACGCCTGTGCTTCCTTTAAACCTGGGAGTTTTCTAGGGTGAATTTGGGGGGAAAAACCCCCAAGTAGAGAATAACTAACTAATGTATCATTTCTTCCATCAGACGTGTCAAGTGTGCCAGATGATGCTGCCCAACCAGTGCAGTTACTGTGCCCACCAGAGGATCCACGCTCACAAGTCCCCGTACTGCTGCCCGGAGTGCGGAGCCGTGTGCCGCTCCGCCTACTTCCAGACCCACGTCAAGGAGAACTGCCTGCACTACTCCCGCAAAGTTGGCTTCAGGTGTGTGCAGCTCAGGCTCCCTGCGAGGCTGGGATTCACACCTCTGCAGTTTGGTTGTGTTTGTGAGGTTGTGGCTGTCCCTGTCGTGGCTGTGCTCCCTCCTGATTTGTTTTGTGTGCCTTCTTGCTGGCAGAGCAGGAGACACACACACACAAAGGTCCTTGACTTAGCATAAACACAGCTTAGCAAAAACCAAAACATCAGTGTGTTATCAGTGTTATTCTCATTCTGAATCCAAAACACAGCACTGTAGCAGCTGCTGAGAAGAAATTACCTCTGTCCCATCTGAAACTAGGACACCCATCCCTGAAAGTGTTCAAAGCCAGGTTGAACAGGGCTTGGAGCAACCTGGTATAATGAAAGGTGTTCCTGCCTATGGCAGGGAGTGGATAGGATGAGTTTTTAAAGTCTCTTTCAACCCAAAACTGTGAACTGTGTCTTTCTTACAGCAGAAATGAAAGTGGATGTAGCTGGAGCCTGGCATGGTTTTCTGCCTGGCAAAACACATTTGAAATGAGAAATAAATACTAACTGGATTCAAGGGAGGTTTCTGAGAGCAGACATTATTTTGTGGCATTCTTTGAGCTGAAAAGCTCTTGTATTGAATTCATGTTGCAGCTGGATATTTCAGGATTGATACTTACAGCAAAAAGATTGCAGATCTTAATCCTGTAAATCTCCTTAAGGCTTGAATTTATATTTATGTCAGTTGTAATGGGCTGAGGATGTGTGCCTTTATGAGAAGGGCATAGATTATTTCCTTCTATGCCCCTGCAAATCTCCAGACATTTCTCATGAACTGAGACAGGTGGAGAAGGCTCCCAAGGTTCTGGATGTGGTACAATATCTTTTCTCCAGCTAAACTGCTTGCTCTGATAAGCCATTACTTTTCCCTAAGAGCCTTCCCTCCTTGACATGTTTAGATCACCTGAGGTGCAGCACAGCTCTTAATACAACACATTGGCTTGGGAGATGAGACTGGGTGATCTTTTGAGTTTCCTTAAAGTTCTGTTTTTTCTCTTGGTTGCCATTAAATACTCTGAGATTTCAAACAAACAGGGCAATTTTTGCTCTTGGAGATGTCCTTTTAAGATGTCTGCAACTTCAGGAAACTCTGCTGTGTGGTTTGGTCTGAATCACACTGAGGTTTTTGAGGGCTTTTTCTTTCAACTGTGAAGACAAGAGGCACATAACAAATTAATTCTGAATTTAATTATATACAAGGTTTTTTAATGTGGGATCCGATTTAAGGAGACCCAGCCCACAACAAAGAATTAATTCCATCACATATTCAATGGCTGTGACACTGAGGCTGTTTGAAAATGAGTTAATCTGGGAAGGAGGGAAGCTGGAGGAAAATATGTTTTCCCTGAGATGGAAAAATGGGAATGGAGGAGATGTCAGAAAATTAACTTGGGTTTGGTGCAGTTCTTGGGACTTCAGTTGCACCTGGGAATCCAGCAAGGACAGCTTCTATCTGTCTACAGATGTCATTAGCAGATACCTACTCTGTGTGCCAGGGACATTAATGAAGATCTAAATGAAGGCAAAGCTCACAAATTATACTTAGAGATTTTTTAGCTTTACCCAGCTGCTCTAAAAGCTGAATTTCTTTAACTTCTCCTCTAATTCACATCTACTGAAACTCATCTGTGAAATCTGAGTCCACTAGACAGGACAACGTCTGGCTGTGCCATCCTTGTTATCCTGCCTGTCTCTGCTGCAGGGCTGATGTCACTGACATTGTTGAAAACAGAAGAGATAAATTTTGGTTGCAGAACCATATCTAGATAATCTGTGGTATCTGCCCTGTAGTCATGGAGTGACTTCATTCTTTTCTTTCACATTTCTTACTTGCAGAGCTGAAAAGCTGAGGAATTCTTTAAATCCCTCCCAGGATCAGCTTGACTTTTCCTGCTTCTCTTTATGTCCCTATTTTTCTTGAATTTCTGGAGCACAGGTTTGGTTTTGCTTAAGAATAAGTCCTTATTCTGTCTCCTTTTCTGCTCATACCCCAATGCTTTTGATTAAATTTGGGATATGGTTGTTGTATTTAGAGTTGAGTCATGGCTAGTGATTGCACTGAAAATGAGAAGGGTCTTCTACAATTAAAATTGAAATTCAACAAGATTGTCCTTTATGCTTGGCTCCAAGTGTCACCTTCCCCACTTTTTCCCCTTCCAGCTGTCCCCACCAGTTTGGGACTAATTTTTCTGCTTGGTGCCATTTGGAGAATTGAGGGGCTGGAAGGTGATGGTGTAGGAAGCATTCCCAGGGTTAAGACAATATCTTGTAGCTGTTATCTCCTCTCACAGGATGCTTTCCAAGACTTCTAGCCAACCCTCCTTGCCCTGAGGGATCCAACAGCGCTGGGGATCATAGCAAGATTTGCAATTTACAGGAATTAATGGCAAGCCCCTTGACATCCTCCATCCACTTTGTTCAGCTAATTGGTTTATGAGACCTTGTCCTTCTGGCACTGGGATTCTTAATTACAACGTGGCTGTTGTTTAGACTTCCATTTACTGTAAATTAAATTAACCTGTGATCGTTTGACCCTGAGTTAGTGCTTGTTTCATTCCTCATTCTTCATTAAGTACTTCCCAAAATCAAGCAGAACAGAACCATCTCTTTTTAGTTCAGGGTGGATTTATGGAGGATGCCCATTGGATATCCCTGGATGTACCAGCCATTCCTTACTGCCAGGATTAGTATTTGTTCTTCCATTTATACTTGGGGAATTTATTCTTCCCCAAGAACCTGGTTCCTGGTGTTACTGTACTAGAAAGTCTCTCTACCCCTGTCTCGTGTGCTTGAGGATCAGGCTTGAAGGCAGAACTGCCCTAGAAGAAAGTCTTGATGCTTCCCCAAAGGTGGCACCATTTTCTGTCACTGCCTTCCTCTCGAAATTGAAGAAAACAGCAATTCTGTGTTTTCTTAAAAGTGTGGGGGAGAGGGTTTGGCTCTTTCAGGCTGGCTTCTGCCTAATGATCTTTTGAAGTGCAACTTCAAAGCCTGGGCTTGTTTCCTAAACGCTGTTGGGAGGCTGGTTTGGAGGGAAGGATATTCCAGCAGCTTGTTTGTTTATGATACGGGCTTGGAGCTGTTCCAGTGCACGATAGCTGGGCTCCATCTGTGCCAGCAGTGCCGTGGCAGCGCTAAACACACGTCCCCAAACAGCGCTGTGGGCAGACACAGCCCTCAGGGAAAGGAGGGAAATGAAGGGAAAACCTGTTTATGAGGTGAGGAGGTTATCCCTTGTGCCTCTCTCACATCCCCTGCATACAAGGTTGGCCCTTGCATTACCAGGCTGGGCTGCCCTGCTCTAACATCTGTACATGCAGTGCTGGCTTCAGCAGAGTTCCACTGGTGTCATTTTGGTGGAGTATCCTTGGGAGAGGCTGTTCTGGTCCCAGATCAGCAGAGGTGCTCCTGTGGGATGGCAAACCCTGCAGCTGCTGGGCTCGAGGCAGGTGAGGACAGGTGGCTGCATCCTCACATGCCCTTGTAAGTTGGAGTGTGGCATTTCTCAGAGCACACAGGCACATCTGGGGAGTGTTAAAGGTAAATGAAGTAAGGCTGCTGATTGTTGCCATCTTGTGGGAATATTAGGCAAGACCTGTCACAGGTGTGTGGAGGAGAGGCAGGCTGGGAACAGTGGGGTGGCCCTGCTCTCCTCTTGGCCTTGTTTTCAGCTGCTGAGAAGAATCCTTTTCTGCTTCTCTCTCTCTCTTCCCTCAGCACCCAGACAGTCCTTCTAGGCAAGCACTTTCTAGGCAGCACCTGTATCTTAATGATTTTAATGAGCTTTATCAGTTCCTTGGGTGTTTCTGTTGCTGTTTTCACTATCTTTGCTGTTGCTGTTGTGATTTTCTGGAGCTCAGTGGAGTAGTAATTGCTGAAGATTCCTGACTAGATATTCTTTCTCTTTGTTTTGTACTGGGGACTAACTGGTATTTGTGCTGCTTTTTGCCACAGGGAGATCTCATCAGGTACTTTTACTTTAGTCTTTCACTTGTGCCCTGTGCTGGAATTGGCTTTCACAGGTACAGGGCTGGCATTCTGTTGAGTCACATCTTCATTCTTTTTTGGGTTGTTTTAATCTCTGAAGGTTTCTTTTATGGATCTTGTTTGCTTGTTGCTAATGTTTAGCTGTGAGTTCCACCCAGAATTCCTGTATTGTATTCCTCCTTGACTCTTCCACATTAATATGGAAGAGATTGAACTGATTGAATCAAGGACCCACCACAGCCTGGTCCTTCCATGTGTGCCATTCCACGGGTGTGATGGAAGTGTTGCTGTGGCTGTAACTCAGCTCTTTGTTGTGTCTCCCCCAGGTGCATCCACTGTGGAGTTGTGTTCATGACCCTGGCCATGCTCAAAGTGCACATCCATGAGAAACACTGCGAAGTCTTCCACAAGTGTTCTTTTTGCCCCAAGGCCTTCAAGTCTGCCGACAGCACCATGGCTCACGTGGCCAGCCAGCACCCAGCAGAGCCTCACAAGACTACTCAGTAAGTGATTTAGCTTTATCTCTTTTTCTCCTTTGCTGGGTGGCTCCAGGAGTCCTCCTTTCTCTCACAGTTTTTTTCTATTTTTGCTGTCTGTCCTTGTATAAGATGATTTGTTGCTTTGTCTGCCAGCGGGGGTCTGTTCCAAACCAGAGCATGCCTTGGTACAAACACAGTCTCCTGGGCAGGAGGAGAGGACTTTGGTCAGGCAAGAGTTAACCATCCATAGAAGGAACTTAATTGTCACCTCTTTGTCCAGCAGGACCCTCAGTGGCAACTCTTGGTAGATGGCTTCAGGGTAACTGCTGCATCTAGCACTCGAAGGGAAGAGGAGAGTTATCCCAGGCAGTGTTGTCCCCAAAAATCACTAGAGAGGAGCCTCCTGATTTTTCCACTCTGTAGCTGTTCCCTCCAAGGCTTGAGCTAGTGCCAAAAAATCTGTGCTTTAAGGGAGGAACTATGGAAAGGTGGGATTGAAAGCAGTGTGTAGCTGGCTGGTATGCTTTGTGTTTGCTTCCATCTGTCTGTGCTCATACACACAGAGTTATGCATATGCATAGAAGTAAACTTATTTTTAGCAAGCTGTGGTATGTGCCTGAGGCATTTTGATGTTCTTCCCAGTTGAGTTACTGGTTCAGTTGCCCACGTGGATGTGTGTTGACAATACATGGAGAGCACAGCCCTCCTCAGAAGTCCATCCCTTTCTGGAGTTGCTGAGATAACTTTTTACATTGTCTTCTTGAGGTAGAGAGACTGAATTCACTTTCTTTAATTGTTTAAGGGTGATCTACAAATGCTCTTGCGAGATGGTCTTTAACAAGAAGAAGCTGCTCCAAGAGCACTTCCAGCAGAACACCAGCAAGTTGTTAGTGGGAGTGTTCAAGTGCCCACAGTGTCAGCTGGTGTACATGCAGAAGCAGCAGCTAATGCAGCATGTTAAGGTAGGTAACTCTCTCCCTTACTGGTGCAAGATCTTATTTTTTGAGTTCACAGAGAATTAACATCAACCATGTGAGGCGAGTGGTTCAAGAAGGGGAAGATTCTTGAGGGGCATCTTAGTGGAAAACAGACTACAGTGATTTACAGAATGTGGAAATGTCAGTGGAGTGGATTGTGTTAGTTGGTCTTAATGCAGGCAGTTCTTCTCATCTGGATGCGTTTTAGCTTTATGACAAAAACTTACTTATACAGGTAAATCTCTTTGATTTTTAACTCTTCTATTTTCCTAGAAGCACAGAATCACTGACTAGTTTGGATTGGAAGAGACCTTAAAGCCCATCTCATTCTACCCCCTGCAGGGACACCTTCCACTATCCCAGGTTGCTCCAGGCACTGTTGAAAGTGTCCTTGAACACTTCCAGGGATGGGGAGTCCCCAGCCTCTTAATCTCAAAGAAAGTAATTAAATTCATGTGGCAGCTTTTTCTTCAGTTGGGAGACAGGAACAATTATTCTCTGCCCACAGAGTTACTGAATTTATATAGTGAAAGCTGAATTTACCATTTTGGGTGCTCACCTGGAGAGCTCTGGCCCCTTTGCAGCAGCCTCAGAGGGAGGTTAGGTGGCATTTAACAGCCTGATTCCCTCCTGCTCTGAACCACACCAGACTGCAAGAGGGGACTGAGAGAGGCAGAAGTGATTGCCCTGGAGGTACCATCCATACAGATCTGATTATGCCATGAATGTAAAAGGGCTACATTTTTCTGTTATCTTACTCAGGATGCTTTTATGCTCAGTGTCTAACAACGCTCCATGAAAATCCTCTCAGAAGATTTCTCAGTGGCATTCTGAAGAAAGAGCTTGCAGTCTTCTTTCCCTTTGATGAGGGGAAAAAAAGGACTTTTTTTTTTTTAAATCAGTGACTTTATTTTGTTTATACTGACACTGGGAAAGCCAGAATATTTGTTAGCTCATTCCTGAAAGCAAAACCCATTCAAAACTCCTTCCTTGCTCTCTCCCCCATGTCTTTAACTTGCAAATCTGGAAGTGCTTTGCATGCAGTAATGAATTACAATTTGAAGCCCTCCTGTGAAGCTGATTTCTAATCTTGGTGCATTATATCTAGGAAAATAGAGTTGAGATTAAGGTTAGAACCTTCAAAGAGGTGTTCATCCCCAGTGCTAAAAAACTGGAGCTGAGATACTCACCTTGTGGTTCATTGTCAGATCCCAGCCCAGGGACCTGCCTGCACCAGCACCACAAAACTTTGTCTCTTCACCTCTGAGGTAATTGAAGGCTTTTTGGCTGTGGCAGGGGAGTAATTACACTCCCTCATCTCCTCTGAGATCACCTTCATGAGGTAGAGATTTTAGGAGGTGCTGTCTAGTGTGTGCCTGCATGCAAAATGAAGAATCCATGTGCCTCCTCATCTTCCTCAGGTTTAGAGCGTTGCAGAGCAGGAGTTAGCTCTGCTTCCTGGTATTGATTCTGCAGAGAAATCACTTCATTTTTCCGTGCTTCTCATTTATTTTATCCCAGTGGTGTAACAATGGAGTGATTGGCACTGAAACACTCCAGAGATTTCCAGATGGGGAGAAAGGTGATGTGTCTGTGTTCTTGAGCTGGCAGTGCCATGGCTTCTGTGTCATCAGCTGGGCCAGGTGCAAAGCACACAGACTTCTCAGCTGAGACCTTGTGTTTGGAGGTTTGTTTGGTGTCTAACCCACAGAAAGACTTCCAAATGCCTGGGGCTTTCATGTGTTGAAACTTTACCCATTATTAATTACTGTGCACAATTAAACCTCTAAATTAGCCTTTTGTGTGGATGAACTGTTGTTGTTCCTGGGGGAGTTTCTTGAGGTTTCTTTGGTATGTTGCTCTTTTACTTGCTTTTGCCTTCCCACAGCTCTTCATTTTTAGATTATTTTCTTTACGTTCAATTTTCTTTGTTAAAATAACTTTTTGAGGAACTTTTGGATTTTGGCCTGTTGAATAACTAAAGAGCCTAGAGCCATATTCCTTATAAGGCTGGTTCCTGGCTTTATGCTTGGTCTTATATGTCAGGAGCAAAGTTTTGAGCCATGAAAAATGTAAATATCAATAGATGGAGTGGAATTGAAGGAAATAAACTTGGAGAACCTTAAACATCTCTCTTCCCATCCCTTGAGCAAAGATGAAGCAGCTTTGGAGCTCCCAGGATACCAGCAAGCATTTCATTCAGAGCTTACCAAAGCTCTGTGTTTTTAGAGCTTAGTCTCTTGAAATAATGACAATTGAAATTTCTCTTCCATTACATCTTCCCTGTTTAACCAGAGTTCCCAGAGCTCATCCAAAATGCTAAACAGGCAGCACCAAGGGACGGCTGTTGTCATGCAGGAAACAGAAATAGAAGCTTCATGTTTCTGGGGAAGATCTCTTGTTGGGGAAAGCACTGCAGCAACTTCTAGGAGAAATGGGGAAACATACAGGAGCAAGACATCAACACATAATTTGGCCAGTGGAGATTTAAATTATGAATTGAAGCAGTAAATGGTATTTATTTATAAATAAAGGTGTGAAATATGAATTACATGTAAATGTTATGTTCATTTCCACTATTACTGTTACACAGGGTGTTCATGGAGTCCCCCGTAATCCTGAAGAGCTCTCAAACTTCCGGCAGAAGTCTGAGAAGGCTTCAAGGAACCAGGTTTATACCTCACCAAAGGAGCTTTTGGTATCCAATGGGACTTCCCCTTCTCCTCTGACAAGGAAAGACATGAGGGTGGAAGGACATAATCCCGAATCCAAGTCCAGGCTGAGAAGAACTGGTTGGACTTGCAAGGAATGTTCACAGTGGGTCCCTGATCGGGAAACCTATGTGTCCCACATGAAGAGAAATCATGGAAGGGTAAGGACTGGGATGAAATACTTGAGCTAGCAAACTGGGGAAGAACACCAGTCTCCTCTGTTCCAGGGCCCTTTGCAGGGCTGTTGTTACAAGAGCTGCAAATCTCAATTTTTTGTATGTTTCATCCAGCTCAAACCTTGCATTGCCTTGACCTACTTTTGTCAAGCTAATCCTTGTTGCTGGCAGAACATGGGCCAAGATGCTGTGTGCAGCCAGATTTCTCAGTACTTTGGCATCAGGACTTCTTGTTTGATATCCTGAGTCACCCAGCCATGAATGGGAATCTGGATCCTGGTGTTTGAGTCCTTCCAGCTTGATTTGGGGAGGGCTGGGTTGTCCCACTTGATAGATGTCCTCACTTCAAGAAAAGAAGATGAGGGCAGGCTGAGTGCTGGATTTTCCCATTTGAATGTCACAGAAGTAAGAAATTGGCCAAATATTTCAGTTTAATACATATATGTATTTGTTAAACAAGTCTAAGAAGATTTTAACTGGAATTTACATGCAGGTTATATAGAGAGGTGTAGGAAAATTTTGGAGGAGGCTGGTTACAAGACAGACTTTCTTAGGGGGATGTGGATATCATATATGGATAGCAGAAGGGCTCATGTGATGCTTTTTGACATCTTGCCCTTTTCTTGTGCAGAATTATGAGGAGAGAGAAGAGTAAGTGGGCTTGTACTTAAGTGGGGTCCTGCTGCCTTCTGGGGCCAAAGGGACCTTCCACTGAGGGAATTCTGCATGGGGTCCAGTAGTAAAATGAACCCACAGGAGAAGCATATATGTAATTCCTAATAAAAACAAATCAATAAAATCAAGCATGTGCTTTAAGTAGTTCTGGTTTTATAAGATCAGTGCTGGTATTACCCAACTGTTGGGCTGAATCCAAGTGGGATCTCAAAATCTCAGTGATCTCTATCAGTAGAATTAAGATTTTTTTGTATCTGAGAGGTAATGTCCAGGTGAAGAGCATGGGAACTAGAATGCAGTCAGTGCCTTCCCTGTCCCTGCTGTTGAAAGGTGTTTCTCTTTTCCTGCCAGTCCGTGAAGAGATACCCCTGTCGCCAGTGCGAGCGCTCCTTCAATGCCTCCAACAGCCTGCGCAGACACATCCGCAACAACCACGACACAGCAAAGAAAGTCTACACCTGCTGGTACGTACCCAACGCCTCTCTGCAAACTGCTTTGCAGCAGCAGCCTAATCCTGCCAGTTTGGAACTTGTAATAACTCATGTCTGCTGCTCCTGTCTACTCCAGACTGTAAGTTACTGAAGGAAAGCCAGGAGAAGAATGTGTTAAACACAAGAGACTTAGTGGCTAAAATAAGACCTTGTGCAGTGAATATCTTTTGGAAACTTAAAGGAAGGTGTGATTTAATGTCTGCAGGTGGTAAATGAGATTTATGTTTTGCATCGTTGTGAAACAGCCAGTAAAATATTGGGCCAGTCTTTCACTGCTTTGTGGTTGGTGTGGTCATGCATCACTCTTGTGCCTTCTCCTTGGGTGCAAAAGGTATGTAAAGTCCTAATAATGAACCAGATCTTGCCACTGCTTTAGAAGGGCAGAGCTGACTGCACAGGCTGCAGGGCAATGGAGGATTAATCTTGCTGGAATTGCTTGGGAAGTCACACCTCAAAGTTGGAAAATGGATCTGGAGACTTCAGACAAGTTATGGAAATCAGTGGTGAATGAAAATCATTGTTGGTCAACATATTTTAAATGTGGATACAGTTTCAGTTCAGGACAAAGCCCAGTGCTTGTGAATCTGCCTCTGTAACTGCTGCAGACAAAGTTGAATGCTGAATGACCTTGCAAAATTCATTCCTGTCTCATTCCGAGACATCCTTTTGAAATAGGATGAAAGCACATTTGGGTTGGAAAAGAAGTTTGCAGTGATGTAAGTTGGGGGATTTTTCTAATTTATCTAAAGTTTTGGTTTAATGCAAGCATTTCTGACGTTTCTGCACTCAAGTTGTTAAAACCTCATCTGAAGAGTACAAGTACATTCCTCAAGTACTGTATTTCTTTGGACTATCTAGTGAGCCACAACAGCTTTTAGTAAATGGATACAGCATGGGCATTACCACTGGGAATACATTCCTGAGACAGTTTTTCATCCAGGACTTCTAAACTTTCCATTTCTTGTAACTGCTCTGACTTGGAACCTCTGGAGGAGATGAAATGTTGGCTCCTATTGTGTTTCATTCAGCTTTAAGTTTGTGGATGATGGTCTTGGGTGTTACACTCACCTGATTTGTGTAAATCTGTTCTCTCTGGATTAGTTGGTTTTAAAGTGGAATGTTTCAGGACCTAAATGGGCATAAGATGTTACTGGGAAGAAGGATTTGTGTGGAAATTCCTGACAGCCTAGGATATGCCAGCCTGCTGTGCATTACCTTAATAGTTTTCAGAACAACACACAGCTGCAGATCCACTGGTTGACCCCAGGGCAATGATCATGCCAGCAGAGAAAACACAGCTAGCAATCCAAGGGCATTGTGGTTGCATTTAATTCTCCAGCTTGTAGTTGCTCCTTCTCAAAATCTGTTGATGAAGTCTTAATTGGACAGTGGTTGTGCTCTCTTCAATCATTGTAGTGGCAGACTCACTGAAATGACAGCACTCTGCAAATGAAACCTCTTCCTTGAAATACTGTCCCAGCATCTCCAAGAGCTGCTCTTTGTTTGGTTCTGAGGTCTCCTGTCCTGTCTTCCATTTGATCCCTCTTACCTTGTAGAGTGCTGCTCTAAAAATCTTACCCTCCAGTCTGTGAATTCCTCCTTGACTCTTTTCAGCACTCTGTCAGGCATCACACGTCCACTGCTCCTCATTTCTTCTGGTTCTCATGTCTCTTTTTCTTCTTTCTGTTTGGCATTTTGTATCACTCTCACCTGTTACTCTTCAGGGGTTTTGATGCCTTAACTTCATGTCACCCTCTTCTCCTGGGTTTCCATGTGAAACATGAATAAAATCTGTCATGGATTTGATTACTGACAATTTTTGTGACTCCAGCACGCTTGCTTGTAGGTGACCTTCCTCTGGCTTCTAACATTCCCAGCTGTGATTTCCCCTTTCTCCCCCTGCCCTGCTTAGGTCTCTGGCTTTGGATAAATTTGTAGGGAAAAACCAGTGATGGAGGACTTACTTGAACATCCACCTGCCATGCTTGTCACTGGAGTAATTTAGGTTAGGCAAGCATCTTTCCCTGCTCACATGAAAAGAATTCTAAATTAGGGCAAATTTGCAAAATATTGTGATGTATTGTGTATTTTCTTTCATAATTCACTTGGTTTTTGCTATAAGATCTTACTCTTCTTTTCCAAGTCTTAAGTACAGAGTGTCTGAAGCACTTGATTTTCAACATGTTTGTTTTTGATAAATACCACTTAATAACCTCTCAGCTTTCCTCCATGAAGAACAAAAATTCCATCATCATTAAATATTGATCTAGCCTCTGAGCAATTCCTGTTGAAACCCAGAAGTATTCAATGAGCATGTCTCTATTTCCACATCATTTAATTTCCCTCTAGTTACTGGAAGATCTGTAGGAATCTTCTTCTGTCCTTTTAGATGATGTCTTTGTTACCCAGAGACACTTGAGCTCCTCTCTTGCCCTTAATCCCACGTTGCCTCTGTCTCAGATGCAATTAGGGCACTTCAGGGGCTTCTGGTGTCACTTGTCCTTGCTCAGGTCCATGTGCACCTTCACCATGTTGTGCTGGCAAGCACCAGAACAGCACAAATAGTCAATTTTGGCTTTCTCAATCGCTGACAGAGCCCTCTGTGCACTTCAGAGGGGCTGGTTTATGTCTGCAAGGCCTGGCACTTATTCAGGAGATCTCAGTCATCCAGGAGCAAAGGTACAGACAGCACAGCTCCTTTTTGAGATGTCAGCCAGCTCTGTAGCAGCTCTGGAGTCCTGCCAGGTTCGAACATGAAGAGTTACATATAAGTGACATGTTCATGAGTGTTTCTGCCAAGATTGTTGGTATAAAAGTTGGAATTCCAACAGTTTGGTAAGAATTTTAACTGTGTTGTGATCCAGTCTGGTGGATGTAATGCTGGTTCTCCCTGGTACTTGGGAGTGCTGGGTGCAGGACTGGGTTGTGCTGCATGCCTCTTAGGTGTGACACGAGTCACCAGCTCTCTCTGTGTAGTTCTCACGTCTCATAGTCTGTTTTTGTTGTTCTCCCATATGTTTTCCATCCTGATCATTCATCCTCTTTGGCATTTGTCATAGGGTGCCTGACTCCCACTTGTCCCTGTATTTATTTAGCACTGTGAAGAAGACATGCCCTACTCTAATTCACGAACACTATGGCAAACTCCAGACTGTTCTAGATTTCTCTCAGGGTAATGTTTTATTATAAAATGATGCTTTGCTGTGTATTTTGGTAATCTGATGGTACATTACTCACCAGAGTCTGTCTTTGGCACAATACAAAGAGCATATCCTCTAATAAATTGTCTTCCTTTTTTTATTTCTAAGGTACTGCACAGATGAAAATCAGACATTTCCTCAGCCATTCATGCTGGAGAACCACATCAGCCTCATGCATGGCATCAAAAACCCAGACTTATCCCAGATGGCCAAAGCGAAAGCTCCAGAGAGAGACAGAGCAGAAGTAACTGACACCTATTTTCATGGAAAATTAAATGTACAATTAAATGTACTTGGCGAGTAGCTGTTCATTCGGGGTGTTAACGTCAAGCTGTGACCTTGTGCCTGTCAAACCCTCCCACCCATAGGGTGGATTTCCTTCCCTCACTCAGTTCCATCCAGCCTGGTTCCCTCTGGTAGGGTCAGGGTCAGCAGTGTGAGTGCAGCTGAGCTGCACCAGCGCCAGGACAACATGCATTTCATTTTGCATTTCTCAAGATTTTCTCACTGTGTTTTACTGGCATTTATTCAGTCTATTTTGTAATTTAAGTTTGTTTTTACCCTTGTTTTCCCCTGGTACCACGTTCATGAGCATGGCACATTTTTCTTTTTTCTCCCTTATTTTTTCTGCTAGTTATAAAAGATCTGTTTTCTGTTGAAATACTTGCTAGATCCATTACCTATGAGAACTGCATTTTTCTTAAGTAGGAATCTATAATTTTGTATAGCAAATGTAACTGTTCTTCTGATTTTGTTTTGGATTAGAGGGTTGGCTGCTTGGGCTTCTTTGCTCTATTTATTTTAAAAATACACATTTTGCATATCACTGCAGGGACATATTTAAGCGAGTCATCCTCATGGGAGAAGAAGCTACAGGATTTTAAGACAGAGGGGATGAGTTACTGAGAGATGCCACTAAGACTAAATCTGAGTGGAGGGGAGAATGTTCAGAGTTAAATCTGAGAGGCCTTGTCTAGGCTGATGACCACCCCTGTGTCCCTCAGCTGTCCTCCTTCTGCGGGCACCTCCTTCCCACACCAAAGGCTAAGTTGTTCCCACACCAAACCATATTTTTACCCAGAGAGGTCATGGCTGTCCCATCCCTGGAAGTGTCCAAGGCCAGGCTGGACAGGGTTTGGAGCAGCCTGGTCTAGTGGAAGGGGGTGGAACTGGATGAGCTTTACAAAACCATTTCATGATTCCTTGATTCTAAACTATTTCCCTATTGTGTTTCTGCCCAGCCAGCCTCTCCCAGCATTCCCATCTCCCATCACAGCACAGCAGTTGAAATCCTGTGCACCGGGTGAGGTGTTTGGGCATGGGTAGGGAAGGGAATGCCCCAAGAATCTCTAGGCATGACTTCACCCTCAGGCATCTTCAGATGTGCGTGTGGATTTTAGCACTTTTCCGTGAGTTCAAATGATAAAGTAACTTTTTAATATTATTTTTTTAAGGCAAAATCTCCAAAGAGGATGGCACTGGACGAGCTGGGTCAGGCAGAGAGCACTGCGGGTTTGGATGCGCCGCCAGCCAAAAAACTGAAAGCGCCTTGGAAATGCGCAAAGTGCGGCTTTGCGACGGATGCCCGGACTGAGTTCCAGGAACACATACCTCGGCACAAGACCGACAGCTCCACCTTCCAGTGCTTGTTCTGCGGCCTGTGCTACACCTCCCACATCTCTCTCAACAGACACCTCTTCATTGTCCATAAAGTCATACATGAGGAGGAGGAGGAGGAAGAAGAGGAGGAGGAGGAGGAGGAGGAAGATGAAAGGCAGAAGTTACAAACAGAGATGGGTAAGAATGGACACGAGGACTACAATGGCGAGTTGAACACTACAGTGGAAGAGGAAAACAAATACAAAGAGTGCAAAAGGGACTCAACTCTTTGTGAGCACAGTCAGACGTGTGGCGCAGAAGGCCCCAACAGCACCTCACAGAACAATCATTCAAAGTCTCTTAAGACTTAAAGCAAAAAAAAGCCCTTTTGGTTGATTGGGGTTTTTTTTGTTGGAGGGTTTCTACTCAAAATACAGGGTGGGGATGGGGCAAATATTCTTTGAAATATTTGAAATATTCTGTTGATTTCTTGGGATGGACATTGCTTTCCGTTAACTCCTATTTGTAAGGGAAATTTAAAACAGAAAAAAACCCACAAAACCAACCCTGCCATTGCATCTTAAGCACTAACTCTCTGCCAGCCCAGAGAGGTGAAAAGGGAAAGCAGGGCCAGAATCCTCAGTGAGGTTTGGCCAACTCCTGAGGATCCAGGAGCACTTTGCAGCTGCAGTTTCCTTCAGACGAGCTCTCCTCCTTTGAGTGTGCACCACCTCAGCCTCTGCCCAGAGCCCCAGCCTTGCCTTCCCAATCTTCCTTTCTTTCTCCTTCTATTTATGGCTTCTTTTTTCTCCCCCCATCCTGCCTTTGTGTTACTCATTTTAACTCATAACGCTGGCTCAGCCAAACGCGCTTGTCAGGACCGTGTTGGCCGATCTGGGATCCGCGTTACACGGGATGGGCTCGAGCTCTAAGTTGTGCTGATTATTCTTTAGTTGCCCAAATAACAACATTCTTTTCCAAAACGCAGTTTAACGAAATGTCTCGGACCCGAATCACCCTTGAAGGAGGATTTTGTAGCCCCAGTCCTCCCCGGTGAGTACAGTGTTTAGGGGGGCCTGGTCCCCTCGGGGACGCGTTGGCCATTTGTGTGGAGCTGCGCTGCTGGAAGCCATCCTGGGGTGGCTGTTGCCAGGCCCGGTGCTCAGTGGCTCATCCCAGTGGGGAGCCATCGCCAGAAGGGGATAACATCCCCCATCCTGTCAGCGGGGTCAGCTGCAGTGAAACTATTCCCGATGTATCAGTGCCAGGGCTCCCTGACAGCTCACACTGAGGGGAGAGGAGCTTGGAACCAGCGGGAGCCACTGTCCGGCAGCAGCTCCGTACCTCCTCTCCTGCTGTGGCTCAGCATTACCCGTCCTTTAGGAGATGTTTCTTTCCATGTAGTCACATTGACTCTTTCCTCCCTCATTCCTTGTCACACCCATGCTTTGTGTAATACAATTACCTTCTATACCATTATTTTTTTTTTCATTCTGTTGAGCCAGAACTTCGCTTGTTATTGTTTACTCTGACGATGTTTAAATAATTTAAGAACTATTTATCTCCTTGCTTGGGCTCATCACCATCTGGTCTCGTGATGCTCGGATATGGATACGGCCCGCTGGAGCTGTCTGGGTGTTGAACGGTGTGTTGGTTGGATGAATAAAGGTTGATGTGGGGTGTTGGTTGGCTGTGGGGCGTTGGCAGGATGGGGTTTGGTTGGGAGGGGTGTCATGGGGTGTAGATGAGGTGTTGGCTGAACGGCGTGTGAGGTGTAAGGGCTGTCAGGTGGGTGGGGTTTGGTTCAGTGTGTGTTGGCTGGATGGGACTTACGGAAGAGGCACGGCTGGAATTGGGCATCGCTTGGATGTGGTGTTTCAGGCGGATGGTGCTTTGTTGACTGAGGGGTGGGTGTTGTGCCGGGTGCGGCTGTTGTGTCGGGTGCGGCTGTTGTGTCGGGTGTGGGTG
>VWZP01005863.1:235468-248363 GCA_013396995.1 Dicaeum eximium | reverse complement strand
GGGGAAAGCCGAGCGGGCGGACGGGGCCTGACCGACCCCTTCCTCCCCAGCTGTACTACCAGGTGTTGAACTTCGGCATGATCGTGTCCTCCGCCCTCATGATCTGGAAGGGGCTCATGGTGGTGACGGGCAGCGAGAGTCCCATCGTGGTGGTGCTGAGGTCAGTCCCGGGATGCGGGCCTTAAGCCGCCGGAGGTTTAACCCGGCTGGGGAATGGCCAGGCCCCGAGGGGGAGCCCCGCAGGGATGGCTCAGGCGGAGGCTCCTGCACAGCCCCGGCGGGCGGAAAGGCCCTCAGGAATGCTGGCTCGGGAAGGGGAAGGGGGAGTGGGTAGAAAAAGCATCTCGCTCTGTCAGCCGGCTGGTAAGAGAGAGGGAGAGGCACTTTATAGCCGGGCAGGCAGTGTCGGGCAGTGGGTTGTCCCAGAGCGCAGTGTTAGGTGGGGCAGTGGGAAGAAATCCCTCTCTGTGAGGGCAGCGAGGCACAGGCTGCCCAGAGAAGCTGTTGCTGGAAGTTCCTGGAAGTGTTCCAGGCCAGATTGGACAGGGCTTGGAGCACCCTGGGGTAGTGGAAGGTATCCTGCCCGTGGCAGGGGGTGGGACTGGATGAGGTCCCTTCCCTTTAAGTTCCCTTCCAACCACTGTGCGACGATTCAGTGACAGAGGCGGTCCTGAACTTAGGGGCTGTCACTTTGTCACTGTATGCTTTGGGTGTCACACACTGTTCTTACAGCAGTGCCCTGCAGTGGCTACCACCAGTGTTACCCTCACCTTCCTGCTGCCTGGGACAGATTCCCTGAGCTGGCATGGATATTGCACCTGCCCTGTGGCCACATTGGCCTTTACTTTGCGCTTCTGTGTCAATGTCCATGATGTGGAAATGCTGTAATGCCATGACCAAGTGCTGCTCACCAAAACCCCCTCCTGATGTGAAGTACAGGGCAGATGTTCCCACTGCTCCTCCCAGGCTGTGAGGTCACATCCCCTCTCAGTGCTTCCATCTGCTGTGCTCTGTGGAGATAAAACACAAATTCACGTGGTGCTTAAAGTTCATTGTTCTGCTTTGCATTATTTATGTGGAATTAGGAAGGATAAGTAGTTGGTAACAATTGCCATTTACAAGGCAGAAGAAAAATAACTTGAGTCGTGGTGCCTGTAATGAGATAATTAAGCGAAGCAATGAATCACAGTTACAAATTTTTGGCAAGTCTCTTTGTCTGTGTTAGATGGGAGCCTGTATGCTTTCAGTGCTTTGTTCCCAGGATAATCAATCTATCTCTTAAAAATAAATTAAATTAAAAAAAAGCTTCCCATCATTACAGAGACTGCCAGCGTTGCCCTGCCAAAGGGGAGCTCAGAAATCAAAAGTTAGTGTTCATCATTAGCTTTTTGCTTATTAAAAAAGCTTTTCCCTTTGGATGTGGGCAGGTACTGGCAGTGCTCTTTTCTCAACAAATCCCAACTGCTGGTGACATGGTGATTGAAAACCTGATTGCAACAGAGGTTACACAGTTGCCCAGTCTCCAAGGTGGTTTTCTCAGAAGCTCTTCATCAAGGTTTCAGCCTGGTCTTGAACACTTCCAAGATTTGGGTATCCACAGCTTCTCTTTCTCATGAGGTTCTTGTGAGATTTTTCTTAAAGGGCCATGAACTCCAAAACCTGGTACTGAGTGTTTACATGTTGTTCAGTTGTTCCTCTCCTCTCTTTCAGTGGGAGTATGGAGCCTGCTTTCCACAGAGGAGACCTCCTGTTCCTCACGAACCGAATTGAAGATCCAATCAGAGTGGGAGAAATAGTCGTCTTTAGGATAGAAGGAAGGGAAATTCCCATCGTGCACCGTGTCCTGAAAATCCATGAGAAGTATGTTGAGAGTCTGGGGGTTCTACTGCTGGTGTTTCCCTGAATGGTGTTCTTCATCTGCTTGGGTAAACAAGTGGGTGGGGTGTCAGTCATAGAAATACAGGTGCTGTAGGAAGTAACACACACGTTTCACACAGAAAACCTGTCCTACTTTGTTTACTTGTAAAGATCATCCAGCAGAAAGCACCAGCTGAGAGTCTGTGCCAGTGCCCTGGACACTCCAAACTGTGGAGTCATGGAATTGTTGGGGTTGGAAGGGACCTTAAAGCCAGTCTCATCCCACCCCTGCCATGGGCAGGGACACCTTCCACTATCCCAGGCTGCTCCAAGCCTGTCCAGCCTGGCCTCAGACACTTCCAGGGATCCAGGGGCAGCCACAGCTTCTCTGGGCAGCTTGTGCCAGGGCCTTCCCACCCTCACAGGGAAGAGTTTAATCCTTACATCCCATCTAACCCTGGCAGTGGGAAGCCACTGCCCCTTGTGCTGTTACTTTAGGGCCCTTGTTTGCAGTCCCTCTCCATCTCTCCTGGAGCCCCTTTAGGCACTGGAAGCTGGCACCACTGACTGTCTCCTGTGCCATCCTCTCTGCTGTGCTGTCTGCTGTAGCATGGCTGTGTTTGTGTGTGAAGTGAGTCTTGTTTGTGGGACACAGCTGTGGCAGCAGGGTGTTTTGTGTGTAGCATGTGTTATTTTAGAGCTTGTCTCTATGGTTCTGGTCTTTGCTGTCATGCAGACTCGGGGCCTTTTGTCACTCTAGATGTGGTGTCCTCAAAATCTTTGTGCACTGTTCACTCTCAGCACTGGGGAGGTTGTGTGTCTGAAGGACTGGAACAGGCATTGGTTTCATGGCTGATCAGGGTTTAGTTTTCCAGCCAAGGCTTCCATGGCAGTCATGAGCTTTCCTGTTTTGCTGGACGGAGCTGTGGCCTCTCCAGGCCGGGCTGTGGGGATACAAGCCAACTGTGTGAGTGGTTGGAGTGAGAACTGAACCTTGAACTGAATCCCTGATTCTTCAGGGCACCTCTGAGCAGTGGCAGCTGGTTGGGGTCCCAGCATCTGTTTCTGCTGAGTAAATGTTTTCTGGCATGAGCTGGAGCTGAACCAGGTGGCATCTGAGCATTCCTCCAGTCGAGACATCAGTGGGATGGAGAGGGTCCCTTTCCCAAAGCCTCTCCCAGTAGGCAAAGCACGTTCTTTGCTGTCCAGGTTTATTCTGTACCCAGAACTTTGAACAATGTCAGTTTTCAAAGTGCTGTTCTTTGATACCACTGATTTAAAAATAAGGCCAGTTTATGGGCTGAATTTGACACCTAATGTTTTACGAGCATTTTTTGTGATGTTGTGGAAGCTCTTTCAAGTGAAATGCAGTTTTCCTCCTCTCCTGTTCTGTGCAGCATTTTGTCTCCAGATGTTGCCTACCCTTCTTTTTTTGCCTGGCTCGGCTTTATCTCTAGATACTAGGGTATCCAGCACTACTTTTTGTTTAAATGTAACAGGGCCATAGTGCCAATCCTGGGAAGGTGAAACCATTCTGCAGTATTTTAGGTTTCATTTAACTGAAACAACCAAACACCAACCTAATTTTTTTATTAGGGGAGATAAACTGAAAAACCCATACTGAGACCTGAACCTGGGAGCTGACAGCAGGATTTGAGTCTCAGTTGCTTCTTTCACTACTTAAAGAATAGTTTTCTAGTGCCAGTTTGGAAGTGAAAAGTCTCTGCAGAAGCTGACAGGACTGTCAAAATGCAGGAAAACAAACAGTGTTCTCTGATTTTGGGGCAACTCAGGCCCCAGTTCACATCAATATTTTGTCAGTGAGAAAATGTCTGTTACTTGCTGGCCTTTTTTTCTTGTTTCAGACCAAAATAGAATTAGTTCTTTATTACTAACACAGAGTCTGCAGTCAAAATTTACTTAGTGGTTTAGGAGTAGGGCAGCCAGAGCAGACTTCACTCACCTCAGACAGCAGAGAAATGCACCGTGGGCTTCTCACGCCGCAGCGTGACAGAGCCTTGGCTCTGTTTAGTGAGGTGCTGCACTCCTACACCATCACTCTTCAGAGCTAGACTACGTTATCTGCACCTCTAGGGATCTTTATCTTTTCCCAGACAGTGTCCCCACACAGCAAGCCAGATGTGCTTTGGAGAAAGAGCTGTGGGTTTTCTCCCTTTTTCCTTTCTGAGCTTCTCCTGTCAAGGAGCCTGTTGGTGTTCAGGCGTGATGAAAACAGCCTGAGCTCCAAAGAACTGCCTTCCTTCCTGTTCTGCATTCCATCTGTCATTTCTGTGAGAGCTGAGATTCAGGCAGTGAGGACACTCCTGCTCAGCACCTGCCTGCAGGTGCCACAGGAAGGTGACAGTGGTGAGTCCCTGAGTAGTGCCATGGGCTGCTGTCCAGCATCTGCATGGGAATGGCTGGGAAAGAATCTATAAACCTTTTTCCTGGTCAAAGCAAAGATTCATCTGCTCCACAATCCTGTTTCTGGCAAGCTAATTCATCTCAGGATTAATTAAAGACTAGAGAGAGTATGTAATGATAATTTCCCTGCTTTCTGCAGGTTACAATTTCAAGCACAAAGTCCTAGTTCTTTATGGATAGCCTAATTTCCTCTTTTACAATTTTTGAGCCAATATAATTTTTTGCCAACTAAAATACCTTTGCAGGGAGACATGGTTTAGTTTGCACTGTGGCTATTTCTGCATAGCACCTTCTCTGCCTGGTTTTAACTGATAACTTCTGAGCTCCTTTTGGTACCCCCTGGCTCTTGCATTGGAAGAGACAGTGAAAAGCTATTTAATTGTTGATGTCATTTGTGGGGGACTGTGTCATATCTCCCATCAGTTCTGTCTTTTCCAGGCTGGACAGTCCTGGTGTGTAGTTTCTTGTATGGAAGTGGTTCCAGACTTTTTTAACCATTTCTCAACCTTTGCCAGTTCTTCTCTCCATTTCAGAAAAGGATCTGGGGGGCTCAGCACTGCCCAGAGCATTCCAGATGTAGCCACATCGTGAGTTCATGCAGTGTCATCATGGTATTATTTGTTTTTTTCTGTCCCCCTTTCCTAATCAGTTCTAAGCTTCAGCTTGTGCTTCTGCCCACTGCTGAGTAGAGCTGTGTGCTTCAATCCCAACCTCTCCTTTTGTGTGGTAGTAGAGAGACCAGAATCCAACATTTGTGTGAAGCAAGAGAAGCATCAACACAAGATGGGTCAAAAGCCTAGAGGCAATAGCTGCACCTGCACTAGAAACAGTTCTGAAACTTTGCTGGAAAGCTTGGCTGGGGCCAGAATTCATTCTTGCCATGGCAGTTTTTTCCAAACCATCTGCTTTCTGCTGCATTTGGCAGTTTCCCTCGTTTATCCTCACTGAATTGTAGGACATGGTTGCTTCTAGTGCCCTTGCGTTGGTCTCCCCATGCTTGTTGCAGTACAACTTTTAACAAATTTCTGTCCTGCCTTACCTGGCTGTCTTGTCTTTCCAGGCAAAATGGGGACATCAAATTTCTGACAAAGGGAGACAACAATGCTGTGGATGACAGAGGGCTCTACAAACAGGGGCAGCACTGGCTGGAGAAGAAGGATGTAGTAGGACGAGCAAGGGGGTAGGTGAAGTTGAAAATGATGGGGCTTTTCACACTGCTGTCCCCAAAAGCCATCTGGTAAATTCCCCGTTGTGTTGAGCTGTCCCTGCTGGGTTTTGTAACCTGCCTGAGAGAGTGGAGAGTTCAGTTCTTAGTTTGGCTTAAGCAAAGGCATCAAGTTGGGAGCTGTGTCCTGAAATGTTGATTCTGGATGGACGCAGATGTAAGGGTAGCGTGGGCTCAGACTTGATCAGAATTGTCATCAGATTTGTCCTGGGAGGCTCAGTGTTGGTGGGCAAGTGAAATCTGAACCAGGAATAGGCTGAAACACCCTCTGGGCTGGTTGTCACTCAGCCCCACTGCCACAGGGAGGAAGAAATCACCAGCCCATTGACCACAGCCCTCGGGATGCTTGAGTGCCTCCCTCTGCACCCTGGAATAGTGTTTGTTTTAAGAAAACCTTTATTCTTGTAGATTTGTGCCCTATATTGGAATAGTGACTATCTTAATGAACGATTATCCAAAATTTAAGGTAAGAGCTCTTCCATTTCCTGCCTGCTTTTCCCATCCCAGCCATAATTCCTTCACGAGGACACGGGCAGAGCCCTGTGCCCTGCACGTTTGCTGCTGTAGATGTCAGTGTGCACTCCTGTGTCTCCTGTGCTCTCTCTTCCAGTATGCAGTCCTCTTTTTACTGGGTTTATTTGTGCTGGTCCATCGAGAGTAGTCCCTTGCACTGACCTACGAGATGGAGGTGCCGTGGATTTTTCTAGATGAACGTTTAAAGTAGCTGATGGTCCGATGTACCAGGAGAAAGAAGAAAGCATGCATTTCAAAGCTTCTTGCCAGTTTGGGTTTGTTTTGGTTTTTACTGCCTAAGGGCGAATGTTTGTCACAGTATTTCCAATGGTTTGTCACATTTTAGCCTTTTTAGTGAATTTTTATATTAAAAATTTGAGCCAAAGTGTTTAGTGCTTGTACTTTGAAGCTGAGCTTCCTCTCCAAGTGCCTCTGGGACCGTGTCCTCAGCGTGTGCCTGGCTGGGCCAGGTGCCCCCTCCCCTGTGCTTACTGAACTGTCCAATGGTGAGTTGTGGCCATGATGGTTTTTTTCCAATTCAGAACTGGAATAAAGATTTTGCCTCTTGCCACGTTTTTTGTTATTGCCCTGATAAGAGCAGCCTCCTTGTCCAGGTTCTGTGGGATACCTGGGCTTTGCTGTTACACACTCACTCCTAGAGCCACCATCTAACTTGTTCTCTCTTTAGAGCAGTAGCAGCTGCTCCTCTCACCTCTTTTTGGAGAATAATCTGTCCTGAGCTGTAGATCACTCAATATTTCTGTGTTCCTGTAAATCACACTGAAATAATCTGCCTAAACAATGCAAAGTGTTTGGGGTAGAAGATGGCAAAGGATTACTTGGTGCATTGTGGCACTAGGTAACAGAAGGATTGATATGGGAACTGCCCACAGCTCTTTGACAGGGATGATTTAGCAGGATGCAATAATAAAAATTGCTTAGTTTTGGAAAAGGGTTTCTGGTGTCCTGTGAGCTGGCCTTGTCTCTCAGCTCACCTGAAAGCTACAGACTGCCCTGGGGTCTGAAATTAAAAACCCACTTGTCACCATGTGCAACAGCTGTTTTTTCTGAGCTTCTGATTCAGGCTTGTGATCCTGCTGGTGGAGGTGTTGTCACAAAGAGCCCTGGGAAGAGGTGCAAGGCAGCGATGCTGCACTTTATCAGCTCTTCTCCATGACTGCTCCAGGATTCCACAGCAACAGGAATCATTGCAGATGGTCACTGCAGCCACACACACAGCTTGTATAAAGCAAAAGCAGTCAGGAAAAGCAAGGACAAAACCCAGTGGGGTGTTTATGGCTGTGTGCAGTTTCTTGCATATGTCTCTCATTGGGTTTGTCAGGCCTCTCCCATCTCTGGAGGTGAATGGTGCCATTTTGCTGGTTTTGATGTTACCAGGTGCTTTGTTCCCCATAGGGATATGTAGGATAAAGCAAACATCACCTGTAGGGCACTGCAAAGAGTCTACAAACAGGTCCAACCCAACCCCCAGCACTGAGCCTCAGGCCTGTGGCTCTGAGTAATCATAACTTCGTAATAAAAATGGTAATAAAATCTGTATCTGTTGCCCCCAGTGTTAGAGCCCTTGAGAGGAGAATGTGGATAAAGCTTCTCTTTAAATCTTGAGTTAAGGATGAGGTGTTCAGTCAAAAGCCAAACCCAGGCAACACTGAGAGAACAGAGAATCTTTGAGTGCTGCTGTCACTATAGAGCACCTTCCTGTGGCATTTCTGCCTCTGCAGCTCTTGTGGAGCCCGAGTCTGTCCCTGCTTTGCCTTGAGCCTAAAGAGCTTTTGTGCATAAATGAGTTTTAGACTTGGGCTCACACAGAGGGCTGGGTTGAGCTTGTCTGAAAGCTGCTAATCAACACTTCCACATAAGCACTTTCTGGGAGTGCTGCTGCTGCTGCTCTCCAAGTCCTCTCCCTTTCAGACCTTCTCCAGAATTCTGAGCATGCAAAAGCAGCTGTATTCCTGTCACTGAGTTAATTTAATAAAAAAAAAAAGCTGAAACACAAAGGATAATAGGGCAAGGTTTAGCTCTCAAACTGCTGAGACTGCAGTTCTTCAGCAGGATGGCAGTGTCCAGAGTGTGGTGTCAGGGGTCCCTGGGCTGGGGGACACAGGCCCAACATCTGTGAGCTCTTGCAGGAGGATGTGCCCTGCTCTCACCTGGTGCTGTGTGAAGGAATTGAACAAGAAGTGCTTTAAAAACACAGGGTGGTTGGGGTGAGGGGTGACAGGAGCCCCTGCTACAGCCCAGCTTCAGAGGCTTCTCTCCAGGGTCTGCAGGTGCTTGAAGAAAGGAATAATGGCCCTAAACCAGGGGCTGCCATGTGGCCTTTGGGAATTCATCCCTGCAGCCCCTGTTCTGCCTGCTCTCAGCTCTGTGCAGCTGAGAATGGTTCTGTTTCCTGCAGTTGGGAAATGGGGAGTTGACTAATTAGGCCAACAATAATTCAGCAGTCAACCCCACCACAGCTCTAACACCCACCACCTCCTGTGCCACCTCCCACATCACCTTCTGCCTTCCAGCAGCACCTTTCCTACCACAGTGGGATGAGGGAGTGTTGGGGGTGAGCCTGCACAGGCTGGAAACTGGGGATATGGGGGCAGGATGACACAGAGCTGTTGCTGGCTCCAGCCCCACCAGATTTATTCTGCTTTGCTGAGCAGAAAAGGCACGGAGTGAGCAGGATCTCTGGCTGGCTGGGTGCTGATGCTGAGGTGTTTGGGAGCACTGCTGAGCTCCCACAGAGCCAGGGTGGTTGGTGAAAGAACTTGATGTGTTTATTTCAGTTTTATTTCAGTTTTAAAGGTGAAAATGTCTGGGCAGCTCCAATGAAGCTGGTGACACTGGAGGCTTTGGAAATGGATGGAGATCTTTGTGTCACCACAGGAAGGGGATTTGCTTGTAAACTACGTGGGTGTTGAAAGGTCTGGTTTATAAAGGAGAAAAAAATGAAGGAAGAATCTGCCAGGGCTGATTGCTCCTGTCTCTGTTGTGGTTGGTTTCAGCCAAACAGGGCAGGTTTTCTGGTAGCAATTCCAGTGCTTAATTACAGTTCAGTCACATCTGCAGTTCAGGCACGGATTCCTTCATGGGCAGGAGCTGTTTGATGAAGCAAAGCCATGCTGGGCTCTGTATGATGGCTGCTGGAATTCTAGTGGGGGATTTTTTGGTATCAAAGCTAAATGCATAAGCAGGAGCGTGATGGTTGGGCAGTGAGCTGTGAGGGTGATGTGCTGCACGCTGGAGCTCCGTGAGACAGAGGCTGTTTCTGTGTATTTATGGTGCTTTAGTGCACGGTTGTTGGTTGAACAGCAATGAGTATCACAGTGGTTCATCCAGATCTGTTGCTGCTTATTGCTTTGCAGGGGTTCACAGGGCTCAGGTTTTGTCAGATGGTCAGTTCCCCACTGTCTTTAATGAGATTGGGTAATTTCATGGTGATTTTTGTGCCCTTAAAATGAGAACAGATCAACTGTGGTTTTTTCCAAGGAGCATCTTCAAGATGAAACCTGGTCCATGCATGAAGACCACTCTCTGCTGGAGAAATGCACAACACAAACAAAGCGTGCAGCTCCCAGGAGAGCCCAAAAGGAGAAGGCCAGGAGAAGGAGAGGAGAGAAGGAAGAGAGGAGGTGCTTAGAGCCATGCCCTGGGGATGGCTCCTGTGCAGAGCAGCTGTTGATATGACCCACACAGTGCCAGTGACTCAGGGGCTGAATCAGACGAGCAATGTCCTGGTTTTATCCCCCAGGAAGGGGCACTGGGGTGATGCCAGAAGGGCCCAGGCTGTGCCATTCCCGGTATCAGCAGCTCAGGGTGGGAGTTGATGTGTGGTGGGTGACTGATCTGACTCCCTTATCTCTGGGAGAGGAGAAACAGCACCCACTCCGTGCTTTGAGCCAGCTGAACAACCTCCTGCCCCTTTTCAGCTGTCCCCAGCCTCCTAACACTTTGGTCCCTTTGTCATCTGCACCCAGATTCTCACCTGTCAGGAGCCACAGGTCTCTGCTGGAGTAGATCCACCAGCCTGAGCATGTTGGATTCACAGGGGACACAGGGGCTTTCCTGAGAAATCTGCCTTGATGGCTCTGTTTTGCCCTAATTGGGTGGCTTTGCTGTGGGTTCCTAGTTTGCCCAGCTGTGAGAATCCCTCTTCACGTTTGCTCATCCCTCCTTATCCCTCAGTTTCTGTAGAAACCCAGCAGCTCTGTCACACACACCTGCTTCCTCATGGAGCAGGGCCTGCCCCTGTGTGCTGGGCTGCTGGCTGAGCACATCGTGTGTCAAACCTACTCCAGCTCATGGGGAAATCCATACAACTGTTCAGTTCTAGCAGGTCTTGTGAATGCCTGGTCTAGCAGGGTTCCCTAAACCTCGGGGGAAACAAACATCTTCACAGAGAACAACAGTCTAAATAGGGATGGACTAGAAATTCAACCTTTGTGATTCAGAACCTCTGTGATCCAGGATGGAGCAGATGCCCTCAACCTCTTGCTCCTTCTGCCCACCTCCTCATCTTTTGATTATTTGTGCTCTTTCTATTTAACAATACAAAAACCCTTCCTGCATATCTCTCTGCTGAATGTCTTGGTATCACCTTTGTTTTCCAACCTCCCCTCTCCCCACAGAAACAGTCCTGAAGGAAAAATAATATGGAGGAAATGAACTTCTCTGAGCTTTGATTCACTCAAACTGAGATGTCAGATTTCTGCTGTATAATTGTGGCTGAGACACTTCTGAGCTGGGCCTGGATTTGCCTGGAAGAAAACACGATTTTCTTCTGCAAGTCTTCTTGCAGAGCAGTTATTTGTATATGTCCAGCAGTGTGGAGTGAAAGGGAGACCTCAGGGAAACCACAACTCATTTACAGCTTAAATGAAAATTGAAAATGAGTTGGAAACAAGATGTGCAAGATTTCAAATTTTATCTTTTATAAACAACAGCTATTGCCTGTGGATGAGTGGATGTAACAGAGGGATGTAATTTTGTAAACAAGAGAAAAATGCATCAAAATAGACCCTCAGGCATGTGGCAGGACCTGGCTTTGGAAAAATGGTGAAGAAGAGGCTGAAGCAACCTAACTGCTACTAAGAGTTTTATTGGCACCAGGAGCTCTGTGAAGGAGACAAATAGGGGCATTCGAGGCCTTTGCTCTTTGTATTTGTTTTTTATTAGAGCCATCAGTTTGAGCACATATTTGCCTGCCCAGGTGGATATTTGCAGGGCCTGGGAAGCCTGAGCTGCAGAGCATGGAGTCTCTCCCTTGCCAGACTGGCCACCTCTCTCAGGGGTGCAGAGTCAGTGCCAAAGGTACTGAAGTATGGAATCCCAGAATTATTTGGGCTGGAAGGCACCTTAAAGCCCAGCCAATCCCAATTCCTGCTGTGGGCAGGGACACCTTCCACTAGACTAGGGTGCTCCAAGCCCTGTCCAACCTGGCCTTGGACACTTCCAGGGATGGGACAGCCACAGCTGCTCTGGGCAACCTGAGCCAGGGTCTCCCCATCCTCACAGGGAAGAATTCCTTCCCAATATCCCATCTAACTCTGTCCTCTGGCAGTGGGAAGTTATTTCCCCTTGTCCTGTCACTCCAGGCCCTTGTCCCCAGTCCCTCTCCAGCTCTCTTGGAGCCCCTCCAGGCACTGGCAGGAGCTCTGAGGTCTCTCCTGATCCTTCTCCAGGTGAGCACCCCCAGCTCTCCCAGCCTGGCTCCAGGGCAGAGGGGCTCCAGCCCTAAAAGCATCTCCATGGCCTCCTCTGGGCTTGCTCCATCTGCTCCATGTCTTTCTTGTGCTGAGGACTCCAGACCTGGATGCAAAGCAGAGAAAAAACAAAATGGCCTTGCTTTAAAGCCCTTGAACCAGGGTATTTTCAAGTTGGTGTGTTACATTTGTTAGCGAGGCCCTTTTGGTTTTGCAGTTTTTACATCCATTTATTTTGCTTAGTTGTGGTTTCCTTACTTTACCTGGTGAAATCCTGCTTCATCTTTAGGTGCATTTAGAGGATTTGCTACTAGGGCCTGTTTCACAGGTCTGTTATTGCTCATCTTATCCCTACTTGGACAGGAGTTTGGTAAGGAACAGAACACCCTAAGAGTAGACTTGGAATTTGTTGAAGGAATTTGGAGGCTTATAAGCAAGGTGAACCCACAGGGATCATCCACCTGGATTTCCCAAAGGTATTTGGCAAGGTCCCTCAGCAAAGGCTTTTGAAGGAAGGAAGCAGCCCTGGAGCAGGTGGCAAGATCCTTACAGGGGAAATTGTTTGCTAAAAGGTAAAGAACAAAAGGGAGAAAGGAAGAGGGAAGAGACTGGGTAATAAAAGAGATGAAATTTAAACGTACATAAATATAAAATGGTGCACAGGGAGAAAAACCAATTTTAACTCTATTTATAAAACAACGGGTTCCAAGTTAAGTGTTACTGTCTGAAACGTCGGGGTTGTTACAGACTGTGCTGTGAAAATGTCAGTTCTGTGGTCAGCAGCCATCCAGAGTAAACTGTGTGTGTCCATTGTGGGGGAAAACAGAACAAAACACCCCCTGCTCCTTCCAGCTGCAGGCACCTGGGGAAGCTGAGCTTCCCTGGAGCTCTGGGGTGTTTTGGGTGGGAAGGGACATTCCTGGAGGGTGTGAGGCTGTGCAGGGCTGCTCTCACCCAGCCCTGGGGGGTAAATCCTGCAGAGAGAGAGGGGGAGCTCTGTGCAGACCCTCCTCTGCCTTGAGGGCATAACCAAAGCATCCTGCCTTTTTCCAGGGGGTCACCTTGGGGGCTGCCAAGAGCCCCATCTCCTGCATCACCTGTGAAAGTCGGTGTGCTGACCTCTGCCAGCAAAACTAAAGTAGAATTTCTACATTGTTGTTTT
>VWZP01005863.1:164028-235437 GCA_013396995.1 Dicaeum eximium | reverse complement strand
TTTAATATGTAAGCTGAGAAGATTCTCTTGGAGGCTGGTAGCTGTTGGGAAGGTGAATCTCTGCTGAGCTGGAGGGAGCAAGTGGTGGAGAAGCACTGCAGTGTCAGTTCCTGCCTGGAATGCTGGAAGTCCCAGCAGGCTCCAGGCTCGGTGTCTTGCCCTGCCCCACCAAACTGGGACAGAGGGAGAGGCAGAAAATCTACCACAAGCCCCACCAGGCTGGTGACCAGGTTCTGAAGCTCAGGTCCTGGTGCCTTTCCCAGGCAGGTCCTGGGTGCCAGTTATTTTCTGTAAAATTAGGAGCAACTTCTTTGTGAAGACTGGAAAATCCAGAAAAAATCTGGTCTCTCTGTTGGTGTCTGGAGCTGGTGTTTACCAAGGCTGCTGTGGAGGAAGGAATTGCTGTTCCTGGAGCCCTGCCTGGCTCACAGCACTGCTGCTGCTGCTGCTGCTCAGTGAGTGCTGAGCTCGGGGTCCTCTCACCAGCTGTTTCTCAATAAAGCCCCCCTGGCTGTCCTGAGCTGTGCTCCCACCTGCAGCCTCCAACACGTCTCTGAGTAGCTGTTGTGGTGCTCTTTCCAGACTTGGAATCAGGGTTATGGGCTCACATCTCCCACACACACATCATGAGGTCAAGCCTCAGTATTCAGCAATTAATCTGACATCCCCTCAGTTTTTGAGGGCTTGCAGTGGCACTGCAAAGGGCAGGAGCTCCCTGATTTCCTTTTGCCAGCCTTTCCCAAGCTTGCTTAGCAGTGCCACTGGGATGGAGAATACCTGTTCCTCTGCTCCCACCTTGGCTGAAGTAACACCAGCTGAAAAAGAAGGAAGGTCTGGGTGCATTTGGTTGTGCATCTAATTAGAGCAGTGCAAAAGCCTTCATCCTGTTTGAAACCCTGCAGCTTCCCAGTGCTCATCCCTTGTCCCCTGGGTCTCCTGTGAGGAGCACTGAAGGAATGGCACTTAACCCTGTCTCGCTTCACTTGGTGCTCTAATTGCCCGGGGCTCTTGCATCTGCCCCCTGTAATTGGGATCACTTTATCCCTGGTTCATCCTCCCTAATCCTACAGATAACCCTTCAGTTTGCTGTTCCCCACAGTGGAGGATTGCTGCTCAGCTTGCCAAAAAACCACTCCTTCCCCAGGGTAAGGAGAAGCCAGACTCAGCTGTGCCAGTGCTGGGCAGCACCAGGACCTTCCTTCACATCCAGCACCTTCTCTGGACCTCACATCCTCTTCCTCCTCCTCCTCCTGCCCTTCCTACATCCCCCACCTTCTCCAGACATCCCAAATTTCCATCACTTTGGCCATCACGAGTGAATTTAAAACTGTTTGGAAGGAAAGGCTTGGGATAATGTCCATCCATTTCAAGCTGTGTTTTGTCAGTGCAGTGGCAGTACAGGACACTGGGGGAGGGACATGGGCTGAGAGAGGGAATAGAGAAGGGACGAGGATGTTCTGTCTGTCCAGATGCAGCACTGCCATGTGGGCACTGGGAGGGGACACCAGAGCCCAAGTAGTGGTCCCAGCCACCAGCACCACTGGGACCAGGAGCCTCAGGTCTCCTCTCTCTGCTGATTCAGTGGGGGATACGAGGCTGCCATGGTGTGAATGTGAGAGGTGAGGCTGTGGTGCTGCAGATGCCACATCTGGGGTGAGCACTTAGAGCTGAGTTTGCAGCTTGAACTCTGACCCCTGCTGCTGAAGGGGAACATGTCACCTCCAGCCCTGCTCTCCTGAACAGTGACATGTGCTGAGAAGGGCATTGCTAATGAATTCCCTCTGCCATTTCCCAGGAGAACTGGGTCATCTCATCCCCACCAACCAGCACCTCCTTGCAAAGTTATGGAACTGTAAATCCAGCAGAAGCTTTCAGGGCCTTTAGGACACTAATTAGCTTTCATGGGTCTCACCTGGGACTTCCCTCGATCCACACAGACCCAGGAACCACCTGAGCTCAGCCCTGGGCCTGTAGTCTGTCATTGATCTGTGTTGTGGGAGCTCAGCAGTGCCTGGCTGAGTGACTGGCTTGACCTGGCCCCATGCCCTTCTCCTCACTACGGACCTGCCAGGATGATGTCTGACCCTGGTTACCCCACCAGACCTCACCCCAACCTTCCCTCAGCCCCTGAGAGTATCCCTGTGTAAATATGGAACCTGGAGGGATCCCTGCTGGCTGCAGGCAAGGGACAAGAAGAGACAGAGCACCACCTGTGCCTTGGAGCCTGCTGAGCAAATGCTTCCAGTTTCACCTGGAAATGATGCCTCAGGTTTTAGCTTTTATATTTTTCAAATTCTCTGCTGCTTTAGTGTGGAGGTCTGAGCTTCATATTAGGGGATGGTAGGTCAGCCTTCACAAGGCATCAGTTTTCACTTCATTTGAGCCCCCACTGTCTGTGTTCCTGGCATGGCTGGGCACCACTCCATCCCTTTAATGGAAAAGGAGGAGCTCATGGGGAACATGATTATCCATGGAAGGTTTGGGTGTAGGAGTTAGGAAATAGTGGTCTGCAAATTCTCAGAGGGAGTGGAAAAGGTGAGAAGTGATACACAGGCTGTGGTGCTCAGGCTTCGCAGTAAGTGGGATCCTCTGGGAGGCTGCTCTGGGAAGTGAAGGAGCTGGGCAGAGCTGGCAGGTCCTTAAGGACAGGATCCTGGGATTATCCATCCCGCTAATCAGGAGCGCAGCTACACGTACTGGGAGATGGGTCTGAGCTGAACTGGAAGCGAAGCTCATGGCTGAGCTCCAAAAGGCAGCAGGGAGAAGGCGCAAGCACGGACGGGCTGTGAGCGAGAGATTTGGGAACGGGGGTCGGACTCGGCGGTGAGTGTGTCACTGTTCACCTCCGCGGCGGGTCTGGCACGTCTCCCGAGCGCTGGGACGGCTCCCGATGGGCAGAGCGGAGTGTGCGGGGCCGGTACCCGACGGGCAGAGCGGAGTGTGCCGGGCCGGTACCCGACGGGCAGAGCGGAGTGGCGGCTCGGGCGGGGCGGGGCGGTGCAGCCCGGTCCCGCCCGGTCCCGCCCCGTGCCTATAAGCGGGAGCGGCGGGCGCGGGCCCCGCGGCGGCGATGGCGCTGCGCTGCCTCCTGCTGCTGCTCTGCGGAGCCGCGCTGGGACCCGCCGTGCACCTGGACTTCGCCGAGCACCGCAGCCAGGCCGCCAAGATCAAGGTCAACCCCCGCGGCAACCTCTGGGCCACAGGTACCGGGCGGGGGGCGCGGGGACACGCGGGATGTGCGGGGCGCGGCACCTCCGGCCGCCTGTGCGGAGCCCGCTGCTCCCACGAGGGGAGGGGGATGCTGGCAGTGCCACGATGGGCAGGGGGACCCCAGGGCAGGTGTGAAGTCACCTCCCCCTGCATCCCCGGCCAGCAGGTCCAACATCCCCGACAGACTGACATCCAGTCTGGCATCCCTGGATATGGGGTTCAGCATCCCTGGGTGGCATCTCTGTAACCCCAGAGATCTTGTCGGCAGGAACAGAGAGGGAAGTTTCCCAAAAATCCCATGTGGAGTGAGGAGCTGGGATTTCTGGGTTTCTCTTGGCTGAGCTGGTTTGAGCATTAGGTCGCTCGGTGCTCCTCGTTGGCTCCTGCCGGTGCAGGGTGGGCGGTGACAGCTCAGCTGGAGCCCCGCGTCCCCCCGGACACACCGGTGTGGTGTTGCAGGTCACTTCATGGGGAAGAAGAGTGTCACAGGCTCCCCACACCTGGAGACTCCGGAGGAGCCTGCAGTGCCAATGGTCTTCGGTCCCTCTCTGCGAGCCTTGCTGGAGGACATGATGGAACTGCTGACCAGGGAGCTCCTGAAAATCCTCCTGCAAGAAAGGCTGTTGGATGAGAACCAAGGGAAATATGACCTCACTGGCCAGGTGAATATTGACTTAGATGGAGGGAGATGCTCAGAGCAGGAAGGTGGAGGAGCTGTGCTGGAGATGGGAGCACCTGCACAGCTGCTAGAGGTGCATTCCCTGCTTTACCCTCCTTTTAGCCCTCCTTGAACCACTTCTAGAGACTAGCCATGAAGGGAGAGAGGAGAAGTGTGCTGAGGCTTGTACCTAGCTGGGCAGTGACAAACAGTCCCAGGTGCTTGGGAAGGGTGTGAGGATGGGCAAGTAACACTGCAATGGAGCTGTGACAGTGGTGGTCTCCAGAGATTGTTAAAATGCATCTGTGTCTTCCTCAGCCAGATGCAGAGGAGGATGGTGTTCCCTTTTCCAAGGACAGGGAAATCCTTTTCCCCTCTTATTTCCACAGCAGGAGCCCAAGAAGGATGCAGTATGTGAAGGGAAAGGGATCTGTCAAACAAAGAGCTTTGGCTCTGTGTCACTGTGGTTGGGATCCCTCAATGCTGAGGGCACAAAGCCTTGCAGAGAGTAGGTGTGCGTTGGTCCTGCTGCTGCAGAGCAGGATTTGGGGAGCAGGGAGAGGGCAGGAGCTCCACTCGTCCCACTGTGCATCAGCAGATCCTCCCTGTGGCTTTTATCTTGGAACTCACTCAGCTCCTAGTGGAAAACCTGCCCCTGGGAGCAGAGCACAGGCACAGATCCTCAGGCAGGATGTAGAGATCAAATTGCTCCGTCCAGGCATGGAATTTCTGCATCCATAAATGGAATTAGTCTGTGTGGCTCTGCTTGTCTGCTGCCTCCTGCACACTTCCCTGGTGGTCTCACCCTTTCCAGTCACTGCAGGAAGTAACTGGGAGTCTAAAAAGGATGAAATCCTCTTAAGTCAGTCCCACCTGTGCCAGATGCATGAGGAGCTATCCAGTAGCCCTGCATGCAGGTAAAGCTATTTCTGCTATGCAGGGTTAGGCAGGGCTTGCTCCTCTGGGGCACAGGTGGAGCTGAGAGCCACTGATTGTTCAAGCCCCTTTTGGACTCACTTTTAGCAGATTAAGGTAAACTGATGCATCCCAGGGAGCTGTTCCCATTGGGCAGAGGGCTTTCCACAGCAAAGATCCATCTGGGCATGGCTGAAGGCACCAGCCCACCCCAGTCCCTGTGCAGTGTGCTGGGCTGGGCTGCTGCTGTGTTCACTTCTCGGATGGAGCTGGAAAGGAGATGAGGGCTGTGGAGGTTCTGGACCCTTCCCCATGCCCCTTTGAGCAGGAGAGCACTTTTTGAGAGGATGGGAGCTGTGGTAGATGTGCTGCCCTGCCTTGTCTCTGAGTGTGTGGTGTGAATTTGGTAAAGGTGCTCCCTGGGGCTCACCTTGCAGATGTGTCTGTGCAAAGGCTGCCCAGAGTGCTGCTGCTGTGCCACAGGTTCCAGCTGGGTGCCAGAGCCCTGCCAGCCCTGCCAGGGCTCATTCCCAGCGCTCAGGGGCGGGTACTGGCCGGGTGCAGGGTGATTTGGCTGTGGCCATGCAAGGTGGGATGCTGTGCCCACATGTGGCATCACAGCTGAGCTGCTCGATGTGCACCTGGCTCCTGCCCCTCATTTTCTCTTCCCAAAGCCTGAAGCCTCTCCTTGGCCAGTGCCCTGGTCCCCTTGGTCACCTTGCTGGGTGCTGTTTGTGGTTTTGCTCCTTGGGCACCTCTGAGCACCTCACTTCCCCAGCTCCTGCCCTCCTGCTCCTTTCTCCCAGCCATCCCCAGGGCATCCTCACATCTGTGCTGTTGTGGATGTTACAGAACTGCTTCTCCCCAGTGCCTCTGAGTGCTGTCCACGCTATACTGTTCTGTGTGACCTTAGTTTGTCTTGCTCTGGTGGTTGTCACAGTGCCAGTCCGAATTCCTGCCGAATTCCTGACAGTTTTCCCCTCAGCACGGCTGTTGTTGGACACCAGGTGTCAGCCTGAACTGATCTGTGTGCCGTGTTCCCACCTTCCTCACGGGCTTTTCCATAGCTCTGCCCCGGTGAACTCCCGGTCCGTGCCCTGCTCAGGATCTGTCACCTCCATCCCAACTTTCCAGCCGTGTGTGGCAGACAGGGCTTGGCTCTCAGCGTGCTGGGGCTTCCCAGTGCTGCCACGTTGCTCTGTGTGACAAAGATTGGGCTGGCAGAGGAGGATCCTTCCCATCCTTTGCCATCTCTTTGGGTGTGTGGATTGATTCCCCGGGATGCAGAGACCATGTGCATGGCCTGGAGCAGCTCCAGGGGTATGGGCAGAGCCTGTGCAGCTCTGGGACCTGTGGTCAGTGCCAGTCCCACAAACCCCTCTATGACTCTTCCCTGCTGTGTTTTCTGTCTCTCTTTGCCTTCTCACTTTCTCTGCTGAATGAGGCTCTCCCTGCAGCTCAACCCAGCGGCTGCTGCCTCACTGGGATGAAGTTTCCCTCAGACATCTGAGTTGTGGTTCAGCTGTTGGAGCATGGATGGGGTGGTTGTGTGCATGACCCCACGTCTCACTGATGTGTCTCTTGTTTTGTAGGAGACAGGGCTTTTAACAAAGGTGCTGGAGAAGTACTTTTCAAACTGAAGAGGTCTGCAAGGTTGGCTGTGCGTGGTGAGCAGAGGAGAGCACCACCCTCGTGGGTTTCTACAGCAACATCACTTTTATTTATTCTTTCTGAAACACTGTTAGTGATGGTGTGTGTGACAAGCAGAGCCTCCCTGTATAGTTCATGTATGTTTTGTGTTTCTTGATGTCTGATGTGCCCGTGTGAATAAAAGTGGCTCTTTGCACAGACTCTTCTGTGGGGGTAGGAAGGCAGACCCCCAGGGCTTGTGCAGGGGAATGGGGAGAGGGAGCACCTTGGGGCAGGGTGAAGGGAAGCTCCTGGGTCTCAGAGGGGTTGGATTCAGTGCCTGCAGCCTCTGCTCACTGAAGGAGACCCTGACATGATTAAACAGCACACTTGGGTGAGCTGATCACACCACTCACCACTGCAGCATCTTTGTGACCCTCCTTGCTGGGAATATTCCCAGCCAAATCCTGTCCTGGCAGTGGTGGGATTCTGGCTCAGTCACAGTCCTGGCCTTGTGGCACCTCAGGGTTAACCACAGCTCCTTGGCCATCAGACACTGCCTGATGATGAGGCTGCTTTGTGCTTGGTGACCCTCAGCTCATGCATGAGTTAAACACCCCCAGGGCAGAGGCACAGCTCCAGGGCCCTTTGTTGTGCAGGGTGGCTGCAGGAGGGAGCTGGGGCCTGGCTGAAATGGGAGATGGAACAGTCCCATGAGCACACTCTGGTTCTGTACCTTCTGAAAGTGCTGCTCCACATGCACCCCATGGCTGCCAGCACCTGTGGGGGTCATGGGGTCACAGAATGGGTTGGGTTGGGAGGCACACCTTGTGGCCATATTCCAGGGGCAGGGACACCTTCCGCTATCCCAGCTTGCTCCAAGCCCTGTCCAGCCTGGCCTTGGACACTGCCAGGGATGGGGCAGCCACAGCTGCTCTGGGCACCCTGTGCCAGGGCCTCCCCACCCTCCCAGGGAGGAATTCCTTCCCAATATCCCATCTAATCCTGCCCTCTGGCAGTGGGAAGCCATTCCCTGTGTCCTGTCACTCCAGGCCCTTGTCCCCAGTCCCTCTCCAGCTCTGCTGGAGCCCCTTCAGGCACTGGCAGGGGCTCTGAGGTCTCTCCTGATCCTTCTCTCCTCCCAGCTGAGCAATTGCTGCTGTGTCAGCCTTTCCTAGGAGCATCTCCATGGCTCTGGAGATGTCCCCAGGAAGAGCAAAACCTGGCAGCAGAGCCCAGAGTGATGCCATAAACCAAACCATAAACTTTTACACTCTGCTCTCCACAATTCTGATGATAAATTCAACCTGACCCTTTGCCCAAGAACAGGAACCTCGGAGCCACATCACACCAAGCCAAGGGATGATCCAGCCTCTGAAGATGCTGAGAACTAGGAGAGGGATCAAAGGCATGCTAGGAGACCTTCCCACCATGCTCCCTGTCCTTTCAAGGATAGTTCAGATCCTGCAAAGCCTCCTCTTCCTCACTGGAGCAGCCTCTGGGAAGAGCAGCACCTTGAGCCCCCCAGGTTGTCCATCCTGCAGGTGAGCAGCCACCTGCAGCACCACCTGCAGCTGTTCCCTTTGTGTCCTTCATGGTCTCCTACCCACCAGCTTTGCTAAGAGGTTTTCCACTGTCCTGCAGCCATTCATGCAGGAATCCTTCCTCTAATGTCTACCTTTTTGCCAAGACTCACTGCTGTGTTCTGGGATGTGGGTGACCCCCAGCTCACCTTTTCATTAGCTGGAGTAAAGCTTTGACTTAAAACTAATTATTAGCAAGTAAAATAATGACACTGTGCATTGTGTTTGACACTGGAGGAAACCAGATGCCCCTCAGCCAGCAGTGTGGGGGACTGGCAGCCTAATGGGGCTCCTGCCTTGGTGTGTCAGGGGCCCTGAGCTCAGACTGGGTTATGGGGGCTCAGACACCCCCCTGGGTGAAGGCTGGCTCCACTGCTCAGCTGCTCAATGTTTCTATTTATCCCTCACAGGCAAGCAACTGCTCAAGCCCTAAATCGCTATTCCCTCTTGAATTTAGATTACAAACTGAGAGGGCCAGGAAAGCTTTTGAGGCAGCTGATAATTTTGTGGTGATTTGCTGGCCCTGCCCTGTCATCCACCTTTCTGACATTTACCTGCTGGCCCACAGCGTGCACAGGCTCAGCACAGTGTCCTTTATCTCACCAGGTCATGCTCTTTGGAAAGTTCCAGGACCAAAGCTTTGTGCCCAAGCTCAGGAAATGAGTAAATTGTTCATTGTGGGATTCTTCCCAGCTCTGATTTGTTTCTGTTGCTCCTCTGGTTTGAGGACAGCCCTCCATGCTGCTGCTGGGCTGCAGTCCTTGCTCACAGCTGTTTGTGCACCCTGCAAGCAGAGATGCAGCCAGGCCCCTCAGGCTCACTGGGGTGAATTCCCTGGGGTGTTCCCATATTTCTTTGGAGGCCCTGAGAGCTCATGGGCAGCTGTGCCCATTGCTGCTCCTGGGCTTCCCCCCCAGCCCCAGGGGTGGGAAAGGAACATGAAGGGAGATCAATGGCCACGAGTCACCTTTGGCTGTGTGTTTGGCCGTGGCACTGGCTCAGAGCAGGAGCTGGCTCACGGGGATGTCAGGGAAAGTCCCCTGCCACCGCTTGGTGTCATCGCTGTGCCAGGCTCAGTGAGGTGCTGCCTGTGTGCTCCTGCACAGACATCAGAGCCGGGCTGGGCTGCTCCCCCCTCTGAGGGGCTGGAGCCTCTCTTCCCGAGGAGAGACCAACGAGCCAGGCAGTGGGGAAGGGAGGGAAGGAAGCAGAAAGGGAAGCAGGGAGCAAAACAGTCACATTCCATCGCCATCCCCCACACTCCTCCAGGGAAAGCTCTTCATATCCTGATGGGAACATCAAATCCTGACCTGACCAAGGTAAATCCAGCCAGGACAGAGACTGGGACAACCCAAGGAGTGGTTTCCAGAGCTTGGCACTGTATCCAAATGATTTCCAAGAGCAGGGCATCCTAGTGCAGAGGAGGTGAGGTTAAATCANCAGCTGTGTTTCTTTTCCTTTTCAGCCCTTCTGGGGAGGCAGAGGGGTCCTTGGGGGAGCTGAACCAACATGAGAAAGGACATTAAAATCCACCAGCTTTGGCTGCTTTGAGGACAGGACCCAGGCCAGAAATCCAAGAGGTTCCCAGCTGCTGTGTGAATTCTTTTCTCCCCCTCCCCAGAGACAAAGAAGGGCAGCCACAACCTTTTCCTCCCAGCCACATTTTGAGGTGAGGGTGGGGTGTAAGGTTTAATTTTTTTTTTCTGTGCTTTGTGAGTATCTTGCTTTGTTAATAAACAGTTTAACAGTTTTACTTTTTTTTTTCCACTTTCATCCCCCAGTATCCATTTCTTTCATTGGCATAAGAAAAGAGAGTTACTGAAGCTGTCTCTCCACGAGGAAACACTCATCCCAGGGCATTTCCTCCTGAAATTTGTCTCCAGAACCGAGCCCATCACCCATCAAAGCTTTTGTGGCACCCAGAGCTGGCAGTGAACATGCACAGGAGACCTGGCCAACCCCAAATCTGCCTTGGACATCTTCCACCACCACGTTCACCCTGCTGATCTGAGATCTGGAAGCTCACACCCCTCAGGAGGTGGTGTGAACGGATTCCAAGCCTGGCAGGGAGACGTAAGACAGAGGAGTTTCCATGGAAAAATGTTTATTGCTCAAAACTGGCCTCTAATGCCAGGGATTACCAGAGAAAGCTCTCTAAGCTGCAACCAGGGATGAAAGTGCTAATTACCACACAGGGCATCATTAACAAGCCCCAGCAAAGCTGTGAAAAGTTCAGCTCCCTGATGGTTACATTAGACCTGGAGGAAGGGCTGTTATCTGTGGGGACAGGGTTCCCCAGGCTGGGACAGTAAAATCCCTGTCAGCTAAAACACATCCCACAGCTGATGCCCTTCCCAAGACCCACACCAGAGCAGAAGAGCTCTGTCAGACGAGGGAGATGCTCTGGGATGAGTCTGGAGGGGCAGTTTGGGAGCTGGCAAATCCATCTGCTCTCTGCTGGAGAGCAAAGCCTGTAGCAGATGGAAGATGGGAAGTGACATCCTTCCCTTCCCCTCTCCTCCCAGGGTCTCAGCTGAGACCCTCTCTGATCCCTTCTCATGTGCCTGCTGCAGAGCTGGGATGGGGCAGCCTGGAAGGGCCACTTGGGTCTGTCAGCAGCAGAGCACAGCTGGAGCTGCAGCCCCCATCCAAGCTGGGATCCCAGGAAGGAGCAAGGGAAGGAATGGGACCAGCCCCAGCCCCTTCCCCACTCAGACATGGGTCTGAGTGCCCATGTGGGGTCAAACATGGAGCCTCTGGGGGGGAGGGAATATCTGGGAGGACAATGGGACAGCTTGGTTTGTGTCCCCTGAGCTTCTGAGAACACGTGGAAACCTGTAACTCTGGCAGGAGCTGGGAGGAGCTGCTCGGGACTCCAAGTAGAGATAACCAAGCACCCAAAGCAAGATGCTCTTCCTGTCATGTGCCACAGAAGGGCTAGACCACGTCCAGAGACTTGTTCCTCTCCTGCATGGTGGCTCTGGGAAAGGGTGAGGGCTGAGCTCAACACAATTTCTAGGTGAGGATGTCCTCAAAGTGTGGCTGAAACCTCTCCTGTTTCAGTTCCCACCAGGATGATGTGTGGCTCCTGCTGAGCTCTGCTTCCATCTCCCGGCAGTCCTTAGTGAGTAGCAACACCTTCTCCTTCTCTCCAAATGTGTAACTTCCAAACAGAGCTGGAAAAAATAGATCCTTCTTGCCAGAATATCTAGAATATCTAGAGCCAGACCAAGGCCACAGCAGCCTCTCTGCTCATCAAGGTGGCACTGATCACCCGGGGTCCCTCCTTCCTTCCTTCCTCCTGTCATTCCCTTCAGGCTGCTCCATCCAGCTGTGGCAAAGATTCCTGGGCAAGGATCCTCAGGATGGGCTTCATCACTGCAGAGCCCCAGCTCCACCCCAGCTGCAGCCTTGTCCCTGCCAGGGAAGAAGACAGGGGGTGATGGGGACAGCTATGGGGCAGAGGCACCACATCTATCTTCCTGGCTCCACTGGGTCAGGCAGAAATCTTCCTTGTCCATCCCAAAATCCCCTCCCTGCCCAGGCATGTTCCCACTCTTTCCTCACTGCACTTCCCAGCCCTGAGAGGTCGCTGACCCAGCACTCCACATCCGCTTGCACAAGAGGTGATGGTGCTGCTCCCCTTGCCCCCACCTCCCTCCTGACCTGGATCCAGTGACTCAGCTCTAATCTGGGATCCATCTCCAGAAGCTTCCCAAAGAAGAGGGCTGCCCCAGCAAGGGCAAGGCGCTGACAGTGGGAGAAGAAACTCCCTGGAAAATGTGTAATGTTTCCTGGAAAATGTGTGATGGAATACACACCTTTACTGCCTGCAGAAATACTCAGAGAATTTAAAACTTAAAAAGGAGGAAAACAGAAACACCCAGTTGTAATAACAGCCTCTTCCTATATGCAGAGTGCTGGGTGAGGGGTAAATCGAGCAGTTTTCTCACACTTCCCAGGATGTGATCTCATCAGCCCTCCGGGGAGGGGAGCATCCCACTGCCACCATCATGCTGCATTTCCATCACTGCTGGTGACAGATGAGAGGGCCAGAGCATTTCTGGGAGCTCCCCTGACGTCCTTGCACACAAACCTTGTGTTGCTGGTCACCTTTAGAGAAGCAGAGGAACTCCCTCCCCCTTGTTTTCAATTTTGGGAATAAGCAATCTCCCCAAAGGACAGGTTTGTGACGCTTGTCCGAACAGCCCCAGACCCGCCGTGCCTCAATCCCTTCTGAAGGCAAACTCCATGCATTGGTTTATCCAATCCAGTGCAGGGCTCATCCCTCTGCTGCCTCTCCCGGCTCCAGGGAGTGCAACGAGGAGAGCTTTCCTCATCCCACACGTCACTTCACATGGTTGCATCTTCCCCATCTTGATTAATCTAATCCTGCCAGTCACCAGCCACCTCCCCAGTTATCCTCTCCCACACTGGAGGGAGAGGTGGTTCCACCTTCCCAACAGGTCCAAAGCCCCAGGGTGTCCATGTGATCACCCCTAAGGATTTGCTCCATTTGCTGTGATGTCCCCCTGTGTTTTGCAGAGGCTATCAGAGCTGGAGCTGGTGCCAGGTCCCCCCCAGGCAGCTCTGCAGCACATCCCTGCACACATTCCCCAGCCACATCACCCTGGACACCCTTGCATTTTTTAAAAGAACTCCTGGGGAGGCATTCAGTGTTCAGGCTGGGTCAGACCAGTTGGGGATTTGAGGGGAAATGGCAAAGTCTTTGCCCAAAAAATGCCTTTATTTCCTCCTGGGTATGAGTGAGTGAAAACTGAGTGAAAACTCGTTTTTACCTCCCTCTGCCAATGGGGTGAGTACCCAGCCAGCCCATTCACTGGAATGCAAAAAAGAAATATTCAGGGGATGGCTGTGCCAGTTTCAGAGGGAAGACCCCAAAGGTGGGTCAGGAGAGTCTTTCTGCCACGCTGGTCCTCAGTATCAACACAGCCTTCTTCAGCCAGCTGAAATGCCAAAGTACAGCAGCAAACCCCAAAAGCTTGAATTTGCACCATCTCCCTGCCATGGCCAGGTTACAAACCTGAGCACCTTCTGCACAATGGGGCTGGGAGCACCTCGGGACACCTTGCCCGGTGACACCAACAGCTCAGTCAGGGCCTTCCAGGGAAACTCCTGAAGAGTGTCGCTTCGAGCCAGATCTTATGAGCTCTCAGCGATCCTTTCATACCCAGAATAGCCCAGCCACCCGGATGGCTTCAAAATGAGCAGGATGGCTCTTGCGGTGATGTTTGAAACAGAAAAAAGGTTTAATAAGAAACAAAATAACAAACTCTTTACAGAGAAAAGCCCTGCCAGGGCAAGAGATGCTTGCTCCTGCTAAGCACCCCACAAAAGCCATCAAATCTTTTGTTCTGTCCCTTTTCTACCCAATGGCTCAGGTGGGACTTTTTGGCTCTGGCCCAATTGAACAGCCCCAAGTTTGAGGTGAAGGGCAAAGGGTCCGATGAGCTGTGTCTGTACCAAATTTGAAGAGAAGTTTCTGGAGTTTTTGCCTTTTTTAGGAGACAAAGAGTACGTGGGAATTCTATTGTAATTTGGTCACTCTGTTAACAGAAGGCACACTGCTACAAACTCCCCCCGGGATGGGGTCAGGAGCAGGGAGAGCAGGGAGGCCACGCAGCCACAGCCCGCGCCCGATGCTCCCAACTGGGAACTGCACGGGCAGGGCAGGCGAGGCTTTGGAGAGCTCCGCTCCCACCGGGATCCAGAGGGGCCTGGCAGCTCCAGGGGCTGCGTGCCCTACGGAACTGGGCTTTTTATATTCTGCAAGAAAAGTCCAGGAGGTGAAGGCAAACCCTTCCCAGGGCTGAGCCCGCCCGTGGCTCAGCGTGCCCTGAGCAGGAGCGCAGGAGCGCTGTGGGTTAGGCTGGAGGATCCGGAGGCGGGCACTCTAAAAACACTGCCAGAAACACAGCCCTGACTCCACGCCAGCCTTGGCAGGAAGTGCGGGCAGGAGGGCAGGCAGCGTCCCGGCTCATCCCGGTGTATCCCGGCTCATCCCGGCTCATCCCGGCTCATCCCGGCTCATCCCGGGGCATCCCGGTGTATCCCGGCTCATCCCGGCTCATCCCGGTTCATCCCGGTGCATCCCGGCTCATCCCGGCTGCAGCGGAGGTAGGCTCGGCGTGGGGAAGGGGATGAGGGTGTTTGTGCAGCTGCTGCAGGGACAGCCCCCATTCCCGGGGGATCCTTTCCCAGCAGGAAAGGGAGCTGCTCAAGGGCTGTGGTAAAAACAGCGTTTGGTCACAGCGCTGCCAGGGACAGGAGCTCCTCTGGCCCCTCCGGGTCATTCCCGTCTCCCCGGGCGATGAGGAGTTAATTCCGCAGGGGCTCAGCAGCCCGATGGGGCTCAGCCGTGTTTGTGCAGTGATTCACGCAGACGGGGAGCAGCCTGTTGGATAGAGCTGACCTAGGGAGGGTGGGAGCGCAGGGAGATTTCAGGGATGGGAATCAGGAGGGGAATGAACGGCCCAGCGGTGTTCGCACGTCTTGCTGTCCCTCTTTGGGGACAACCTGGGTATTGCAGCCGATGCCCTGGTGGCTCCAGCCCGGCTTTGCTGCGGGCTGTACGTGGGAAGATGAAGGGTTCCCGTGGGAGACACCTGAGTGCGTGCCCAGCGTGGGGCTGAGATGGTTCTGTGGGGGAGGCTGGTCGGAGTGGGTGTGTGGAGATGATTTCCTCACCACTGTCTCTCTGGGTGCCAGTTTTGAGTCCTTCCAGGCAGCAGGATGACACTGTGGGATGGCTCCTACCCCTTCTACCCCGGAGCCAATGCCTGCTTCCCCTTTGACACCACCCGGGCTGTCATTGTCACCGTATTCCTCTCCGTGCTGGTCACGTTCATCATCATCCTGCCAGGGATCCCCGGCAGGGGGGTAAGTGGAGGGGCAGGAGCAGTTCCCATCTCTGGTCCCTGCCTATGTATCCCACATTCCTCCTCCTTCCCAGCCTCCATAACAGACTTGGCAAGCAAACCTGCCCACAGGCTCGTGGCCAGAGCTCTGGGATCTCCAGAGTGCCACAGGGCATGAACACACATCCCAGAGACACCACACTCCACCACCCCAGATTTCTGAGGAAGCTACATCTGATCTTGGCTGGGTTTCTCTGTGAACAAGCCTAAATTATTTCACCAGAATGGAATAGCAGGGTGAGGCTCAAAGATCTCACCCCACCTTCCCAGAAACCTCAATAAAGGAAGGAGGTGTGTACAGGCATGTCCCAGCACTGCTCACTGGGCTCTGTGTGGCCAACAGACCCTGCTGGGAGCCACATCAGCTTGTTGTGTGCCTGGTTTTGCAGCAGGGCTGGTGGTTGAGGGGCTTCTGTCCCCCAGGGGACACTCTACAAATGCCTGGTGGCTCCTTGTTTCTACAGCTGTGGCCGGCTGTCAACACATGCAAACACATGAGGTTTGGATGAGTGTGGAAATTGCAGCTGAGGACTGTTAGAGGGAATGTTTCCAGCCTCCTTCCCAAGAAAAGGGACGTCACAGCTTTCTCCAATGGATTCTTTTGATCTTCTTCCTCTGTGTGCATCTCCCTGCTGCCTCCCCCCAGCACAGCAGGGATGCCCTGGCCACAGGTGTACCCCATCAAAGCACATGGGGGGACTCCCCAGGGGAGGGACAGGTTTTTGTCACCGTTTCATGTCTCTAAATGATGTGCTTGGTGCTGGGGTGCCCTGGTAAGATCTGCTGACACCCGTCCCTCGGCTCTGCTCCCCCCTTACAGCGACTCCTGTGGTTCCTGCGGTGGGTGCTGGGACTCTTCATGGGAGCAGCGATCCTCAGTGAGTGCTGGGGCCTGGGGGAGCTCAGGGGTGCCCAAAGAAAGGAGGGGAAAGGTGGGGGAGGGGGAAGAGATCAGTCAGGGCCAAGTCCAGCCTGCAGGATGAGTTCATGGGGGAGATGGCACATGTCCTGTGTCTGGGGGGTGGTTCCAGCAATTGGTGGGAGGCACCCATCTGCCTCCAGTCTGAACACTGGTGGTCATATCCAGGGCAGTCAGCCAAAGCCCACCACCAGCTTCCAGGGAATTCAGGCACATTGGCAGGGGCTCAGATGAGAAGCAGTGCCCAGACAGTGCCCACACATCAGCCCCACTGCCACCAGGGTTAGGATCTGCACTGGGGCTGGGGAGAAACCAACCCAAGTGGGGCTTTCAGGGCCATGGGTTGGGGTTGATATTGAGGAAGGACACACAGGACTTGTGCCCCTAGGGGCTAACAGCCCAGACCTGAACATGGGGTGAGGTAGGTGATGCTCAGACCATGGTGACCCTCCTGGCTGTAACTAACCCCTGAAGTCTTCACAGATGTGCAGTTCAGCAGGGACTGGGAGACTGGCTGGGTGCAGGCAAACACCTCCTACAAGTCCTTCAGCCCCGTGCAGGTGAGCGCAGACATCGGGCTGCACATCGGCCTGGCGGGGGTGAACGTCACGCTCAGGGGTGAGTCCCACGTCCCCCCTGGAACTCTGCAGTGGCCACGGCCCCAGGAGCTCCACAGCTGCTCTCCGGGCACCCTTGGTCCGTGTGCAGGCTCCTGGGACCTGCTGTGCCCCTGCTCCTGGCTGGCAGTGCCCAGGGCTGGCACAGCAGCACCTCAGCTGGTCCCTCCCGCAGGAAACCCAGTGACCCAGATCAACGAGACCATCGACTACAACGAGCACTTTCCCTGGAGCTTTGGGGCGGATTATGAGCGCAGCTACAGCCAGGGGCTGCACAAGGGGCTGCCCAGCCCCATCCTCTACGTGGCAGAGAAGCTGAGCAGGCAGAGCCCCTGTGCCGTGCACAGGCAGTACCGCATCGCTGCCCACTACGCCTCCCTCACCCTGTGGTGAGTCCCAGCCAGGGCCAGCCCTGTCCTGCAGTGGGGAGCACCAGGGACAGCACAGGGACCTTTATGGAGCCACCCTGGCACTGTAAGGCTGTGCCAAAGCCTTGGCTCTCTGCAGAATCTGGGGTTCTCACGCTTCCTGGCCTTCATAGAACTGTGGAATCGGGGAGTGATTTGGGTTGGATGGGGTCTTAAACTTATGTTGCTCTAACCCCCCACCTGGGACACCTTCCACTATCCCAGGGTGCTCCAATCCCTGTCCAACCTGGCCTTGGACACTTCCAGGGATTGGGCAGCCACAGCTTCTCTGGACAACCTGTGCCAGGGCCTCTCCACCCTCACAGGGAGCAATTCCTTCCCAATATCCCGTCTAACCCTGCCCTCTGGCAGTGAGAAGTTATTCTTCCTCATCCTGTCCCTCCAGGCCCTTGTCCCCAGTCCCTCTCCAGCTCTCCTGGAGCCCCTTCAGGCACTGGCAGGGGCTCTGAGCTCTCCCTGGAACCTTCTCCCCTCTCTGAACACCCCCAACTCTCTTGGCCTGGCTCCAGAGCAGAGGGGCTGCAGCCTTTGCTCTTTTGTCCATGTCCCCAGACTCCTCTTCTGTGTCCTCTGCCTTGATGTACAAAACTGCAGTCTGAGAAAAATTCATGGAAGGGAAAACAGACTCAGCTGTGGAGCCCATGGCTCGAGACCTCTCCCAAGGACCAAGATAAAGAGTTCTAGTTCAGACCCACCGTGAAGGGTTTTCCTTTGCACGTCCAGGTGGGCACAACCCTGCCCAAGGGGAGCAGGAGGGACCATCAAGAGGGTGCTCAGAGCTCATGAAACTTAGAGCCCTCGTGTGTGTTGTGATTGTGGAGTCTCAGAGCACCCCTGTGAGCCTTGGAGGTGGTGGGAAAGGCACTGCAGGGAAGAGAGAGCCTTGCAATCCCCCATGAATGTAGGTTCCAGGTCCCTGTACCCATCTCCTTTTTTATTTTCAGGAAAAAAAATTCTCCCCACCCAAACATTCCTTTATTTCAAGGCAGAAATGTTCATGAATTTTTTTTTCTTTCTTTGTTTTTTCTTGGAATCAGAAAAATTTGTTGGCCTTACCTCCCCAGGGAGCTAAATCCAAGCCCAAGCACAGGGTAGGGCTGGCAGCTGGGTGCACTCCAGGTGCTGAATCGGGTGTGGGCCTGGCTAATGGAGCAGTTCTCCAAACAAAGGTGTCCCTCGATGCCATTGTCCCCAAGAACGTGTGGGAACTGCCTGGGGGTGGCCAGTTGTGGATGATCACAAGAATAAGAAAAAAAGTTATTTTAGACTGTTACAATCTGATGATTAGAGAGATCCTCTGCCCAAATTAAGATGCAAATGAGACCATATGCTGAAGTCAATAGTATGGATTTTATGTCACAGGAAATATGACGCAGACAGAAATAGAAAGAAATAGAAAAGGAAAGCAGGAGGACAGAGTGAGAGACAGATTAAGTAAGAAGGTATGACCACCCATGGAACCAGAGTGTCCCACTGATCCTCTTCTGCTGGTCTTCTCAGGGGTGGGGGTCCCACGGGGCTCAGAGCTCAGGGCAGGCTCAGGTTTAAGGCCCAGGCACCTTCCCTGCTGAGCCACTCGTGTAAGGGAGGACATGGGCATGACACAAAACATCAACATCACCCTGCCTCTCCAGGGTCTGCTTCTTATCAGCCCCTCCCTTATCAGCCTTCTCCCTCATCTGGCTCAAAACCCAGAGCTCCTGGGGTGGTTCCTCTCTCTTATGCACATCACAGTGTTGCCACCACACACCCAAAACCCCTCCTTCCCCCTCATAGTGGAGAGCCCTGCCCCAGCAAAGCACCTGCTCTCTGCAAATGGCCAAATGTTTGAGCTATTAAACATTAACATTTCAGTCTCTCACAGGAACCTCCAGAGATTCCTACTCCAGTCCCACACCCAGAGCAGGGCTGATGCCAAAGCCGTACCAAGGTGCTTGGGGGCTTCAGGAAATTCAATACTGAACATTCCCAGGTGTGGAGATCCCTCTCCACTGCTGTGGGATCTGTCCCACAGCTCCACCACTCGTGTCATCACATAGTTTGGGTTGTAAGGGACTCTTCAGGTCTGGCTGTCCAGCTGTCTGCTGAAGCCAGGCCAGCCAGACCAGGTTGCCCAGGGCTTTATCCCTCCATTGGGATATGGAGGGGAGACCCTGAGTAGATCCTCCAAGCCTGATGTTTTGTGCTCAGTTTTGTGGTCCTTTTGCAGGCTGGCCTTTTGCACGTGGCTCACTTCCATGCTGCTCTTCTCCATGTCCATCCTGCTCTATGGTGGCCACATGCTTCTGCTCACTGCCACTCTGACCCTCTTCTCACTGCTCCTGTTCTCTGCTGCCAGGAGCAGCCTGAAGTGCCCCATCCAGTTCGGCCCAGCTTCCCTGAGAACAGACTATGGGGAATCCTTCTGGCTGACATTAGCCACAGGTGAGTGCTCAGCTTGCTTCTGGGGCTGTCCTTCTCCATCCCTGCAGAGGTGATGGCCCAACAGCTCCTCATCCCTTCTTTCTCCATGGTCACAGAAAATGATAATCTTAGGTTAGAAGATTTTAGATTAGAATTATCAAGGTTTGGGAGAAAAAGAGATGAGCAGTCAAGAGATTTGAATGTTTGAAGTTACCTGCTGGATGGACATTCCCTCTGCCTTGCAGGACCTGCTCCACTTCCGAGCAGCAATTGTTTCCTTTGAGCAAACCAGAATTTTCCATGTTACAGCATCACCTCCAGGGAGACCAGCCCTTTTCCAGTAGCAGGTGCTAACTAATTCCCCCTGGGTGCTCCTCTTTTTCAGGCTAAACAAGCCCAGGGCCTCCAGCCTTTCCCTGTGCAGATCCCAACTCTCTGCCCCAGTTCATTGACCTCTCTTTTGTACTGAGGGCCCAAAGTGGTGCTAGAATTGAGATGGGGAAAGAGAAACCAACACCTTCACCTGCTGGGTGATGCCCCATGTCCCTGGTGTGCAGCTGGAGGGAGCTGGGCCCCAGCAGAACTGCTGCAGTGGTGTCACCATGCACCTCCTGCATTGCAGGGCTGCTGTCCCTGCTCCTGGGGCTGGCCATCATCATCCTCAACTCCCTGCAGCCACAGAGGCTGAAGCTCATCTTCAGCCTGGACAAGAGCAGCGAAGAGGAGCTGTGGGACAGGTCCTGGCTGCCAGCTGAGCCCAGCTGCTCTGCCCAGGACGGGATCGTGGTGCCCCTGGGTGAGCTCTGCCACGGGACAGGCACCCAGCTCTGAGGCACAGGGGGACAGGGAGGGCCTGGGGATGCTGCTCCTGCGTCCACCAAATCCATCAGCAGCCCAGGTGGGAAGAGGCATGACAGGAACCAAGAGGTGGGAATATCCAGAGCTGAAGAAGCGTCTCAAATACAAGTTTACTTTTTTTAAAACTTTCTTTGTTTTTCCTGTTTTACTGCCCTTCCCCTCAGTCCACCCCAACAAACCCTGAGTTCTTCCCAGGATACAGAGATTAAATCAGAACAAACTGGGGAGAAAGCAGACTCAAAGATATGAACCAAAGGAGAAGCAGAGCCCACAAGAGCCCCCTCACCCTGAAGACCCTCAAAAATTCCCCCTGCCCTTGGAGGCTCTTCCCACCAGCAGTCAGGAGTTGCAGATGGAGCTGTGCTCCCCAGGGTGCCCTGTACCCAGCACCTCCTCTGGGTCTGAGGTGAGGAGCAGGATGGCAAAGAGGAACACAATTTAGCAGGATGCTGGAGGTAGGGAGGGAGGGACGGGAGGAGGTGGGAAAGGAGATGCAACTGTGCCTTGGAGATCAGCTGTAACCAATTAGGGAGAGGTGAGCAGCACCTCCAGTCTGGGCTCCTCATGTCAGGGGCAAGAGACACTGAAATTCTGCATGCCCAAGGCAGCCACCCACTCCTGGCTGCTGGCAGCCAGCAGCACCTTGCCCACAAGGCAGGGAGGGTGCACACCTCAGCTTTGCACCCCTTAACCTCTCTGAGGGTTTCACAACCTTTTCTTTCTGTTTTGTGCTCATTTTCCCCTCTATCTCAATAAGTTTGACTTGCCCTTTCACGGGCCTGTTGATAGAGATGTCCCTCTGAGGGCTGTTGCTGTGACCTGGCAGCCACAGGGCAGGGACAAAGAACAGGCAGAGCCCTTTTTGGTCCTCAGTGGAGCACCTAACTGTGGTCAGCCAGTGCAGGGCAGTGAAGTCAAGTCAGTGCACCCTAAATAAGGTATTGGAATATCCCTAGCAAACAAGCAGGGGGAATATGGGAGAACTTAAGTTCCTGGCATGGCCCTGAGCACGTGGGAGGTTTGATGGGAGCTCCCTCCAGCTCTGCAGAGGTTTGGAGAGGAACCACCATGGCCCAGGCCCTCTGGGGAGGAGGCTCAGCCATGGCATCCTCTCCCATCCCTTTCCTGTGGGAAGAGCCTTCAATGAGAACATAGAGGACCCAGCAGGGTTTGGAGCTGCGCTCCTTTGGCTTGGGAGGTCTCAGCCAGGACATTCCCAATGACACCTTGTGGAGATGCTTCAGCCTACAGATGGACTGGATCCAAGGGGCAGCAAACCCCTTTGGTTTAGTGAATTGAAATTCAGCCTCATAAACCTTTCTCTGGTGTCTGGGGAGCAGGGCAGGGGCTGATGCCAGGTTCCATGGTGGCTGCAGTGGCTGCCACCAGGACAGGGGACCACGGTCCTTGCAGAGCCCCAGGCTGTGCCCCCTGAGGTGCTCACAGTGTTTGTTCCATTGCTGGCACTGATTCTGTTTGGATACCAGATTCCCTGGACACTGGGGGACAGAGCCCACCCGGGCCAAGAGCCACGGATTTAGTGGTGGTTACTTTACCTCTTGCTGTCCAACAACACCTGGGTCCAGCCAGGAAACTGAGCTGGGAGCAGGGAGGGAGGAGGTGGGACCTCAAGCACAGCTCTCACAGGGCAAGTGAAGAACCTGCTGTGCCCGACAGAGGCACAATGATCACCCTGAGCAGTGCCCTGGGTGTGCCCTCCGAGTGGTGCCAAGGGAAGAGCCCCTCCAGCTGCACGTGTTCTTGCAGGTGGCCTGTCCCCATGACACAGCCACCCATCTGCCCTGACCTGCCACTGCAGGGTGTGAAGCAACCCCTGCAGCCCCCATCATGGCACTGTCACAGCTCAGACCTGCTGCACAAACCCTCACCACCCCCTGCTTGCTTGGAAGCACACAAGGCACACACAGATCTGGTGTCTCGGTGCTTCAAACAGATCACATTTTATTTAAGTTTTGTTTATTTGGGTTCATGCTCCTGTATGTCTGATACAAGAGGATGAAGTTTTCCTCCTGGTGAGGATGCTCTTGGGCAGGAATCATGCCCTAAAGCAGGAGATGAGGCTGGACAGAGCCAGATGTGATGGCCCAAAGGCTGGGAAAGCCCCCAGCCTCCTGTGTCCTCAGGTCATGGGATCTGTCCCATACCAGCCCCAATAATTGTGTCCTGCTGTGCCATCTTCCCATCAGTGCCTCCAAACCTCACGTGTCTGGGTGCAACAAATTCTCAAGGAAGGATCCTCCTTTTCCTAAGGGAGTCTTGCTGGTTTAATCTTGCAGCTTTAGCCCCAGCACTCAGCTAGTTGAAGTCCTTTTGAGGCTCTCCTACATTCTTGCAGCTCCTCATGACAAAGATTTCTTAGTGGGTGACTCTGAAATGTGCCAGACATTTGTCCCCATGGAAGGATGCTGCTGCTGGGGGCTTGCCAGAAGTGACCTTCAGATGTGCCCCATGGCCCCTTCCTAAGAAACCAGCCCCCTAAATGTCCACAGTGTTTCAAAGGAGAGGGGTTTTAGTAAAGCTTTAATGAAAGTAATTCCTGTGCAGAGCAAAGCACATTAGTGGCACACAAGTATCACCTGACAGAAATAAGTAACTTACCAGCAAGGATCTCAGAAAGAAAAGTCAAAATATTGAAATGATGTACTTTACAATTAATTGGAATGAGAGTGCCCAGGTTTCCAGCATTCAGATACAGAATCCCAGAATGGTTTGGGTTGGAAGGGACCTTAAGGCTCATCCACCCCCCATACTGGGCAGGGACAGCTTCACTATCCCAGGTTGCTCCAAGCCAAATCCAACCTGGCCTTGGACACTTCCAGGGATGGGGCAGCCACAGCTGCTCTGGACAACCTGTGCCAGGGCCTCACAACTCTCAGGGGGGAATTCCTTCCCAATATCACATTTAACCCTGCCCTCTGGCAGTGGGAAGTTATTTCTCCTCATCCTGTCCCTCTATCCCTAGTCCCAAGTCCCTCTCCAGCTCTCCTGGAGCCCCTTCAGGCACTGGCAGGGGCTCTGAGCTCTCCCTGGAGCCTTCTCCTCTCCAGGTGAGCACCCCCAGCTCTCCCAGCCTGGCTCCAGAGCAGAGGGGCTCCAGCCCTCAAAGCATCTCCATGGCCTCCTCTGGGCTGGCTGCAGCAGCTCCACGTCCTCCCTGTGCTGGGCCCCAGGGCTGGAGGCAGCTCTGCAGGTGGGGTCTCACCTGAGTGGGGCAGAGGGACAGAATCCCCTCCCTCCTCTGCTGCCCAGCCAGTCTCAGGGTGCTCCAGCTGGACAGGGATAATTCATCCTTCTCCTTCCTTTGGCATGTTTTTGGCTCACACTAGGCTACAAGTTTTGTCTAATAAAGGCCAGATTTGAAGGTGAAAAGAATCACATCACCACATCCCCCATAGCAAACTCCATGGTACATTTACTCAGTCTTTGTTTCTGGAGCAGTTTTTAATTTCAGCTCCTGCAGCATCCAGCCTGTAGCAGCTGGATCCATACCTGGCTTTCCTGGATACACCTAAACCACAAAATGTCATGTTTGGGAAAGAAATGAGCAGGTTTAATCCCAGGCCTTTGGAGTGGCAGGTGCTCCCAGGGAGAAATGTCACCCATGAGCTGTTTCTCAGTTTCAGCAGGAACAGACCATTGGAGAATCCCTGCACTGCATCCTGGGGCAGGGCATGGAGCAGGAGGGACATTCCTCCTGGGACAGGATCCCCAGGTGAGTGTGCACCCCAGCTCTCAGGAGCTTGAGCTGCTCTGGTGGCAGCCCACCAGCACAGCCTGCCCCTTCCAGAGGGAGACACAGCCTGGGAAGGCACTTCCCAGCAAGGACCTATCCCAGTGTGGACTGCAAAGGCAGTTGGATGGGGAAATGCTTCTCTGGGGACATCAAGAAGAATTTGTTCTGTCTTTTGGGTCCATCTTCAGGGAAAGAGTGAGGACTTTCTTCTAGATGCTGTTGATTTCAGAGGGCTGAGGAGGAGACAGGCCCTTGTTCCCTAAAGGAGGGTTGATGAACACCTCAGGCATTTCCTGGTACTCCTCTGCTTTGTCCTCACGGAGATCAAAGAAAGTTTTCAGCAGGTCCAGATTGAGGTGGTGCATTGCCACAATGGTCATCCCAACCACCAAACAGAGCAGGCCTGCAAACAAATATGATTGGGTTCCAGCAGTGTCCCCAGCCCACAGCTCTCCTTGGATTGTCCCCTGCCAGAGGACAATGCCTTTGCTTATGCAAGGTGGCCACCTCTTGTATGAGCTGCTCTGAGCATCCCTAAAACCCAGGCACAGGTCTGAAAACCCAGGCACGTGACCCCAATGTCTTTGCACCTCAGAACTATAGATGCCTCTATTGCCCTTGAAATGAGGATGGCTTCCCCTTTTCCTATCCCTCTCCACATCTCTGCCAGGATTTGCTTTGCCAAGGCACAACCTGGGGCTCTGGGGAGCTGCATTTCCCACTTGGGAGGGAAGCACTGGGACTCTCGTACATCCAGAGGGACACAGGGATGTGACCTGGGGCACTCTGATGTTCTTACCAATGGCCAGCATGAGCCAAAAGGATCCCCCATAGGCTGTGTGCAGGGTCCTGCTCCCAATCTGGATCAGGCACATCGGGGAGTTCCTCACGGTGGAAAAGGAGAGCAGCGAGAAGATCATGAAGGCCCCTGTGACCAGGAGCATGTATCCTCCATAAACCAGGACAGGCATGGAGAAGAGAATGTTGGAGATGATCCAAGTGCAAAAGGCTGCCCTGGAGACAAGAGAAGACCAAGAGATGAGTGGTGGGAGTGGCACGGGTTTGGATGCTCTGTGTGAGGATTTCCATGTGGTGGGAGGAATGTGGGCTCCAAGCATGCCGTAGGAGGAGGAGAAGCTCTGTGGGCAGGCAGGAATGATCCCTGATCCCCACGCTGAGCAAGGACACGTGCAAGGCTCACACCCTACATCCAGGAGGCACAAACACAGATTTCCCCCTCCTGCTGCTCTGCCCACAGACAGTTCCAGCTCAGGGAGGCTGTGGCAGCCCGCTCAGTGCATCTGGACCCTCCCAGTTTCCTGCCCTTCCACAAAAGGGACAGCACAGACCCCGAGAGTGGCACCCAGGACTGAGATAAATGCAGGGCAGGCAAAGGCACAGTGCAGTAGCTCTGCCCTTGCTGAGGAGTCGGGCTACAGAGGAAGGCCTCAGCTACGGACCAGGAGCTCTTGTTCCATGGCATTGCCAGCTTCTCCTCTGGTTTCTGTGTCCCTGCTGTCAAACACCAGGCAGGGAGAACAGCACTGCAATGGCTCTTGATGGCCAACATGTGCTGGAAGGGACCATCTCCAGCCAGCTGGGAACCAGCTCTCCCCCAGCCCAAGTGGGCAGTGACATATCTCTGACCTTGCCAAAGAGTCAAGATCAACTCCACAATAACAGCACCATCTTTTCCTCACCTAATCCCAATCTCAGATACAAAATCCACTCGCAGGTAGGGTTGAGAGAGTTCTTCATGTGTCCATGGGCCACCAAGGACAGCAGCTTCAGCTCCATCCATGGGGATGGACTTCTGCCAGCATCAGCACATCACAGCAAGGACTTGCCCCACATCCCTCTCTCCTGTGCCCAGCCCTGTGGATTTATCCAGCAGGAGAACCAGGACTTCTTCTCTGCCCATCCTAAAGTGTCCACAGTGCCTGGCAGGGATCCCTCCATGCACACAGCTTCCCTCCCATCCCAAAGGCCTGGGGGAAAGGCAGCCAAGCTCTCCACATGCCTGCAGCAGGACAGGAGGGCTCACCAGAGCATGGCTGAGGCGTAGTGGGCAGCGATGCGGTACTGCCTGTGAACGGCACAGGGGCTCTGCCTGCTCAGCTTCTCTGCCACGTAGAGGATGGGGCTGGGCAGCCCCTTGTGCAGCCCCTGGCTGTAGCTGCGCTCATAATCCGCCCCAAAGCTCCAGGGAAAGTGCTCGTTGTAGTCGATGGTCTCGTTGATCTGGGTCACTGGGTTTCCTGCGGGAGGGACCAGCTGAGGTGCTGCTGTGCCAGCCCTGGGCACTGCCAGCCAGGAGCAGGGGCACAGCAGGTCCCAGGAGCCTGCACACGGACCAAGGGTGCCCGGAGAGCAGCTGTGGAGCTCCTGGGGCCGTGGCCACTGCGGAGTTCCAGGGGGGACGTGGGACTCACCCCTGAGCGTGACGTTCACCCCCGCCAGGCCGATGTGCAGCCCGATGTCTGCGCTCACCTGCACGGGGCTGAAGGACTTGTAGGAGGTGTTTGCCTGCACCCAGCCAGTCTCCCAGTCCCCCGTGAACTGAACAACTGACAGGAAAAATAAATCTGGGGTTAAAGCAGGGCCATTTTCAGGCTTTGCTGTGCTCAAAGGGAGAATCGTGAGTGAGTGGCAGCATTCCCACCATGGCACTGGAAGGGAGTGTTAGGAGGGCAGGAATGCTGACTCAGCCACCAGGACATGCCCCAACCAGCTCCCACACCCTGCAGAGCTCAGGTCCTCCCCTTGCTAAGCATCCACTCCCTGGATCCGGGAACAGTGGAGCTCAGATCCCCAGGGATGAACATCATGACCTGATTTCTCCTCGGACATCCTCTCCAGAACTTCCCTGCAAGCTCCCCACCATGGCAAGCACCACCCCACCCAGGGACAGGGTTCAGGGATGAGCCTGTTTGTCAGCCACAGGACCAGGGGTGAGTCTCATTTCACACATCCAGCTCCCTAAATTGCACTATTAGCGAATAGTAAAAGTCATCGTCAAAAGGAGGTGGTGCAGGGGGGTGGGAAGTGCCATCACAGCTTGGGCAGTCATTACAGCTGGGAAAAAAAGAAAAATCTGAAGCTTTTCTGGTATATGTGTTTTGGAACAAGGTCTCCTTTTCTGAGGCACTCTCACTTTGCAGTGGGCTTCATTTTCCAACAGGGAAAGTAAAGCCGATGATTTTATGTCAGGCTGAACAAAACCTTCCTGAGAAAAAGTTCACTTGCTGAGTCTACTTGTGAGGGCATTGATGCAGTGGGAGCTCCACAGGAATGTTTTTTGGCTGCAGGGGTGAGTGTGCCCTGCTGCTGCCAGACAGAATCTCTGACGCTGGCTCCAGAACAATTTGTTCTCCCTGTGTGCCCAAGCAGAGCCCGAGTGCAGCCTTGTCACAGAGCGGTGCTGGGTGGCTCTGCAGGGCTGAACTGGACATGGCTGTGGAGCCAGCCCTGGCCTCCACCCCTCTGCCACCTCCAGCCTGGCACCAGGCTCTCAGGTGGCTCTGGTGGCATCCCCAGGATGGCAACCACGTGCTGGGATGGTCCATGTGTCTGCAGCTGGTCCCAGCTGGCTACCTGCTCCTAGTGCCTGGTCAAATCAGAGCTGAACTTTTTAGGCTCTCATTATCCCTCTCCTTCATCATCCCTCTGTGAGCAGTCCTGTGATCTATCTTGTCCTTCACAGCAGGAGGGATGCTTTGATTTAGGATCAGGGCTGGTTTCTCTTCCCACCTGGCATCTTCTATCCCCTCAGTACATCTTTTCTTACCCATCCTGTTGCCCTGTCTGAGTTGGAAATCCCACTGCCTGGTTTCCACCATCAGTTATTGTGAGAGATTTCCTGGTTTTTACTAAATTAAATCTTCTCCTTCCTCTCCAACCTTGCTCTTTGGGAGGTCTTTACCCCCCTACTGCAATCTCTTCTCTGCCTGTGTTTAATTCCAGCCTGCTCCCTCCACACCACTGCAAAGCTCCTCACAATCTCCAAACATGCCTGGCTGCAGCCCCAGGCAGCACAAGAGGACTCACACAGTGGGGGGAAATAATGGAAAAGCTGGTGAGGAGGATTGTAAACACACCCAACTGGTGTGTAGCTGGGGTGTAGAAAAACCCACAGACCACAGGAACCACTGTCTAGCCTTGTGTGTTGGAGAGGTGGAACATCTGTGTTTAGACAGCTCAGAAGCACCTATTGAACAAGCTTGAGATCCAGCCCTGTTACAGGAAAGATCAAAGCCTATCAGTGAGCTACACCTGCACAAATCCCTGAAACACAGGTGCAAATAGCAGGTTTGGTGATCCTTGGCACGGACTGAGCACCGTGGTGCCGGTCCCCTCCTTGTCTCTCCCCAGTGCTGCTTTGGAGATGCCCTGGGGGGTGAGGTAATGAAAATAAATCTGCTCTTTGCATTTCATCCATGCTTTTGTGGTGGTTCCTGCACCCTGCCTGTGTGGGGTCACACACACAGCCGGAGGAACACGGGGCTGTGCAGCCTGAAGGAGCTGGGGCTGTTTGAGTCACAGCCAGCAAAACCCCCAGAAGTAACCACGGGCCCCTCCAAGTGCCCTCAGCCCCCGCACCAGGGAAGGGAAAGCCATTTTGGGGAGCTGTGTGATTGCTTTGCAGAGCAAGGGTAAGGCAGACCCCACGAGCAGCAGTGGCTGTGATCCCCAGCTGACATTCCCCAGCCACAGAGCCTGCCCCAGGGTTTAATCCTGCCCCAACCCCTCCCCGAGGGGCGCACAGCACTCACCGACAATCACCACTCCCACGAAGAGGCTGAGCAGAACACGGAGAGTCCAGTACAACCTCTGCAGGGAGAGAGGTGGGAATCAGGCAGGGAGAGCAGCCCTGGCTCCCCTCCTGCCTCACCCAGCACCCCGAGCAGGGGAGCAGGGCCCATTCCAGGAGGACGCACCGCCCGGCCGCGGATGCCCGGGGCGATGAGCAGGAAGCTGCAGGCCAGCGCCAGGAACACCACGATGACTGTGGTGGTGCTGATGTCAAACGCGGCAGCCTTCCTCTGCTGCGGGTAGAAGGGGTAGATGCCACCAAAAAGAGTCATCCTGCACCTCCAGGAGCCTGTGGGAGAGAGGCGCTCGCAGCAGGGACCTGCACTGCCCTGCCTGGGTGCCTCAGGTCTGGAATAACCAGCTGAGGGAGGTTCACCTAAAGGGTCCCCAGAGGGACAAGGAAATGTGACGCTGCAAGCAGGCAGGCGGGCAGAACACTCCCCAGGAGAGGACACACCACCCAAAAGCCCTCGGTGCAGCAGAGGAGGCGCCTGGGGCAGGGCTCCAGCAGCCTGAGGGATGGTGGCAGCCCGAGGAGCCCAAGCCCGTGCCCTGCTGCACTGTGAGGAGCAGCCCCAGAGCAGGAACCTGTCGAGCAGCTCTTGCCTGGACAGGGCCAGGTCTTTCCCTCCAGCAGGTGCAGCCAGGGCTTTCCACTTTGGGGTGAACTCTGAGGGGAAGTGCCCAAGCCAGTGACCGCTGCAGAAGCATTTTCCCTCAACATTATAAGGAACCACTGAAAACATGGATTTCACAATAGCAAAATTATCCCCAGCCAAGGGCCAGCAGTGCCAAGTGGAACCAAGCCCGCTACTCCCCTTCTTGCCCATTTCCTCCAAGAAGCTTTTCCCCACGAGCTGCTTGTCTGGTGAAGGAGGAAGAGGAAGGATTGGTTCTGCACTTGTTCCAGAGGGGCCAGAAGCAGCCTCTAGTCCCAGGATGAGGGCCCAAAGAACATTCAAAACTCCCTGAGCACATCTCAAGGCTAAAGGAAGCTGAATTACATAAAATGATAAGCTGTGTCATTCCCACGGATGACTTTGAACTTCCTCTGGCACTCCAGTTCCAGCAGTTACACACCTTCTCCCTGTCCCTGGGTTAGATCTTTCCTGCCAAAACTGATAATATGCTTAGTCCTCTTGTTTTGCTTAGTCAATAGCCCCTCTGCATGTAACTGCCACAGGAAGTTTGCTAAAGTCAGGGAATGCCAGAGCTGATCTGACTCGTGTCCAAACAGCATTTTATTCTGTTCCTGTACGGAGGAGGTGATTTTATTCTCATTTTCCAAAAACAGTTTTAATCATATTTTTAGGTAAGATCCAACCCAGAGCAATTCAGCCACAAAGAACTGGTCCCAAATCCCTACAGGTGAGTGGGGATCACAATAATTATCATAAAATAGTTTGCTTAGGCAGCTGAATTGCTTTTCAATAGATAAAGCAATGTTTGATTTGAGAATAATTTTCTGTCCAGTAACCCAGACAATAAGAGCAAAGAGTGGAATTTTACAACAGCTCTGGACTTGAATTTAGCTTGACTGCTACAGACTAACAGAGCTGTGGTGTGCTCTTACAAATCTTCTTTGGGGTTATTTTGCTGTAAGAGCTTTGGGCTATTTCCTTGGAAAGCCAAACCCGAAGACAGGCAGCCTTCAAGCACTATGATTACCTGGAAACCAGGAGCTGTAGCTGATGCCCAAGGCTACTGAAGTCCAGCAAAAGTGCCCACAAAACAGTCAGAGCTCCTGCAAGAAAAGAAATGAATGAGTAGTTTAACCTAGGACAGATTAAATTGTAATGGCTTGAATTCCACTTGTTTCCTGGTACCTTTGCCCAAATCGATGAGATAAAATGAAGCAGGAAAGATTTCCAAGTCTATATTCACCAAAACACAACTCTTCAGAGTTTAAAAAATTAAAACCCAGAACATAACATGGAGAATGCTGTCTTGTTAAATCTAAATTTAACTTTCAACCAACACCAATGGATGTTTTTCCATATGCTTTGCATTTCTGTATGCTGGGACTTGTTTTGTAGAGAATTTCCAGGGAAACAACTCTTTTGCTGTCTGCCCATCATTCTCCCTTGATTGCCCTTCAGGCATTTTTGCAGCTTTCAAGTGGAGAAGGGATGCCTGCAGCTCACAGCAGGAAAAACTGAACTTGTTGCACCTTGGAAAGCATCCTCCACCCTGAAGCATTGCTGTGACCTCAGAGCCCTGTGGTCCCCTCTGTCACGGTATATGGAGGGAGGAAAAACTGGGAACATCTTCAAGGAAGGATCAGCAGTTCAGCAGAAATAGACAAGTTAATCTTATATTTTAAAATATTCTGGACTTGGAGGAGAGAAAGACAAAGGAGGCAGAAAGTTTGCCCAAACCCCCGAAGTTTCTCATTACAGAATCTCCTTTTTTCTGCTGCAGAATGAATGGAGATAAAAGGATTTTTTGGAAGTGCTCAGCCAAAAACTCCCAGTGGCAGAACCAGCAACAATATTAGCTGGGTTTCTCAGGGCTGCAGGTTGGTATTTTCCATAGGAGGGGAAAAAAAAAATCCTGTCCCCTGGAAACTGAATCGTCAGAACTGCAATTCCCGGGTGGGGAGAGGCGAGGGGACAACCTCGCTGCGCTCTCCTGGCTCTGTGACAGGCTGGAATAGTAGAAACCGAGGTTAGCTGCAGATGGGAAGGAAGCACCATTCCCACGGAGTCCCTGCGAGCCGGGACCCCCGGAGAAGGGGCGGGGGTGGGCGGGGATGGGGGATGTCGCCTCCTCCCACCACCTCCTCCTCTCCCCCCTCCTCCTCCTCCTCCTCTCCTCCTGCTGCTGCTGCGGGCGGCTCCGTCCCGCACCGCGCTCCTACAGGCGGCTCCGGACACGGACCGTATGTGACCCACGCAGGTGAGCCCGCCGCAGGTGAGCCCACGCGTGTCACACCTCGGGGGGACAGCGGGCATGGGCGGCCGGGGACACGCGTGTCACTGCCTGAGAGGGGGGATCGCGACACGCGTGTCACTGCCTGAGAGGGGGGATCGCGACACGCGTGTAGCCGTCTGAGCGGCGGATCGAAGGAATGGAGGACACTCGTGTCCCTTCGTGCGTGGAGAAAAGGGAGATAGAACGGCTGGGGACACGCGTGTCCTACTCGGGGGGACGAGCTGAGGGGTCAGGGACACGCACGTTCCCCGTTGTGCTCGTGTGTGAGGGCCACGCGTGTTCACACTCGGCGGGATGTCTGAGGGACCGGAGCGGTGACCCCTCTGCCCTCAGGGCCACGCGCGGTGTCACCTGCGGGGGTTCTGCTGTCACTTCTGCAGGGGACAGGCCCTGTTCCTCCTTTTCCACGTCGGGATGGGGCCGTGCCCGGGGGATGGAAGGGTCGGGCCGTATCCCCACGTCCCTGCCCGCCCTGAGGGCCGGAGGGCTCCGGGTCGTGTGTGAGGGGGAGAGACGGAGCCGAGCGTGCCCTCACCTGCAGGGTGCGGTGGAGCCACGCACATCCCTGCCCGCGAGGGAGCACGGAGCGTGTCCCTGCGTGGGGACAGCACAGGCACACACCCCTCACGTTCCTCCAGGGGACAGAGTCCCCGCTGTGCTCTGGGACATTGGGACACCCGGCCCCAGGGGAAGCTGGAGATGCCACCATCCCGGTGTGCAGATTGTCCATGGAGCGTGCACATGTCCAGGATACTCTGGGATCCGAGGCTGGGCACATGCAGCCCGTTCTGAAATCCCACCAGCACTGGGAAGAGATAGAAATTAGCTGTGGCTCACAAGGACCACAGGGATCAGCTCCAGGCTTCTGGAATGCCTTGGATCTGCTGCGTCTGGGTGACCACACAGGTTCTGCCACGGGGCTGATGCTCTCAGGGTGCTGGTGTGTTCCACAGTCCCAGGTGACCTGTGGCTCTGGGTAGGGGAGCCAAATCTGCTGGGATCAGGTGAATCAGGAGATCCTTGCTCTGTGGGAAGGTGTGTGTTTGTACTGTCTGACATATGGATTTTGGAGGGATGTGAAACTCCAGGCTTTGACAGGACACAGGGATCCTCTCTGATGGGGAAGACAAGGCTGACAAGTTTAATTTCACTAGATGCAGAGGGAGGGAATGAGTTTCCAAAGGTGGCACAGGGAATCTGTGGAAAAGCACAGAGTCTGGAGGGGTCATTGCAATATTCCTGGAAAGCTTGACTAGGCTGTGGAAACAATCCACAACAATCCAAGGAGTGTGGAAATGTCACTTCTTGAGACACAACTTATTTTCTGATGCAAAATACCAAAAGTACAGGAATCTCTGACAGCAGGACTGACCATGAGTTACATGCTCTGCTCACAGCCTGGTTATGAGTGTTTAAATTGATGAATGTAATTAATTTGAGTGAAAATGACAATATTTAAGTCTCAGACCACTTTGTTTTCCAAGCAGACAGTTCAACATGAACTCACGTTTTGCATTTTGCACCACTGGAAGTTATAGGTGAAAAATCCCCACTGCAATTCTCAGTAAATCAAAAATAAACCTACAGAGCTGCTGGTGATGTGTAAGCCTTTCCAAAATCAGAATTTATCTAAGTTTTAATTAAAATAATGAAAAATGTTAAAAATTAAAAGGATCAATTTGAATGTGACAGAGTGGTGTAGGAAAAGCTGTAACCTGCATGTTGCTGCATCTCTTGGCAGCACAGCTCTTCTGAAATAGTGCTGACCTTTGGATGCACACTGAAACAGGGACATGGAGCCATATTTAGTGGAAAACCCTGTCTTGGGGTTAAATTCTGGTTTGGCATTTCTGTGCATGGAAAGCCAGTGGTAGGTGGAATTGTCACATTTGTGACTCTAAACCACTTCACAATTCAGAGCTGGGAATCCCTCTCTTCTGCCAGGTGCTGCCTGGGATTTTAAGTGTTCATCTCCCAGTGTTGAAATCTGCACTGGATCCAAGGCTTTTGTGGAAAGGGAGGTGGTAAATCATCATGAGAAAGGCTGGTCAGGAGGGATGGCCACTAGGTTAGCTCAGAGGGGATCAAGTTGTCCTGTCTGCAGCACTCACACAATTTGGGATGTCTGACTGTATGCTAAGGCTTTTCCATCATGTTCACGGCTGGATTTGCTTGGATGAGTCAATGCAGGAATAGTTTCCAGCTGAACTGTGCCTGTTTCTGTAATGAAGGGCTTTCTATAACGGAGCAGACACAACCAGACAATGAGCTGTGAGTCTGTAACTGGGACACCCCAAGGCAGGGCCACCGGTCCTGCTCCAGCAGAAAGGTGTTTCCAGGTCAGCTGACACATCCTGACAGAACTTTCCCAAGGTGATGGGGTCTCACATGACTCCTGCCAGCTTCCCAGAGCCCACTTTAGCAGGCACTGCTGGTGGGTGATGGCAGCAGTGAGGTTTCACCCAGCAGCAGAAACCACAAAAAGGAGCTGAGGTTTCTGTCTTTCCACATTTCCAGCCTCTGGGAACAGGCCACCTCCAGCTCCCTCTCTCTCCTCTCCACTTGCAGGTCGCTGCTTCCAAAGACCCAGTGGCTGATGGGACTGCAGCAATGATGCTGAGTTTGGTTTTGGTTCTGGTGGGAACGTGGACCTTGGGGAGTAAGTGTGATTTTGGGGAAGGGAGCCCAAGGGGAGGTCCTGGGTAGTCGATGCCCCTCAGGGGAATTTCCTCTGACCCTCAGGACATAATTTCAGAGCAACCTGATCTAGTGGAAGGTGTCTGTGCCCATGGTGGGGTGAATGGAACCGGGTGGTGTTTATGGTCCCTTCCAACACAAATTCTATGATTCTGCCATGCAGTTTGTGAGGAGAGAAGAAAAAATTGGAGCAAAGTGCAGGTTGAGAGACTTCCCTATGGCAGCTGAGATGAGTACACAGCTTGTTAGCTGGAACTGGAAGTCTTTGCTAGTATTAGCAAAGTAAAAAGTAAAAGTAATAAAAATTAATATGAAGGAAATAAGGCTGATGCTGATGCAAGAGCACCAAGTCTTTCCTTGACTCACATGGACACTGTAGGAGTCAGAAGTAAGGAGAGGTTTCTGATCCAGTGAGACAGAAGGAGAAAAGGAATGTATTTTGGGATTAGACTGGTGGTGGCCACAAATTGATCTGGGGACATCAGGACTACAAGCATGAATTTCTAATTTTAGCTATTGTCCCTCAAAAGGAGTGCAAAATTTGTCTGAAAAACTGCATAATTGGGAAGTTCCAGGAAGAATACAGGAAAAGATCACAACATCAGTATAATTCTCTAGCGCTGATGCTTGTTTCATGCATTTTCTTGCTGCTCATGGAGCGGGTGTTGTCTCCTCCAGGAGCCCAGCAGAGCATCTCCTGGGAGGTGCAGCGCTACGACGGCTGGTACAACAACCTGCTGCACCACCGCCACGGCGCCGTGGGTGAGTGCCACCCTCGGGATGGGAATGGTGGATGGGGCCAGCTCAGCTGCCCCTCGGGCATCTGGCTTGCTTTGTGGCTGAGACAGGAACCTTTCTGACCTGAGCCTGAACCAGGCAGGCCAGCTGATGATGCCACCTCCCATGGCCCTCAGTGGTCCCTGGGTGCACCTGAGAGCCCTGTTAGAGCAGCATGGAGGGGCCACACAGCCCATGGCTGGGCATTGCCATATTTTGCTACTGCCCAGGAACAATCTGCAGGTCATGCTGGTGTTGGATCAGTCCCAGAGCAAAGCTGTGCCTTTGTGAGATCGCTCAGAATATCCAAGGCAGGGAGCACCCAGCTCTTTTCAGCAGGTGTTTCTGTGATGGTCAGGGATCCCAGAGCTGCAGAAAACCATCTTCAGCCAAAATCAACACGCAGCTCGACCAGGATTCAACACAAGGCAGAAGAATTCATGGTCCAGGCATGCTGAACCTATTGATTTTTTGCCCTGCAGGGAGCTGATACCATGTACTGGTTGGTACTGGGAGAGGCATTTGGGATTTCCCTGTGCCATTGGTGAACTGTTTCCTCATGCCTACAGCCAGCCCATGGGCTCACCTCTAGATGTCCCTGAACAGATCAGGCAGGATCTTATCTAAACCACTGAAGATTCTGAATTCTCATTTCTGGCAGCCCAGGCTGGTCACTGCTCTGGCGATACACTGGCACAAGATGCAGTGGCAGTTGCACAGCTTTGAGTCCAAAGGGTTCTCCCACATGACACATGTGTCACCAGCCCTTTAGTAACACCAAAGCCTGACAGGAAAAACCAGCCCTGACAGACCAGGTCTTCCTCTTCTAGAGCAGGCAGATCAGACCTTAACTTTTGGTAATAAACATATGGAAACTGAGCCACAAACTAAGGCAGGAATTCAGGATTTCCCCCAGTTCTGGGGAGCTCCAGTAAATGGAGCCCACCACACTGGTGACAAGCCTTTCAAAATCAGTGAGAAATGACCTCCTGCTTCTGGGCTTTTCAGTTTTGAGACCAGGAGTGTGTGCAAAATCAGGGTGTTTCTCTCTAATCTTCACACTTGTCTCGCTGCCTCTGTGGTTGATCCCTCTCCTATTCCCTATGGTGCTGGGAACCACACTTTGGTAGAATTGCACAGTCAACATGGGACAGCTCAGCATTGCTCCAGTTACCCACTGGAGCAGCACCCTAGGATCCCTCTTGGTTTTAAGAGTACTGACCCCAGTGTTGCAAGAAGTTTTGGGTGATGACACCAAAACCCGCATGTTCTTGGCCACTCTGAGAACCCATGCTCTCCTCTTGCTGTCTTCTGGGACCCGAACTCACATGGCTGTGTCTCCCAGAGGGTGCCACAGAAGCCATGCTGTGTTTTTTGGTGCTGCAGGAGCCAGGCTGCTGCGTCTCATGCCCGCCAGCTTTGCCGACGGCGTGTACCAGGCGCTGCAGGAGCCGCACGTGCCCAACGCTCGCCAGCTGAGCAACGCGGTGGCACGGGGACCCTCGGGGCTGCCCTCCCGCAGGAACACCACCGTGCTGGCTGTCTTCTTTGGTGAGACCTGGGGCCCTACACCCACTGGAAAAACGGTGGTTTGGGGGGAAAATGTTGGTTTCTCGCACACCCGAGGCCATGCATCAGAGAGCTCCTCACCCAGCCCTGCGCAGCAGACCCACGTGTGGATACCAGACCCACAAAGCCTTGGGTATGACTTACCACAGCACTGTCTGGCTAGGGGAGTTCGTGTGGATTTTTGGTGACCTTTGCCAGTTGACCCAAGCGCTGATATTTGTCAGTTGGGAACTTCCTCATTTCTTTTAGCGGTGGAGCTGCCCCACGGCAAAAACACCGGACAGATTCGATAAGAGCCGTGCTGGGCTGAACTGCTGCACGTTGGAGCAGTTTTTTTCTGTCTCCCAGAGCTCAGTGGAGTCTTAGGTCTCCAGGCCTGGAGATGTGTCTCTGGGAAATCATAGAATCCCAGAATGTTTGGATTGGAAGGGATCTCAATGGTCATCTTGTTCCAGTAGGCCAGGTTACTTGTCCAGCCCTGTTCAGCCTGGCCTGGGTCACCCTTGCTGCACATGGTGGTCCCCTCAGCCCACCTACAGCTGCCCTCCTTGGTGTCCTGCTCCAGCTGCTGCCCATGCTTCCGTGTCTGTCAGGTTTCCACGTGCTTTTGGACATCCTGGAGACTGAGAAACCCGGCTGCCCTGCTGAGTTCCTCAACATCTACATCCCGTCTGGAGACCCGGTGTTTGACCCTGCCGGCACTGGAGATGTGGTCCTGCCCTTCCAGCGCCTCCGCTGGGCAGCAGGGACGGGGCAGAGCCCCAACAACCCCCGGGAACAGGTGGGTGTGGTCTCCTCTGCTCTTTGCCTTCCGTCTAAATTCTTCTTCACCTACCATCGGGGTCTGTAGCAGCCAAGATAATTTGCAAAAATAAAACGAGAGCACTACTATGTTCTTAGAAATACACATCTCTCAAGTGTTTGAACCAATGAACCCAAAGTCAACTTCCATGTTTCACATTGAGCAGCACTAGTGATTGCCCAGAGTCAAAGCATTTCCTGAACAAAGAAAAGGGAATTAGGTCAGTTAATTATCACACTTTGTTTCAGGCACCAAGTCCTGTCTTTAATAACGTATCCCAAAGCTGACCTGGCATGGCCACAAAGTTGCGGTGCTTCCCTGAATTTCAGTCATTTTGGAAAAGAAATCCAGGTTTTCCCCCAATTTCTCTGGATTTTACTATTCTGTTTGTGTCCCCCAGATTTCTTTCATGCTGGAGATCTTCCCAGACAAAATCACCAAAGTGAAATACCCCCCTGAACCTTTCACGTGACAAACCCTGAAGAGACCAGTTTAGCAAGTCATGTTTTTATCAACATTTAACAGCTTAAAAAATTGGAAACTCCAGCATGTTTTCAGAATAAAAAGTATGTTTCCATGCAAACATTTGGCAGGGGAGACACTCAACATGCTGCCAGGACAGTGGGACTTCCTGCTGCAAGATCAGAGGGGTCAGCTCTGGTGTTCCCAGCTTTCCCAGAGATGGGTTTAGTCCCCTTCCAGCCTACATAGGGACTCACAGATGTCTGCTTCTGGGCATTGTTAAAATAATTGGGGAAAAAACAATCTCAAATGTACTTTTGAAAAGCATGTACCTGGTCTTTTGCTCTGCCTGGCACTGATTTCTCAAGTTTGCACAGAGATTGTCCGTGTATTTATTTGCTTCCTGAGAGCTCTTGTTAAAATCGTGTTAAAACAGATTGCTTTGCAAGAACAAAAGAGACAGACTGGGCCTTTCCAGACCTCTTTTTTACACCTTTCCAGTGAAATCCTGGCACCTGTTAATGGCTCTTTCCTGTGCCTGCCCTAGACCAACGAGATGACAGGCTGGCTGGATGGCAGCTCCATCTACGGTCCCTCACACTCGTGGAGCGACGCCCTGAGGAGCTTCCAGGGGGGACAGCTGGCATCAGGGCCCAACAGGAGCCTCCCGAGGCGGACAGATGGGAGGGTTCCCATGTGGAAGGCGCTGGATCCGTCCACGGGACAGGGAGGTCACCAAGGGATCTACGGTAATGGCGGCATTCCAATTGTTTTTCATCCCTGATTGGGAGAAGGGAGTCCCTGGAGTTGAGCCCAGAGTGAGCCGCAGGAAAGGGGAAAGGGCAGAAGATGGAGGGAGGCATCATTTGGGTCAGGAGGGCTGTGGGAGAGCAGGCAGTTTCCCAAGGGGCTGGAAGATTTGAGCCCCAGCAAGGACACACCAGAAACTCCAGAGGCCACATGCCCAGGGGACAATGTCAGACACCAGCTCTGATCCCAGGTGAACTCCTCTGGGGAAAGGGGCTGCTGCTGATCCAAACCCACTCAGCTTGCTTTGAATTCCTCACCTTCCCAACGTTTGGTCCGTGCTGGGAGCCCGGTACTGCTTCTCACTTGCCCGGGTTTCTGGTCTGCCTGGGGAGGAAGGAAGGGCAAGGGGACAAGGGGACACTGGGCGGGATCCACAGGGCTGGGCATGCTCCTCCAGCCATGGGCAGAGCTAGACCCAGCGGTGACATCCTCCACTGATGGTCATGGTGGCTCTTGCAGACCTGGGGAGTGCCTGGGGGAACGAGAACCCCTTCCTGCAGGCTGTGGGCATCGCCTGGTTTCGGTACCACAACCACCTGGCCACGGCACTGGCCCAGGAGCACCCTGGCTGGTCCGACGAGGATCTCTTCCAGCACACTCGCAAGAGGGTCATCGCCACGTTCCAGGTGAGGGGCGGGACCCCCCAGCTCTGCTGGGACCCCCAACATCTTGCATGGTTCTGGCCCTGACCCAGCTTCCCTGTTCCCTAGAGCATTGTTCTGTATGAGTGGCTGCCGACCCTGCTGGGCACACGGGTCCCGGAGTACCAAGGTGAGGGGTAGGCAAGCAATGGAGTGTTGGAAGGGGGGTAGGGGCACTAGGGGAGCTGGTGGCTGCTTGGGAGAGGGAGCTTGGCCCCTTTTCCCTCCAGCCTGGCTGCTGCCCCACAGGTTACCAGCAGCACCTGGACCCCAGCCTCTCTCCAGAGTTCGTGGCGGCTGCGGGGCAGTTCCTGGCCAGCATGGTGCCTCCAGGTGTTTACAAGAGGTAGGAGCAGCCTGGTGGTTCTACGGGACTGCAGTGCCTGTGTGAGGGGAGGGGATGCCCAAGCTGGGCTGGTGACTGGGAATGCTCTTGTTGGGATGGTCGCTGTCCCTTCCCCATGTCCTGCCCTCGGCTGAGGCAGCCAAGCCGTGACAGCTCCAGGGAGCCCTGGCTCAGGGCTGTGGGTTCAGTCCTTCTCTGTTGTTCCAGAGACACCAAGTGCCGGTTCCAGAACGTGTCTGTGGCCGGTGGCTCGTTCCCAGCAGTGCGGCTCTGCAACAGCTACTGGAGCAGAGAGGTACAGGGGAGGGAGCACGAGGGTCCTGAGGATGTGGCAGGCTGGCCAGGGGGCTTCATCCCTCGCTCTGTGTTATGGCACACTCCACAGGGGTCTGTAAGGGAAATTGGGTGCAGAGCACGACAGCCAGACAGGGAGTGAGAGATTCTCCCCATCCAGCATCCCCAGCCTCCAGCTGTGTCAGACTCAGACCTCAAGGCTCACCTGATGAGGAGAAAATGAGCCTGGAAGAGGTCCCCAATTCCCCTATGCCATGAGTCTGCACCTCTGGGGGCCCCAGTTCAGGATCATGGGGCTACTTTCTGTCCTCCCTCATGCAAAAGAGGAATCACTTGCTCTTCCCATGCCTCTCAGAGCCCCGGGCTGCGGCAGGCAGACGATGTGGACAACCTCCTGCTGGGGATGAGCTCACAGATAGCAGAGCGGGAGGACAACATTATGGTGGAAGATCTCCAAGGTCTGTACTGCAGCTGTGCCTTGGTGGGGGAACCCCTGCCTGAGGCCGTGCTGGGGCCAAGGTGGGGAGGCAGGTCCCAGTGCCTCCTTCATCAGCACCCAACCACACACGTCAGCCTCAGCCTCTTTAGCGGAGGTGCAGAGAGCTACGGGCACATCAAGCATGTCCACCCACAGATTACTGGTACGGGCCCCTGAAGTTCTCCCGCACCGACTTCGTGGCCAGCTGGGTTCAGCGTGGGCGAGACTTCGGCCTGCCAACCTATAACCAAGCCCGGCAGCGTTTTGGGCTGAAACCTCTCCAAAACTGGTCAAACCTTGCCCCACACCTGGAGCCACAGGTAACAGGGTCTGGGCAAGGAATGTAGGTGGGCCAAGGATGATGGGACATTCCAGGCAGGAACCGAATTCTGCAGCATCATAGGAAGAGGGAGACCCATGCATCTCCTGCCCTGGCTGATTTTCATGCCTGCAGGGGGTTAACTGCGTAATTTTCATTCTTGCACTGGGGTAACTGTGTAATTACATGGCATGAATAAACCAGCCTGCCCAGAGCTACACTCCTGTGCCACTGGGCACTCTGCTCCTCCTAGAGCTGAGATGCTCTGGGAGTGATGCTCAGTCGCTCAAGTTCAAGCCATGAGCTCAAGGCTGTGTGAGGCTCACCATCCTCCCAGCCCACAGATGTATGTGATGCCTGGGAAACGCACATTCCTTACACCTCCTAAGGTTTGCCAACTTTCTGATGCTCACAGATGTGTGGTGGGGGTTTCTCACCAGGTCCTGCAGAAGGTCGCTGCCCTGTATGCCAACAACATGGCCAGGCTGGAGCTGCTCCCTGGAGGCATGCTGGAGGCTGATGGCTCCCTCTTCTCTGCCATCATCCTGGAACAGTTTCTGCGCCTGCGGGACGGCGACAGGTTTTGGTTTGAAAACACCAAGAATGGGTAATGGCCTTCTCCCTAGCTGACAGCTGTTCTGCAAACCACAGTAACACATGAAAACTGGGGCTGGGGGAAAAAGCATCCTCCAGCCTCCTCAGTTCCCTCCTACTGCTGGTCAGTGACACCTGGGACAAGCACTTGTCTCTACGTCCTTCTCCTCAGGCTGTTCACAGAGGAGGAAATCAGGGAGATCCGTAACACCACCTTTCACAGCGTCCTGTCTTCTGTCACCTATGCCAAATCCACAGACCTCCAGCCTCACGTGTTCATCTGGAGAGAGGGTGAGTGCACCGTGCGATGGGAGGGCACAGGGAGGGAATGGCTCCAGCAAGGAAAGCAGAGTCATCCCAGTGACACAGCTGGTGAGTAAATGACACAGGGAGCACATCAGGTTTGGAATTTCTCAAGCCTCACGCCTGCTATGACCCTAAACCAGCAAAATGGGCACAAAATGCAGGGGTGGCTTGTGAGCAAGACATTGATGCGTGATGCAGATGTTGAAAGAGGACTGAAGTGCAGGCATGATCCCAATGGAAAAATGCATATTACTGATTGGCAAAATGCCTTTTCCTCTTGGAATCTTGCCAGACTCTTCCCATTTACTGTAAGCATTTAATTTGGGCAACATTTCAGACCTTGCAAGGTGCTTTTGTTCCCTTGATGTGCATTCCTTGTAAACACACCAGGAGGACTTCCTGGATTTGCAGCATCCAGATGAGAGGAGGCTCTGAGCCCCACATTGCTGTGGGCCAGGGTGCCTCTTGGTCAGCCCATCCCAACAGGAGAGGTGATGGTGTTGAACCTCCAGAGCACATGAGTCCAGTTCTGTGCTTGGTTTGCTGTGACAAGCAAAAAGTTAAACCCAAACCCAAAGGCTGTTCCCAAGATCTGGAGTTTAAATCAAGCACCCCAGTTCTGCAGTGCTGGGTCACTCAGCCATGAACCCCATCAACATCTGAGTGCAGAGGTTCCTGGGGGTGATGCAGGTGAGCTGGGTACACGGTCAATGGCACTCACAGCCTGTTTCCCCCTTGCAGGGGACCCATGCCCCCAGCCCCAGCAGCTGACAGCTCAACACCTGGCCAGCTGCACGCCCATGATGGTGCTGGACTACTTTGCAGGCAGTGCCGCAGGCTTCGTGATCATCATCGTTGTCCTCTGCTGTCTGCCCCTGGGTTTGTCATTCTGTTTCCTTTTCCTGTCACTCTTCTCCTCTTGCACCTCTCCACCAGAGAAAGGAGCTGAGTGCCCATGGAAAAAGCACCTCCCAGCAGGAGCAGCTGGCAGGGTCCTTGGGCACCAGGAGGGAGCCAAAAGGAAAGGAGCTCTGTGATCTCTCATGCCTGCTTGTCCCGTGTGTCCCCAGTGACTCTGTTGGTTGCCTGGGTGGTTGCTGCTCTCCGCAAGAGAGATTTCGAGCGGCTGCAGAGGAAGCAGGGCACCAGCGTGCGCAGGGAGGTGTCGGGCGAGGCCGTGCACGGTAAGGTGGCACTGTCAGCCCAACATGGCATCTGGTGATGCTGCTGCAGTCAGGGCACACCTGGCAGGGCTGGGCCTGGGGCTTGTACCCACATGGGATGTAAGGAGGAACTGTTTCCCCAGGAGCATAGTCAAGCAGTGGAACAGGGAGCCCAGAGAACTTGGTAGCCCATCCTATCCAAGACCTGACCAGATAAAGCATTGAGCAGACTGACGTGTGGCTGGTCCTGCTTTGGGCAGGAAGTTGGGCAAGATACCCTTACAACATGAGTCCCTTCCAACCTGAGTCCTCCTATGCCCCTCTAACTCCAATCCTCCCCAGGTCACACCTTGCCTGAAGGAAACCTGTGTAGAGCAATTGTACCAGCAGCTCCAGAACAGGGACAGTATCTCTTTGCTCTGCACACTGGGAAAATCTTACCTCCCTGCTCCATAGTCTGTACTCCTTCTGTGTCCATGTGCTTGAGCTCTGCAGTTAGGAGATCATTATTCCTTTAAGATATGCCTGGTCATGAAAAAACTCCTGAACTGCCTCTCAGTGAAGGAGGTTCTAGACAAGTAGGAAACTTTCCAGCTGAGTCCTGTGCTCTCTCCCACCAGCCATGGAGTGGCATGGGCCCAAGACAGACAATTCTCCTGTCTACATTCAGCTGCAAGCTGACAAAGTGCTCAGAGTGCTGGATAGCAGAGGGTGTGTGCTCCGGAGCATCAACCTGAAAGCCCACCAAAGAGTGGAGGTGATCCTCTCCAACAACAAAGGGAACAAAGCTCTGCTCCTGAAGAGCCCCAAGGAGTACGACCTGGTAAGTACCATGGTGCCCAGGTTATGACACCTTCCCCTGGACCCTCCACAGTTCTCTGCACCACTCTGCTGGGGGCACTGGGCGCAGTGTAAGTCCTTGAAGGGAGGTTGTGGCCTCCTGAGAACCACCAGGTCCAGCAAATACTGTGGGAGCCTCTGATGATCACAGCCAGTTGGTGGGTCCTTTGCAGGTGCTGCTCTTCAGTGAGGAGGCCGAGAGGAGCATCTTTGTCAGGAAGCTAGGAGACTACTTGAAGGAGAGCAGGTTTGACCTGCATCTGTCTGAGATGAAGGAGCAGAGCCTGATGAAACGGGCAGTCACCCAGGAGCAGAGAAAACAAATTTTGGAGACTTTCTTCAGGCACCTGTTTGCTCAGGTGTGTAGAGGTGTAGCAAGCCCTGATGCGTGGGGGAAGGCATTTCTGTATTGATTAAGCAACGAGCACTGGGGCTGGTAAGCCACACACAAGGAAGCTGCTGACACTTCCTGGTCCGAGGGACATTTTCCTTTGCAGAAGACAAAGGGACATCTGCTGCAGTGATACAAGTGTCTAAAGTGGCAAAGAGACTATTGGGTGATGTAACAGGTCTCTAGAGCGGTCAGTCACGTGGAGTGTGAAAAGTCACATTGTGTAGGAGGGACGTGGGACTTTCCCCATGGTATCTGCCATGAGTTTTGTGCCAGTTTTGTACCAGTCTTCGTGCAATAGGTCAGAAAGGAAACACCAGCCTTCTGCTCTGCCATCACTCACAGCATTTCTTTTGTGGGACGCAACCTGCAGGTGCTGGAAATCGACAGATCTGATGCTGGGGAGCTCAGCTTTGAATCTTCACAGAAGGCAAGGGAGTCTCTTACCTGTGAGCTGAGCAGGGCTGAGTTTGCTGAAGCCCTGGGACTCAAAGAACACTCCATGTTTGTGGAGTCCATGTTTTCCCTGGCTGACAAAGATGGCAATGGCTACATCTCCTTTCGGGAGTTCCTGGACATCCTGGTGGTCTTCATGAAAGGTGGGAGCTGGAGTTGGTTAATGCCTCCATCTGCTGCCCTTGGACCCATTTCTAGGCTCTGTCAGAGTGGAGGACAAGATTCACCCAGCAGGTCAACCTGTAGGCACTGATACAGGTTAAAATCTCCTTCACTCAGGACAGCTTCAGCTTAGATGATGGGGTGTGACAATGTAATTGTGTTTTCTGGAAGATGGTTCATGAGGGGAGCTGTCTTCCACCATGACAGACATGTCTGTCCTTTCTCCTGAAGGGACTGTACTTGGAGATCATAGCAAGTGTGTCTGATACCTGATTCTCCCTAAATGACCACTGGAATAGTGGATTCATAGGTGCAGGTGTTGAAGGCTAGATTCAATCAAAACAACTCCCAGAAAAGTCATTGCTCTGCAAAAGCAGAGCTTTGACTTTGAAAAACAATGCACAAGAAAGAATGTGTGTCTACCCAGGATTTCACCTTGCACTTGAGAAAGTCAAGTGGAAGGGTGAGGCTTCACTGCTGCAGGGTCCAGATACTCAAAGAAACGTATGAAATAATCTCTGTTGATGAAAAGAGGATCTTGTTCTTACTTTACCTCTTCCTCTCCCCACCAGGGTCCCCAGAGGAGAAGTCCAAGGTGATGTTCAGGATGTATGACATTGATGAGAATGGGTTCCTCTCCAAGGAGGAGTTTCTGAGGATGCTCAGGTACTCTTCCTCCTCTCTCCTAATGTTTTCACGATGTTTATTGATATGTATTCAGAAGCAGATCCCAGTTTCTGTGCTTTGGGCCCCATGAAGACCATGGACTCCACTCTTGCAACCAAGAGCCCATTTCTCCCATGAAACTGGTCTGGGACTCTGCCCTGTGGTATTTGAGGGACTCAGCTGGTGTTCCCATCTCGCCTCCTTGCTCCAGGTCCTTCATTGAGATCTCCAACAACTGCCTGTCAAGAGAACAGGCAGAGCAGGTGACCGAGTCCATGTTCCAGGCCTCGGGGTTTCAGGACAGGGACGAGCTGACGTGGGAGAATTTCCATTACATGCTGCGGGACCACGACAGCGAGCTTCGGCTCACCCAGCTCTGCGTCAAAGGTCAGTGGGCACGAGCACTGGCACGCCCCAGGTCCTGCAAGGCTGGAGGCAATGGGCAGCACCCAACATAGAACTCTCAAATCCTGGCCCATCAATCTCCCCACCTCAACTGCAGTAATCAGCTCTTTCTTCATGTATGACATGTTTGGGTCAGTTCAGAGCTTTTCCCTGCCCACAGGAGATTCCTAAACTCTGTCTTGCACCTTCTGAATGGCTGTTTGTCCTTTTGTCTCCTCAAAGGTGTCCCTGAGGTGTTCAAACAAAATCTGCACAACTGTGCCTCCTTCATAAAAAAGAAAGAGCCAGAAGGGTAAGCTCTCTTCCTTAGTGTCACTGTTGCTATTCCGTTTCTTACTGCCCTGGTTCACATTTATCCTCCATCCAAGCTTTCCAACAAATGCTCCCACCAGATGTTGGAAATTCCAGCACTGGGGAAGGGGTGGGAAGTGCCTGCTGGGCGCTGCAGTGGGGCTGTCCTCCTCCTTCCCAGGCACAGCCAGAAGGGAGGAATTGCCTCCTGCAGGGCCCTGTTGCATCCTCTGTGTGGAGATGGGAGTCCTGCATTGCTTTTCAGATGGAGGGGTTGTCTTGGAGTGAATGCAGACCATGTGCAATTGAACTTAATGCAGGCAGGCTTGTGGGAAAGAGCTGGACATGTTCCCAGCTGAGCCTCAGATGGGAAGTGGAGAAAAGGGGAAAATTTTGGCAAGCACTTCTGGCAAATAGAGCTCGGGGCTAGACATAGCTCTATTTCCACAGAACCATCTCAGAGGAGAAGAAAAACCCAGATCTGGACACTCTGAGTCACTACATGGAGAGAAAAGGCCAAGAACTGAGGAAGAGACCAGGAAGAAAGTGAGTTCCTGTTCCTCTGGAGCTCGGGCTCATCCTGTTTGCTGTTTCTCACATCTCCATGTCAGACTGGGTAGCCCTCCAGTCAAATGGCTCTGCTCCAAGGAGGCACTCATTGCCAAGAAGCTACAGAAAGGGTCCCATCTTGGCAGGACAGTGCTGTAGCTGGGTCTGGGCGATGTGCCTCTACAAAAAAAACCCCAAACAAACGAAGTGGCCAACTCCAGAGGTTGGCATAGTGGTTTTTAGAGAGGGGTCTTGTCAGACAGCTCCTGCCTGCACTCCTCTGCTTCTTGGGCTGCTGCTGGTTCACTTGGGCTGCCTACAAGAGCTGCAGAAGAGGATCTGGTCCTCCCTGCTGTGGCAGCAGCAAGTATTTCTTCAAGGAAGCAGTTCAGCTGTTGTTTTTGATGGCCAGAATATCTTGGTTTGCCTTAATTGCACCAAGTAAGGAAATTCCTCTTTTGTGGATAATTTTTGAAGGCTGAATATTACTATGAAATTTTCTTTTACAGTTCTCATCTACAGTTTCATTTGTGAGTCACTGCCTCCAGGTTTGCTACCAGCTTTTGAAGGCACTGTAGAGCAGGCTGAGCTCACCCTCTGATGGTGTGCTCTGCAGGTCACCCTGTCACTGGTGTGCAGGGGTACTTTGAGAGGAAACCCAAACCTGGGCCTGGGCACTTCCTTGCCAGGGAAACCTGGCAGTGACACCAGCACTCCTGTCCTTGCCAGGGCAAACCAGTACCAGCTGCACCTGTACACGGAAGCACAACAGCAGAAGTACGAGAGGAGCAGAGCTCAGCAGAAGATCCAGGAGCTGAAGCGCTTCATTGAGAATTACCGGCGCCATATCGTCTGCGTCATCCTCTTCTCTGCCATCACCGCCGGCGTCTTTGCCGAGAGAGCCTACTGTGAGTGCCCACCCAGCCCTGCTGTGGGGGCCTGGGCTTCCTGCCTCACAGCTGAGGGATGCCTGGGCCGCGACAGGGACCTGCCCGCCACAGCTTTGGGCGGTGTCAGTCCTCCCCTGGACTGAGGGTCCCCAAAGGATCACTGAAAGGGTCTGGTCCAATGCCCTGCTCAGAGAAAACCCTTTTCCAAAGCTGAATGAGGCTGCTGAAGGCTTTGTCTAGAGAAGGTGTGAAGAGTTCCAAGGCTGGTGATTCCACCACCTTGCTCGGCCTGTGCTTGTTTTTGACCATCCTCCCTGTGAAGAATTTCAAGAATTCAAACCTGAGTTTTCTACAGTGAAACTCATGCTCTTGCCTCACATCCTTCCACTGTGCATCCCTGAGGAAGTCTGTGTGCCCATGAGATGGCTGCAGACAGCCAGCTTCCCTGACCCATCTCTTCCAGCCTGAACATGCCCTTTTCCCTCTGCCTTTCCCTTACATAGACATAGCTCTATGATGTCCTCCAGCTCCCACCCAACCTGGTGGTCTCCACTGGATTCGTTCCAGTTTATGGACACCTTTTATATTGGATTCCCCAACTGAGGCCACAGTCCCAAGGTGCAGTTTCCCAGGGGGACATTCTCCTCCCTGGATCTCCAAGGACACCCGGACATCCAGCAGTTCTGGGTCATTGTGCCCCTTTTCCCACACAGACCCATCCCTGGTGTCCTGTTTTTGGTGGAGCCACACAGGTGGCTGTCCCCTTGTTGCAGGAAGGGTTGTGGCACATGACACCCCCTCTGCTCTCTCTCCCCAGACTACGCCTTTGCATCCCCCAGCACTGGAATTGCACAGACCACCTTTGTGGGGATCATCATCTCCCGGGGATCAGCTGCCTCCATCTCCTTCATGTACTCCTACATCCTGCTGACCATGTGCCGCAACCTCATCACCGTCCTGCGGGAGACCTTCCTCAATCATTACATCCCCTTCGATGCCGCTGTCGACTTCCACCGCTGGATTGCCATGGCAGCCCTGATTTTCTCAGGTAGGTGGGCTGGGGGATTGCCCCCCACAGGCACAGGACCAGCCCGTCACACCATGGCAGGACCAGGCAGAAGCTTAAAGACCTTGCAGAGATATGGATGATTGCACTCCAGAAGAGGAGGAATCTCCGGGTCCCTGGGGACATCAGCAGAGTCTGACACATCTCCATCCACATCAAGTGATGCTTCTTTCTCTGTGTTTTTGTCTCTTACAGTGCTCCACACTGCAGGTCACATAGTGAACGTCTACATCTTCTCAGTCACACCTCTCAGTGTGCTGTCCTGCCTCTTCTCCAGTGTCTTTACAAATGATGGGTAGGTGGAATTTGAAGCAGAGTCCAGACAGGGCATGGACAGAAATGAAAATGGAAACCATTAGTTCATTCTGGTCACTCCATGGTGCAATCTCTTGTCCTTCTCCAGGTCACAGCTCCCACAGAAGTATTACTGGTGGTTCTTCCAGACTGTTCCAGGTGAGAACACCTAGCAGACAGACCTCCACACCTGTTCCCAGGATAGACAGCCCTCTGCCCAGTCCAGTCAGAGCCTGTATGGGGCTGCCCTGTTCTCCCCCACAGGGCCTCCCAACTCTTCCTCTCACAGGCATGACAGGAGTGCTGCTGCTCGTGGTCCTTGCTGTGATGTACGTGTTTGCCACACGCCACTTCCGGCGCGTCAGCTTTCAGGGCTTTTGGATCACTCACCACCTCTACATGCTGCTCTACATCCTGGTAAAGGATTTGGGCTGGAAGGGAGGGATGGTGCTGATGCACTGCAAGCCTGTAGGTCAAGTCAGTGCAGCTGATGAGATGGAATAGCTTGGGATAGTCCCAAGTGAGATGGTAGCCCCAGTCCTGGCTCCCCATTGCTGTTGAGCTGCCATCCCTGGGGTGATGACTCACCTTGCTGAAGGGTTCTACTCCCTGCCCAGGTCATCATCCATGGCAGCTACGCACTGATCCAGCAGCCCCGTTTCTACATCTACTTCATCATCCCAGCTCTCATCTACAGTGCAGACAAGCTGCACAGCCTGAGCAGGAAGAAGGTGGAGATCAGTGTGGTGAAAGCTGAGCTCCTGCCCTCAGGTACCACAACATCCCTGGCCACACAGCACCAGCCCAGCCCAGGCTCTCTGCAGGAGCATTGGGGGCTGCAGCGATGCAGGAACATCAACTCCTCAATCCATCTCCAGCTTAAGGAGCCCCCTCCTCCATCTCCCCACAGGTGTCACCCACCTGCAGTTCCAGCGGCCACAGGACTTTGACTACAAGTCTGGGCAGTGGGTGCGCATCGCGTGTGTGGGGCTGGGCACCACGGAGTACCACCCCTTCACGCTGACCTCGGCGCCGCACGACGACACGCTGAGCCTGCACATCCGCGCCGTCGGGCCCTGGACCACCCGTCTGCGGGAGCTCTACTCTCCCAAGAGCCTGGCCCTCCTCGGCACACTGCCCAAGGTGAGCCCTGCGCTGGATGTCACCCATGGGGACATCCGAGCCCAAGAGCACCTCGGGAACGGGTCCAACAGGTGCCACGCCTGAGGCACTTCTCCAGCCCTGAGTGCTTCCAAGACCTGGGCAAGCAGAGACTTCTGCTAACAGCTGACTCCCTTCCAGCTCTACCTGGACGGGCCCTTCGGGGAGGGCCACCAGGAGTGGAACAAGTTTGAGGTGTCGGTGTTGGTGGGAGGAGGCATTGGGGTGACACCCTTCGCATCCATCCTCAAGGACCTGGTCTTCAAGTCATCCATAAACTCCAAGCTGCTGTGTAAGAAGGTAAGAGTATCTGAATGACAAGTCCCCCTGAAATGTTAGACTCAATCTCAGACATCTTTTCCAACCTAATTGATTCTGTGATTCTGAGATGCCTCCTGCTGCTTCTGGTGTACTTGGGGGTAAAATCCTCCGTGGAGTCCGTAGATATTCCTAAGGATACTGGCCCCACTCTGGGCCTCGTTCCAATGTGCCACAGATCTACTTCATCTGGGTGACGCGCACGCAGCGGCAGTTTGAGTGGCTGACAGACATCATCCGGGAGGTGGAAGAATCAGACAAGAACAGCTTGGTCTCTGTGCACATCTACATCACACAGCTGGCCGAGAAGTTCGATCTGCGCACCACCATGCTGGTGAGCCTGGACATCCAACGGGAGCACGCCAGGCCATGCCGTGCCAGGCTCTGCAGGGCCATGCTGGGCTGTGCTGGGCCACCTGACGTTCACCAATCTCTCTTTCAGTACATCTGTGAGCGGCACTTCCAGAAGGTGCTGAACAAGAGCCTGTTCACGGGGCTGCGCTCCATCACCCACTTTGGGCGCCCTCCCTTCGTACCCTTTTTCAGCTCTCTGCAGGAGGTGCACCCCGAGGTCAGTGTCTGGCTGGGGACAGGAGGAGGTGCACCACTGGCCATTGTGGAGGACCGGTACCAGCCTGTCCCCAAGGTCCTGGAGACCTCAGTGGCATCTGCACCAAGAATAGAGTGAAAGGGGAATGAATCCTACTTTCCCCCTGGAGCCAGGCTGAACTGCAAAAGTCAGCAATGCCCCATACCAGCCAAACACCCCCTGCTATTGCAAGACCCCAGCTGTAATCACTGACCTGAGCTGGGGGGCTCCCATGCTTCCTCCATGGCCCTGGCAGCTCCATGGGAATGTGACCACCTCTCCAAAAGCTTCTGGAGGCTGAGAGACTGCTCAGCCAGCATCCATGCCCAAAGCTGCCAGAGAGCAAGGGATCAAGAGGGGCTGGACTGTGGAGAGAACTGGTGCTGCAGTCTGACCCCTTTGGCTCCCTCTTTCCCCAGGTGCAAAAGATTGGGGTGTTCAGCTGTGGCCCGCCCGGGATGACAAAGAGTGTGGAGCAGGCTTGCCGGCAGATGAACAAGAAGGACCAGACCTACTTTTCACATCACTATGAGAATTTCTGACCCTACCCCACACTGTTACACCCTCTGACTGCAGCTGCATCTTTTCACCCCAGCACCTAGCTGCAATACTTCAAGCGGCCATGGTCCCAGGCTCCCACCCACCACCCTCCCCAGGTGAAAGCCATCCACAGCCGAGAGCAGGGGTACTGAGACCTGCAGAGCAGAGAGCAGTGTGCTAGTAAAGCCTTGCCATCCCAGCACTGCCCTACATGGCCCCAGGGCATGCTGCTACCATCCACACATCCCTGCAGCCCCATGCCCATGGTCACGCTGGTGTGTCCCAATCCAGAAAACCCACTCTGAGAGTTAAATCCAGCTCTGCCACCTTAATCACACAAGACAGAGCTTGTGCTCTGCTTTGGGACTCAGGGAATGTCTCTGACCAGCTTTGGGGAACAGCTTGGTGCCTGCACAACCTGAATTCACAGCACTTTGTTACATGTGGTGAACAGATGGGGCGAGGAGCCAGCGAGCTCCCTGCTATCCCTCTTCTTGAAACAGTTTTCCTCACATACTCTTCAGTGCCTGCTTGTTAACTCTCCAAGCCTTCCCTGGGTTTACATACAGCCTTAGTTGTGTTTGCATTGGCTTTTTCCAGCAGTGTCAGTCCTTCCATCAGGAATCAGTTGTGCTTGTTTAAGTAATGCCTGGCTTTCTTAAGTAGTGCACTGCTGCTCTTGCAGGCTGTGGTTGAGGTCAAATAAAGCTGACTGAAGTCTTCAAACACTTTCTTGCCTCCTGTAGTTGGGTCTCAGTCACGTGAAGACTTGTAATACTTGTGGCATAGTGCTGGCCTTGCTCCTGGCACGAGCATTAACTCCAGCCCACTGGAAAATGGGCTGAGTTGCAGAGAGTTTCCCCTGCCCTGGTGTGGGATTACAGGCACAGCCCCACTGATTATGTCCACCAGACTTATCACCCCCAGCAATGCCCCCGCAGTGTCAATGCCCCCAGCAAGACCTGATAAGGGAGCAGATCAGACAAGAAGCCCAACCAGGCTGAGCTGTGGGAACAACTCCAGCCCTCAGGATGCTAAACAGCCCCCTAAGACTACAGAGAGCAAGTTTCCATTTCCCAGTAAGAACAATCTTGCAATGGCCGCTGGTCTTCCAGCTATGCCAATGGGGATCCCCACAGGACAGGAGCCAGGCTGGCCAGTGAATCCCCAGCCATGCCAACAGGGTTCCTCCTAGCATGGGAATGTACTGAGCACATATTTTGACCACTTCTTCTAGGTACAGAAAGTTCCCCTGGATTATGTCTCATCCCTGTAAAATTCAGCATGGACTTGGGGCCTTCCATCTCTACCAGGATTAACTTGGTCTCATCTGGAATAAACATGGGATTTCATTTGCAAGTGGTTGGGTCATTTGAGATTTCACAGTCCTGCCAACACTGAGCTCAACCTGTACCCTGGCAAGGCTTAGGTCTGCACAGTCCCCTGCAAACCCCTCCAACCCACCACCCCACCCATCAAGGGACACATCTGGAAGGTGTCAGGTAGTCAGAATTTATTGAGGAAGGTTCAGTACCAGCCCAAGGAAGGAAGTGATCTCTCAGTACTAAAATTAACATGACTGTAATCAAAGATTAGATTTTTTCTACCTCATTAGTACCTTGTTTGTGGCTCACAAACTCAGCAGGAAAGCTTGATATTCCCAAATAATTATGATTTGTTTGTAGTGGTAAAACCTTTGAGTGATGCTGTCCCCTCATGTCTCAGCTGTGCTCCCCTCCACATCAAAAGCAGCTGTGCTTCCCATCAGGCACTTCATGGGAGGCACATAAGGACAGGGCTCTCAGCAGTCCCAGTTTCCCTGCCAGCAGTGGTCCCATGAGGAGCTGCTGGGGGGTGACACAGCAGACATGGTCCCAGCTGGCCTCCAAGTTTCACAAAACCCTGTTTCTGAGCTTTGAGAAGAGCATGGAGAGAATGACCTGAATGTGCCAGTGCTTTCCGTGCAGCAGGGAGGGCCAGGCTTTGTTGCACAGGCTGTACAGTCCCTGAGCACCCAGGAGGGAAAGGGGGATATTTACATAGGGCTATCTTGCATCCAGGGATTGCCATGCAGGAAATGCTGCAGCCAGGGCAGTGTGGGACAGGAAGGGGGAGTGCCAGCAGCTCCACCCTTGCTGTGCCACATGCCAGTGACACCCTCCCTGGCACGGAGGAACCTGGCCAGGCTCTCCTGCACGTGTGGTCTGTGAAGAAGAGCCACCAACTGTGCAAATCATCATCTCTAATTCAGCATTTTGATTCAGACTACTGGTTGTCCATTTGTAGTTTCCTGTTAATGCTCTAATGGTGTATCCCAGTGCCATTCACCCTCCTTACGTGTGATTTTCTAGTTACAAGCAGCAGGGATGAGGGCTGGGCACTGGGACAGCTCAGGGCTTCTGATCAGTGGGGTCACACTTCAGCATGACTTTGACCCCCTCACCCCTCTTGGTGGTCTCAAAGGCCTCCAGAGCCTTCTCCAGGGGAAAACGGTGCGTAACCAAGGGCTTGATGTTGATCCTCTTGGATGCGAGAAGGGCGATGGCCACAGGCCACCTGCAAGGGAAGCAGAGAGCAGGGAATGAGAGCAGCCACTAGTCTGGAGTCCAAGAAAAGAGCATGGAGCAGCCTGGATCATGACAGTTATTTCCTGAGCCCAGGGAAGTTTTGCCTGCAAAGAATCTTCTGGGGAGGGAACCTCAAGTGTCTGGTATGGGAGAATGGGACAAGCCAACTGCTCTGGGCTGTTGAGCTCTGAGAAGACAGGCACTACTACACAGACAGTTGAGAGAGTAAGTGAAATCACAGGAAGCAAGTGAAAATCACAGGAAACTACTACTTTGGAAGCCCTGAATGAAAACCAAAACCACCATGCTCCGCTGTCCTCTTGCCTGGCCTCTTGCCTGCACACTGACCATGGTGGAGCTCAAACTCATGGACTCAGTGCAGGGAGAAAAAAGGAAAAGCCTCAGTCAGCTTCCAGCCTCTTCTCTGGCACAGAGTCCCTCACATGGATTGCATTGCCACTCCATTTAGAATTATAGAAACACTGAGATTGGAAAAGGCCTCCAAGATCATCAAGTCCAATCATGAATGGGCCAAATGGGAGCAACAGGGATACAAAGGGATGCAGCAGCTAATCTAGTTCCCAAACTGCCTACTTAATAACACTTCTCATTTTAAGAAGGAGCATGACAACATCCCTTAAATCCTTCCTGGAGAGCTACAGATTAAGAAAATATACTTTCTCCATTAGCAAGAAAGTACAGCTCCAAAGAATTTTAACTTGGAGACACATCAGCCCCCTGCACAAGACTCACGTGTTGCAGTAGCGGAATATCCCACGGATATCCACTTCCCGCACGGCAGCGTTCACGATGGGCACCGTCACCATCTCGGGCCCCAGCCCCACCAGAACCAGGGTCCCACCAGAACGAGTGGCCTGGAGAGCAAACACACAAACAGGTTACATTTTGCAGAACACAGTTGCAGGAGCCTGTGCAGGGTCTGTCAAAAATAAAGCTGCCCTTTGTGGCTGCAATGGACTGCCTGGGGCACAGCAGAGAAGCCAGGGAGAGGCAGGATGCTGTCAGGAGTCTGTAAGAGTGAAACATGTGGTAATCAAAATAAAAAAATGCAATCTTTTGAAAGTGTCTGAAGGATTTTGGTAGGAATTGGAAATACCTGTTCTGAAAACCCCATTCTGAAAAACGGCAGGCATTTAGGACTACAAAAAGTACTTTGGAATTTCAATGGGAAAGACTTAAAACTAAGAGCCTGATGTTCTACTGGAATTTCTCCTTTTGCAGTTTGTCCCATTCCCCTCCTGTCCTTTCACCATGAAACTCCACATCAACCTTTACCCCATCCTCCTGTTAGGATGTTCATGGCAGGAAGACATCCCTTTCTTAATTGCTTCTTTCATTGCTTCTGGAATTAATTTTCTTGATTATTCTTATTTGGACATAACTTCAATGGCAGGTGCTGTCCTACTCCCTGGGTTTGGGGATCTTACTGGAGCCTCCTTGGTAAGTGGTTAAGCACCCAAGCATCAAATCAATTATCAATTATCCCCATGCTGATGTTAACACTTTAATTGTCTCTCTTTGTTTACTTTCTAAGGAGCAGCTTCTCTCCCCACACCAAGCCCACTTAAATTAAGCACTGTGGGAGTGAAATAGCTCATTCACTGAACCACCTCAGAAAAAAAGAGACCAACACCATCACTGGTCTCCTTAGGAACAAGTGGTACTCACATAAATTCCAGCCTGGATGCAGGCTTGCACTCCTGTGCACTCCACAGTGATCTCAGGCATGCAGCCAAGCACACTTTCCACTTTGGAGGCCACCTCCTGCGGGGTCTCGTTCTTCACCTGAATGGTGAAATCTGCCCCCACCTCCTTGGCTTTTTGCAGGCGAGAGGCAGATAAGTCTGTGGAAGGGAAACCGAGTCAAGAACTGGAGTATGATGTGAAAGAGGTAAAAGAACCTGAACCTGGCATCTGCTCACTACATGTGCACACAGGGCAGTGCACAACCAGAAGAGGTGAGGATTCACTCCTTCTTGGCAGGCAGAGAATGATCATAAAATCCTGGAATAGTTTGGGTTGGAAGGGATTTCAAAGCTCCACTCCACTGTGAAGGTCCATTCCCTGCCATGGGCAGGGACATCTTCCAGTAGACCAGGGTGCTCCAAGCCTTGTCCAGCTTTGAACGCTTCCAGGGATGCAGCAGCCACAGCTCCTCTGGGCAACCTGTGCCAAGGCTCATCAACCTCACAGGGAAGAATTTCTTCCCATCTAGCCCTGCCCTCTGGCAGTGGGAAGCCATTCCCCCCTTTTCTGTCCTTCCAGGCCCTTGATCCAAGTTCTTCTCCAACTCTCTTGGAGCCCCTTTAGACACTGGAAGGGGCTCTAAGGTCTTCCTGGAGCCTTCTCCTCTCCAGGCTGGACACCCCCAGCTCTCCCAGCCTGGCTCCAGAGCAGAGGAGCTCCAGCCCTCCCCTTTATCATCTTCCTTCCCCTCCTTTGGACCTGCTCTAACAGATACACATCTTTCTTGTGCTGGGGGCTCCAAATGATGAGGATGATGATGGGTGAGTGATGAGGACAACTTAATGACACAGGAGATGCCAAGGGCTCCCTAGCTGCAGAAGAGGTGTGCTTCAAAGAGGCTGAAGGCACAAACCCACAGATGAAACCCACACCATGCAGAGCAATGTCTGACTGAAGGAACAGCCACCACCACTAGGCAGGGGAAGTGTCTTCTAAGACCAACAGATTGTAGATGGCCCATTTTCTCTTTGGTACTGCCAGAACACTGAGAGTGCATCAAGACAAACCAGAAGGCCAAGCTTAACTCCAAAGGGCACCACAGGGACACCACAAGAAGGAACCAGATCAGGAACAGCTGTGGCCAAGCTATTGTGGTTGTCCTGGTTGTTGTCTGACACAGCAGAACAGAGGAACCTCAGTGCAGGCAAAGGCAAAAGGCAGCAGGAGGCCAGGGCAGATGGGGCACCTACTCCAGAGTCAGCTGTGTCCTACCTAAACCTTCCTCTGGCTGTGGCTGCACTGCCCAGTGCCCCTCTGGCAATGGCTCTGATTAGCTTCACTAATTCCCACGGGATCTTCATCCTCTGGTGAGAATGGACTGTAAGAAACCCCATTGCACACACTCAGTGAGTTAGCCTAGGGAAGAGCCTACGAGGCAAACCCCCACCACTCTCATGTTTTGCCTTCTCAGCTGTCCACATTATTTACTCCCACCCTAAAGGACATCTCCCAGAGACCACAAGCCAGGGCCAAGGTCACTCTGACCCTGCTCCTTGATGGCCCAGGAATCACCTGGCTGTGGACAGCACCAAGAAATCTTTCCAACAGGAGGATGATTAATGTGGGCATTTCACTTCTAACAGTACACAATGAGAACAGACCCTCCACTCTCCAAGGGCTTCCTCAAGGAACCTTCAGCTGAGCAAACTGCAGAATGCATTAGTTGTAAACACTTGGTGTGTCTGCATTGTCACAGACCTGTCCTGCTCTTTACCCTCCTTGTAGCAGCTCTGGAGGCTGCTGAGCGTCTCTCAGACAGTTTCTGTCACAGATGAATGAGCAGGCAAGCCCACAAAGAAAAAAGGGAGTGGATCTGGTAATAAGGTGGACCTGAGACACACCATTAACATGGAGCAACAAAGCTGGTGATGATAAGCATCTGTGAGGGCATGGCTGTACTCCTGTACTCTGCTCTGAGGGATCTTGACAGGGCTCTAAGTATTGCCTGAAGATGGGTTTGTACCACGGACCAAGCTGTCCTGCTGGGACATCCCACATCCCCTGGAAGAAAGCCACCTTTTCCTCTCCAGGCACCATCGGTAACCAGGCCACCTCTGGAGACAGGGAGGTGGACAGCTGAGGAGAAGAGGAGGATTTCCCAGGAAGGAATCACCTCTTTTCCCTACACTAAAGCAGTGGTCTGCAGGGGTCTGCATGCTAGAACTGGAGAAGATGTAACAGCCAAGATTTCCTAGACCCCAAATTGAGGGGTGGTCTCTTCCCAGAGGTCCTGGGCTTGAAGACTCAGAAAACAATGCCTGTGGTAGGGGCACACACAGCAAAGAGGAAAACATCCTTCTCACCAGGGCACAGTCTTCAGAGAAGTCAGAGATGGGGTGGGGTGAAAATATCAAGGGAAAGAGGAGGAGGATGAGGCCAATTCTCCAGGAAGAGCCACTCTGACTCAGCCACAGTCCTGGGAGCCAGCCAGGCCAGAGGCTCTACCCTGCCCATCCCACAGCAAAAATGATGGCACTCACTGGCAGAGCAGGGGATGGACAGGCACTCCCTGGCAGGACAGATGATGGACAAGCCCCCACAGGCAGCTGGAAGGCTCAGGATGCCAAGTGTGGGCACACCTACCAAGCTGAGCACCCAGGAAAGCTAAGGAGGGCATTTCAAGAAGGGATAACAAAGGGTAATAAAATGCAGACAACAGAGGAAAAGCCAAGGCTGAAAATAAAGAGCAGCATCACCCTGGAAACCCCAACATGGGCTCGTTCCTGTGGCTGCAGGAGTCACATCTGTCCCTCCCAAGCCCTGAGCACCGGGCTCCAGGCCGTGTGTGGGGCCATGCTCGACCCCAGCTGAGCTGCAGAGATCTCCCATAAACCAATTGCACAGCCAGGAGCTTTTTGAGGCACTTCAAGTGCTATGAAACACTTTTGCCCAGCATGGTTGGTGTCTCCCAAATCTTGGTGTATGGCAAGGAGACCACAGGGGTTCAACAGTCCTCTCAAGTAATGACTAAACTCCCTGTAAGTTTGGTCTCACATTACCAGCTCACAGCAGACACAGATGGATTCTACCATTTTTAACATCTCCTGAGTCACTAATGTATTTTAAATTAGAAATATATATTTTAAAAAATATGTATAAAATATAAAATAGTAGAGACATTCTATTCTATATTTTATGTATTTTATACTTTCTCTCTGCCAGAAATAATCCACAGGCAGTGTCCTAGAGTAACAAGGCAGCCAGTGCATTTCAAAATGGCCACAAAATCACTATCAGGCAGCAAGAAAATCCCACATCTTCCCTGTAGCTGGTCTCTGGTTTGCTGACCTGCTCAGGCAGGAAGCCCTGGCTCTAAGCAGCACATGGAATGCAGCAGCAACACTGTGAGCCCTGGCCAGGGCTGCAGTAACATCTCAGTACACCTGAATCACCAGGAAGCACCTAGTGGAGCAGACAGATCTGCAGGTCACTGGATGGTTCAGAGCTCCACACGCTTGTCTTGGGAACGATCAAGTCCTTTGGACTTTAAACCCACACAGCTCTTGGGAAACTGGTCAATTAAACAATTAATGGCTTGCATCTTGCCTCTAGTCAGAAATTTGGTTTCACTTCCCAGCCCCTGGAGCTAATTGAAGTTTGGATTGCTTCCAGTGGAGTTATCAAATTACCCTTAAGCTTGTTATGATGGTTTATGAGCCAACTTAACAGGCAAATAAATACTCTTGATTATTCTCAGATAACCTGTGTTGATCTTCTTTCTCAAAGGAGTTGAGTTCTGTACAGTTACTCACCTCCCCTGACCTTGAATTCCAGGGTTTCTGGAGGCATCAACATCCAGAACTTCAGATTCAGATAGAACAAGAATAATTTCCCTTAAGTAGGAATTATTAAGTGCACCTTCAGTGACAGACACTGCAAGACAGCCCAACATGAACACTTGAACTGCCCCTTCACTTACTGGGGAGGAAGGCTGATCTTTACATGTATTTAAGGAGGAAAGCAGCTTTTTAAAGCAACAGCAAGGAAGAAGGACAGGAGAAGGTTGCCCATAAATATCAACCACACCCACTCAGGAGTGGAGTGGAGAAAGACACAGACCTTTTGGAAGAGTAGATGAGGACCCATGAAACAAATTGATCTTCTCATCCAACTGGAGTCCATTAAATATATCAAACACTTCCAGGTAAGCCAAAGACAAAAGCTGTAGGAGGTGAGTTCTCACAAAAAAGCTTTTCTAAATATTTCTATACCTGTGAGAAGCTTGTCAAACCAAACAAACTTTTAAAGCCCTAACTGCTGCACAGACAAAGCTCCTCACAGACACATGATGAAAACACAGGGCAATGAATTCAGATAATCTGGTAGCAAAGTATAAGAGGGCCTCTGTGGGCAGACAGGCGCCTCACAGGTGTTGGCTCCTAAAGCCAAAACAAAAAGCAGTTCCTTGAGACAGGCAGCAAAACCTCCAGCAGCAACAAGCCAAACCAAACCCATTCCTCAGCTTATGGAACACACAAACATTTCACTGGGGACAGCACCTTCATAGGTGTCTTTGAGCACCTCAGACAAACCCCTCTCAGGTGGAAGAGATCCAGGAGTCAGAATCAGCACCTAGGCTAGCACATAAAGGTAAGAAAGGGTATTCCATGTATCCAAGCTTGCTGATCCTACAAACCAAGCACCAGGAGCCTCCTTTGGCACATGACAGCCAGCTCAGCTTGCCAGAGGTCCCCATCAGCAGCAGCTCCTGGTACCAGGGGAAGACACACCCAGGCTGGAGCAGGAATGAGGGGCAGGATGAGCCAGCTGCCTCAGCCCCACTCACCAAACCTTCCCCACCCAGGGAACGAGCCACCCCCAGCCCCTGCACCAGCCCAGCTGGGCACAAGGCTCCTCATGCGTGATTCAGGAGGCAGAGTTGTTTTTCCTGCTACAGCAAACATCATCCTCAAATGACAACACTTCAAAAAGTCTGAGGTGTGGACTGATCACATCCATCAAGCACACATACCTGCAGGGTGAGGCCAGCACAGCTAAAAATGCCCTGGATTTGACAGCAAAAGGATTAAGGGAGGAGAAGGCAATAATGCGCCTTGTGTTTTGACCTGAGCTACTATTGAAGGATGTTTCTGTGAAGGCAAGATGGTGGGACCTGAATTTTATCTCTTGATCCAAAGTGGATCAAGTTACACAGTAATGGAAAGGTCAAAAATACACCTGGCTCAAAGTATGGGAGGTAAAGCCTTCTGAAAGGTCAAGATCCTTTAGGGCTTTGACATAAAAACTGCAGCAATCTGTGCTCAACGTCCAGGGCCACCTCTAACTGCTCCTCCTGGCCATCACCACTCAGAAAGACTGAAAAGTCAGAGTGGGAGCTGGAAGCACCATTTCCAGACCCTGTTCAACCCCCAGGTGGAAATTTCAATCAGAGAACATCCTGAGGTTACTCCAGCTCTCCATCCTTCTGGGCAAGCTGCACAGAGAGAGGGCCTGAACCTTAGATGAGAGCTAGGAGGAGCTGGGCTAGGTTAGCATGGCAAAAAAAGGGGAGGATGGAATGGCTGTCTCAACAACCTGAAGGGCAGCTGCAAAGGTGATGAAGACTCATTTCAGTTCTTGCATCAAGGGGAAATCTACATGTCACTGTGGATAATGCAATGTGCATGTCACAATGAAAAATGAAACCCGCAGCAGGAGAAGATAGAAGGGCAGAGAAAAACAAGTGGAGAAGCACAGTGTGTCTGCACACAAAAAACAGTGGGCAAACACTGCCTGGGCCATCATCCAGCACTACCAGAGATAAAAACACCCTGCTAAGATCAAAACTCCTTGAAAGGGTGGTCAGGTACTGGAACAAGCTGTTCAGGGATGTGGTGCAATGACCATCCCTGGAATTGTTCCAAAAACATGTGGACAAGGCACTTATATGGACATGGCTGGGCTTGGCAGTGCTGGGTTAATGGTTGGACTCAATGATGTAAGTGGTTTTTTACAACCTTATTGATTTTGTGATTCTGTATGGTGGAAAACAGGCACACTCTGAAAGGGCCAAAAGGACTTACCTGTAACTACCACAGCTGCTGCACCCATCATCTTAGCAACAATCACATTAACGAGGCCGATTGGTCCTGGGTACAAAGGGGAGAAAGAGAACATGTGCCACTGCCAGGCAGCATCAGCCCCAGCTCTGAACATGCCCAGAGCTCAGCGTGTTCCTGGCCAAAGGAGGCTTTGGCAGCCCCAAGGTCTCCCTCTTGCCACTGCAGCTCTGCCACAACCCACCCTTACAGCAGAGCCCAGAAGCAGAGCCTGAGCCTGCCCATGCCCTCCCCGCAGGCAGGGAACCCAAGGACTGACTGTGATCACTGTACCAGAGCCAGACACGAAGACTTTGCTTCCCAGAGTGACTCCTGCTCTTTTGCAGGCATGGATTCCCACAGAGAGGGGCTCGATAAGGGCTCCTTCCTCAAAGGTGACATTATCTGGAAGCCTGCAAGAATAGGACACAAGGAGCAGTCACCAATGTGGTTTATGAGGGTGATGAGGAAAGCCATGACACTCAAAAACCAAACATGGGTGTAAAACACAGTGGCAAAACACACTGACATCTGTGGTCAGAGAAATATACTGGAATAGGCTTCAAGAGGTTCCACTGTTTCTTTCCCCCTCTGAAGCAGCATCAAGTGCACCTGAACCATTTATTACTGAGGTTTGCCCAAGCTCCACACCCTGGGACCCACAGACTTCCCCACATTGACTCTCCAGTACTTGGTGAGTCAGCAAGGGCTCCTTTGCCACTCATTCCCTTTGGAATAAACCCCCTAGTTGCCCATGTACCACCCCAAAGCTGCCCTATGGCTTACCCACCAGTGAGCTCCCAGACCCCTCACCAGGGTTGAATCTGCTTTTAGAAAACATCTTGCTGCCAAAGGTGATGCCACCAGGAAAGGCAGCCAGATCCAGGCCTCCCCTTAACACCCAGTATCACCTTCCCTGATGCACCAAGTTTTTTAACAAGTGGACTGGTCCCAGCATGCACCCTCCCAGCAGTTACAAACAAAGTGTGCAGTGGGTTTTGAGTGTGCAAACAGGTTTTGAACAAAAACAGCACTGTAACGCAGCCAACATAAGTGATGGAAAAAAGCAGAGGAAGTGAAACCCTTCTGAACTGCTGAAAGAAAGAAATCACAGCCCCACAGCAGTGCCCACCAGCAAGCCACCAGTGTGGGTTCTCACACTGCTCTGGGAGCTCTGCCTGCTAGGAGGGTTAGCAGTGACAGCACTGGGAAGCTCGAGGTCAGATCTCAACCAGGCCAATGTGAAGCCAAAGAAATGGAAATGATGGCTGTGGGAAGACAGCTGTAAGATATCTGCATATCCCTTATTTCCATGAGGCTTTAAAGGTCTGACTCCAAAAGTTCTGTTGTCTCAGAGTTTGGCATCACATTTGGTGCTGCTGGGTTTGGGCACTGCCCTGTCAATGGGGAGGGCAGCTTCACAGCATGATCCCACCCAGCACAGAGTCTGTCCACCAGCAGGACACACAATAACTGCCCAAATGTGTGAAAGCTCACTCAGCTCAACCATCATCTGTTCTTAGCAAATCTGTGCTGGCAGAGTGACTGCATGCCAGGGAGTCTGCTCTACATGAGCCAGCCACAGCACTGCTGATCTGAAAATGGGAGTGCCAGGTCCAGGCTTTGCATCCCAAAACTATTAAAAAAAATAGCCAAAGTAATATTTGCTCAAATTGGAGGAAAAAAGCAAAAGCTTGGAAGAAGCCAGCTACAAACCAACCACTTCCTCTCAAGCAAGAACTTGTGATGTTGTCAGAATATGTTATTTTGATATACAGGAGGTCTGGTTATTTTGATGACAGCAGGTCTGGACAGTGAAATGTTAATTCCATCCAGACCAGCACCTCATCCTGACAGCAGCTACTTGGTATCTGCTTTGAAAGCTTCCTGCCTGAGGACTCTCAGGAGAAGAGCAGTCAAGTGCCTCCTTCCGACTGACGCCATCCTGAACGCTTTCTGTGCAAACAAAGATCAATCACAAGGATGCTCCTGCTCATGGAAGTGCCAGCTCCATACACACTGCAAAAGAACAAGCTCCACAGGTAGAGCAACCTCAAGGGGACACCACTTGGGCTATTTTTAACTCCTTGTTAAAGGCACCTAAGTGGGTATAACATCATACAAGATTTTTCAGGTCTTTGGAGTATTTGAGACCCTGGCACAGGTTGCCCAGAGAAGCTGTGGCTGCCCCATCTCTGGAAGTGTTCAAGATCAGGCTGAACGGGGCTTGGAGCAAACTGGTTTAGTGGAAGCCCTGCCCACAGTTGGGGATGGAATGGGAAGAGCTTTAAGGTCCTTTCCAGACCAAACCCTTTTGGGATTCTCTGATTTGCCAGAGTGTTTAAGCACAGATTTGCTTCTAAGCAAATGTGCCAGTGTTGCCACAATTAATAACGTATTCAAGTTTGCTGAACTGGACATGAAAACTGCTATGTTGTAATGCTGGTAGCTTAGTGGAGACACTCAGAGACACATGAAAAAACAGCTCAGCAGGGCTACTGCTTTCTGTTCCTGCTCTGCTCAAAGTGGGGTGACTGTTTCAAACAACAGAGCGAGACGTCAGCAGTCACTCTGGTGTTTCCTGAAAAGCAGCAGCAAAACTCAGCTCAAAGAACCAGGCACCGGCCTAGGAAGGCAAGGACATGAAAAGAGACAGGAGAGAAACCAAGAGCAGGGAGCAAATGGGAAAAGGAAAATAATTAAAGGGTAAACCAGCAGTGACATCCCAGGAGACATGCAAGAAATGTTTATGTCTGGCACCTGAGGGGATAAACTGTTTGCCTGACAAACCCTTTGCAAAGTGGCTGCCATCCAAGCTTAGGCATGTTATTTATGGATCAGAAAGCAATAAAACCTGTTGGGATCACATAAAGAGTGTTCCAAAGGGCCAAGAGGTGATTGCTGCAGCTAATCTCCCCCCAGGGAGTGTATATTTCTGAGTGGAGGGAGCAGGACTGACTTGTAGCAGTAGCTTGCGCTGTGCTTGTAGTAGCGGCAGAGGTTCCCGTCGTCGGGGGGAGTCGCGCAGAAGAAGATGGTTGGGGACAGGTTGTAGCGCCCACTTTTACAGAACTCATCCATCTCCCTTGGGACACCCGGCTCGATGGCCACACGGTCACCTGCCAGGATGAAAGCAGATGGGATGAGTCAGGGATAGGGTGGCACACAAGGAGGAGTAGCACCAAAAAGCACAGAAACACTGGCACCGTACAGGCAGGAGGGATGTGAGGAAGGTCTTGCTGCACACACCAGGCTGGTTCTCAACACTCCCTTCACAGCAGGCTCATCACCAAGGCCTTCCCAGGTACTTGGAAAGAGATGGTGTTTCAGAGGCACAGAGGGAAGCTCAGCCCCACACACAGCCAGCCTCAGCACATGAAGGGGCAGCCCACAGGCAATCACACTGTGAGCAGATATTTTGCTGAATCTGTACAAGAGGAAATGCTGAGGATGGAGCAGGTGAGCTCAGCTAGCCACCATACTGCCAGCTGGAAAGGGCTGTTCCTTGGGAATCACAGAATCATGGAAGGATTTGTGTTGGAAGGCACCTGAAAGCTCAGCTTGTTCCACTCCCTGCCATGGGCAGGGACACCTTCCACTATGCCTGGTTGCTCCAAGCCCTGTCCAACCCAGCCTTGAACACCTCCAGGGATGGGGCAGCCACAGCTTCTCTGGGCAGCCTGTGCCAGGGCCTCACCACCCTCACAGGGAAGGAAGCTTAAGGTGCAGAACAGCCAGGAGCCTGGCAGGATTTATCTGGGAACAGAGACATCTTGGTGCTACAACAGAGTAGCCCAGGGTGCTGGAAGCACACATGCTGCAGGACAGAGAGCTGTTATTTAACTGCAGTCACAAAGCAGGATGGACCAGAGAAAACAGTGTGAGCATAATACAACTTGCAAGTACACAAGGGACACAAAGCCTCACATTTATTTGGCAGAGGAATCAGAGCCAAACCTCTGAGCAAAGCTCTCCACCAACAGGCTTTCAGGCAGACACAAGGATAAGCAGGATTGAAGCAAAGAGCTATCTAGGCCATTGCATCCCCTCTGAGCTGGCCAACAGCAGGTGTCTGACAGGACAGAGGCAGGACAAGCCCACACTGAATACTCTCCCAGCCTCACATTATAGACAGCTGTGAGGCCTCCCAAGTTACAAGGTGTTTGTTTGTATTTAGTAACACTCAATAACTTCTCCTCCTTCCACCATGTAAGCTACATGGTCTGCTACTTCTCAGGTGAGTGCTGCACCTCACTCTGCCTTGCTCTGGTGCTGGAGCAGCCAGAGAATGAGCAACCTGTTCTGCCAGCCCTCCATGAGTCCTCACGTCCTTGAGCTGTCTCTCTAGCTCTCAGCTCGAGTTCCTGCCTTGGACATTTGTCAGAGAAGCTGCTCCACGTGTCATTAACTCCTCGTCCTCCTCTGAAATTACTTCCTCATTTGTTTTACATCCTTTTGGAAAGGAGAAGACCAGAACTGCATGCAGGGTTCCAGATGTGCACTGACATCCTCTGAGTCTCTGTCCCCTTCCTAACAGTGATTTGCATTTTCACTGCTATGGAGCCAATGCTGCTATGCACAGTATCAGAGCCAAAGGCCTCACCCTTCAGCAGTGATGGTCAGCACAGCATTTTAGATATGAAGCTGGTTTTGTTTGTTCTGCCGTGGATATCACTTTGTGTTTGCCTGCATTGAATCTCACCTGCATCTCACTAGCACCTCTTGGGTCTCTCTGTAACTCTTACTGGCTCTCCCCCACATCCTCTCCACCTTGCCTAAGTTGCTGTCATCAGCAAACTTTGTAAATTCCCCCTGCTCAGTCCATTTTCTAGGACATCATGAGCACAGCAAGCTGTAGCAGTCCCACCACAGGGCCTGGAGCAGTGGCTCCAGTGACCTCTGCACTGCAGGAGGCCATTTGCTCCCACAGAGAAGAAACACTCACAGCAGGTTGCTGGCAAGAGCTATAGATGTGGTTTCTGAAGCTTTATCAAGCTTCCTTAAAAGGCACCTTGTACCAGTATATACTCTGTTCTGCATTGAAATACAGCCAGGGCAGCTCAACATATCCCAGGATAAAGCTACCTAGGGAATATCATATACTAGTGGCCAAAATGGGTGACTAATTGCAGGTTTTTGAAGGAGGTCACACTGTGAGTTCAGAACTTCAGATAAATATACAGGACAGAGAAAAACACAGCCTGTTATCGACACATTCTCGGAACTGATTAGGAGGAAAACAAACAAATGGGTTTGGTTCCAGATACCTGGTTTCAGGTGAGTCACCCCAGAGCCCACTTTCACGACAGTCCCGGAAGCTTCGTGTCCCAACACCATGGGATCCTTGACAACAAAATCCCCAATTCGACCGTGCTGCCAGTAGTGAACGTCAGAGCCACAGATCCCAACGGAATGCATGCGCAGGAGGACCTCTGCCAGAAAAGGAGGGAAGGTTCCTTGTAGAAAAACCGACCTTCTCAGGCACTGGGAGAGCACCAAGTGGGCTGTCCCTGGGCCCCAGAGCAAAGGCCAAGCCAGTATCGACACATCCAAATTTACTGGCATTCAATCAACACACCAGAATTGTGTGTGCACACTTTACAAGAGTGGCACGTTCATGAGCCACCTGCTGAAATACAAAATTATGCAATGATTCACAAAGCAAGAAGGCTTAAAATAGGGTAAGACAAAAGCTAATGTCAACAAAAACATGGTCAACAAAGTAATACAATTTAAGAGGGACATTATTATTGCTGGAGCAGGGATAAAATAGCAAGTCCATTTAATTTTCCCTTCTCCCAAAGCTATGATTTCAGCCCCAGAGAGTTAGTGAATCAAATTTCAATCAGCCCATATGCCCATCCTATTAATGTTTAGTCCTGCATAAGATCATCTGACATGTCCGAAGAGCCATTTACTGTGACACACAAACTGATGGAACAGGAAGCAAAAAAAGCCAGATAAAGGCTGCTGTGACTGCTCCAGCTCTTCTTTTCAGCTGGAAAAGCAGCATTATCTGTTTCAGCCACACAATCCTTTTTGGGATGATTTTTTACTTCCTCAGAAATATTTTACATTATCAAGGAGCAACAAAAGAGAATGAGAAAACAAAGAGAGAAGTAAAGAAAGCAGCCAGAATCAGCCATCTATAGACCTACCATTAGGACCTGGTTCTGGGATTGGACGGTTTTCCTATGGACAAAAGGAAAAAGAAGGCATTTAGCTGCTTGTTCATATCCCTGGGAATATCTGTGGAAACTTAGCTCTGGTTAGCTCAGGTAAATCCATGAGCAGAAAAGGTTTTTGATTCTGTCTGCTCCATAAGACACATGGATCCTGCCCCTAAGCTCCCCTCATTTTCCATGCTCAGTGGAATAACACAGGTAGCTGTAGGAGTAAGCACACTGCCAGCTTGTAAATCCACTCTCCAAATTATTTTGCAGTAAATTCCCTTTCCCAGCCCAGAAAACAGACACATACTAAATTCCCCTGCACTGGAGCAGCCCCAAATTTCAGCTGAATCCTTCATCCATCCCACTGGCTGACAAAAAAAATCCCTTTCTGTAACCAGGAAGTTTCTGAACCACCTGTTTGATAAAGCCTTATTATTGCAGGGCTTATATTATTATTTTAAATAATACAAAACTTTTTTTACCACATAATCACAGAGTAAGAGAATCACAGAATGGTTTGGGTTGGAAAGGACCTTAAAGCTCATCTCATCCTACACCCTGCCATGGGCAGGGACACCTTCCACAAGACCAGGACGTTGCTCCAAGCCACATCCTTGAACACTTCCCAGGATGGGGCAGCCACAGCTTCTCTGAGCAACCTGTGCCAGAGCTCACCAACCTGTGCCAATGATACATAATTTACACATAATATTTACACATAATAATAATTTATACACCATGTATACATAATGGTTGGTACCTATTAATGTACACATTCATGTTCTCCTGTAATTGCCATGGCACCTCTCCATGGGATGAATGACAAAACCAGAGTTAGAAAAGTAGCCCATATTACCCTTTCACCCAAAAGGTCTGCAGGGCTTTTGCTTTCACTGAGCTCCCTCAGCTGTCTCAAAAGCCAAAGGAATAATTTTGCTGGGTTTTACAACATCAGGACAACACAATACCCACCCTGAAGATTATGTCTCTAAGAAAAGCCCCCCAGAGCTGTGCCAACAGTAAACCCTTAAAAATTCATGTGCTGCTCCAACAGTGAGGTGCACTGTTCTGCATTTTAACTATTTAAATCCCAGCATATTCCTCAACTCCTATTTTGTACTTCAGCATTCTAAACACCATGGAAAGACAAACTCTGGAAACATGTTCTCATATGACTGAACTGACTGAAATTTTCCATGTTCAGACCTGCATCTGCAATTTTTCTGTGTGGGGGGTTTGTTTTGTTACACTGAGGACACAGCCCAGAGCATTATTGCTAAAAGAGGTCAATCTAGATGTAGCCTCTTTTATAGAAAATGCACTAAGCACAGGATCTGGTGACACACCAGAGGTACATACCACCTCAGACTGAACAGAAAGTCCACAGTGAGAGATAAAGCCAGCTTCTAGCTGAAAATGTGTGTGTGAAAAAAACCCAAAACCGCTTTTTTTTTTTCCTGGCAATAACAACTGTGCCCAGAAAACCTAGACATCTTGGTGGGAAGTGAATTCTTCAGCCTGATTTAGAGAAAATAGGAGTGACCAAAGTGGAGAACACCAAAGACACAAATTCTGCTTGATGTCTGTTGTTCATTGAGCAGTTCAGAAATGGTGACCAGTAAAGTAAACACAGCAAATATTTTCTGTGAAAGGAGACACGGAAAGAGAAGCCATGGTACAAGTATAAAACCAAAAAATCCTCAATGGATAGCAAAGGGGAGCCTGTGCAACTACCTAAGGACAAGAGGAGAGTCAAAACCAAAGCAAACACATTTTCACACAGCACAGGGATCACAGCAACTCTGCCCATGGGAAACGTGCCCAAAAATCAAGAAAGGTGTGGGAATTACAGGAAGATGGTGTCACCCAACTTTGGGTATCAATGACAGATAACAAGTTCAGAGATCACTGCTGAGACTACTCCTACGACCAGTGGGTCAATACAGTGAGCACCATCCACATCATGGAAAGAAACTTCAGGGCAGCCCAGGAGGATCACACAGGGCGCTGCCAGTGAGGCAGGAGGGCACTGGTGACAGCTCTAAGGTCTCCAGCAGTACAAATACCCAAGGAAACCTCACACATCTGGGTGTAAGCCAGCTTAGAGACCAGCAACACAGGTGTGATGGAGCCAGTGTCCACCTTCACAAGTCTCAGACACCTCTCTTAAATCACAGAGGTTTGGAAACATGTTCTTGAACTAGAGGGACCACCTCAGTCCTCAACCCATTTTGCTTTCTTTTGGTAGTCAGGCTACATGTGATTGTAGGGAAAGCACTTTTGTGTCAAAGGTGCCTGGGAGCCACCAGGAGCCACCCAGGCTTTGGCACGAGTGGCTTTAGCTGGGTGGGAATGGTAAAGAATCAACCATTTCCCTGGTAATCATCCCCTAAACGGGGTGGGTATCCAAAGTCCGTGTGCTCCCCAGAGCCCTCCTGCCAGGACTCCGTGTACAGAAAGCTGCCTGCCAATGTCTGCCCCTGGAAATCTTCCTCCCCTCTTTGGCACTCACCAAACTGGAACACACAGCTCTCCAGCAGCAGTGCCACAGTGATTCAGCGCCCAGAAAGAGCCAAGCATGAGCAGCCAGAGAAGCAGAATGAGCGGAAAGTACTAAAAAGGCACAAAATAAAACCTCTCCCTGTCTGGGAGGGTCCTCCAGCACCTTAAACCCTCTGTCCTGCTGCTCACCTGGGCTCTGACAGCCCAAAGAAGCAACAACCACCCTCCACCCCTGCTCCCTGGGGGGCCTATCTCAGCTGTGAGAATGGTTAAATTCCAAGGGGTGGGGAGGGCAGATTTTGGGGGTATTTTGGGTTTCAGGGATAAAAGGTTCCACCCAGAGCTGGCAAAGGTGTCAAGATTATCCCTTGCTGTGTCCCCTAAGCACATTCTGCAGCTGAAACCTTTCCAAGGCTGGAAAAACAGAAAATACACCCGATAGGACACGCAAAGTTGCCAGAACCAGCTAAAAATAGACCATGCTTCTGATACTGTTGCATCCTTCTGCTTGCTTGAATGAGTGTATCTAAGAATTAATTTCCCTTGCAAAAATGTTGCACCTCCCAGGCACACGACGGCTGGCGCATTTTCTTTAGGTTTTTTGGTTGGTTTTTTTTTTTTTTTCCCCTGACCGGGTCATTCCCCGTAACTCTGTGAAGAGCCCACAGCGGGGATGGGAGGGCCGGGCCATGGGACCCCCCCGAATTTGGGTCCCCGCGCCCCCCAGGCCACCCCCCTGCCATGATCGCTCGCGGCTGGGGCCGGTTCACGCTCGCCCGGAGCCGGGGGAACCGGGAGGAACCGGGAGGAACCGGGGGGAACCGGGGG